>JANEYF010002988.1:0-109175 GCA_029963845.1 Rhamnusium bicolor | reverse complement strand
TGCATATACACTGTGTCCAAGATAAGAATGCACAGCATGGGCATCTTGGAAATGGTAGGAGATACGAATTCGGTTAAATGGGGAAAAAGTTGCGTAATTAGGATACTATCACAATGGTCTTAACCAATGTCAAAAATTATTTTTTCGTTTTTAAATTATTTCGAAGAGTAAATTTTTGAAATTTGCTTTTAATTTTTTTTTTCACGTTATCAAAAATATGAAAAAAAAACAAAACATCCTCATTGTACTTTCTAATGAACTTTAACGTGGCAATAATATTTTCGCCCTCCGACGTTTCGTGATCGTGGAACCATCATCAACTTCTTTTTTTAAATACGGACCTAGATTTTTTTTACGGATTTTGAATGCATTCCTCATTCTAAATTCACCTATGTATTACACATAGAGCTTACAACATGTTTTTCTCTAGTTCTAGTCGTTACTAGGATTTATGAAATGAATAAATAATAAATTTAATTTGAGGACTAGATACAAATACAATTTATCAGGTACTCGTCCATCTAGGACGTTAAATAATAATCAGTTAACAAAACAAATGGTTTAATACTGAATAATAATAAATTAATTACATATGTATTAACCTCAGTAACTGCACAGATATAAACAACCGATTTTATTAAAACCATAGATGTCAAACCTCTAATAAATGTTCAAAATGGGAATCGTTATTTTCTAAACAAAGATAGCATCTTCGTATAGTAGAGTCTAAAGCTCTAGTTAGCATTTCTAGAGTAATGCTGTTAAATGCTTTGGTAACAAATGCCTCTAATTCTTGTTCATTTTCAAAATTATGCCTGTATACGAAGTTTTTGATATATCCCCACAGAAAAAAATCCAACGGTGTCATATCCGGCAATCGTGCTGGTCAGGATACTGTTGAATGAGTGCCAATCCATTTTTCTGGGAACCGATTGGATAAATATTCTCGAACAGCCCTAGAATTATGTGCTGGAGCACCATCTTGTTGGAACCAACAATTCTGGGAATCAGCGAGAGGTAAATTATCTAGGGCGTCTTCAAGATAAGTGTCACGTAAGTTCTGATAACGTTGGGCAGTCAATGAGTCATGGTAAATAAAAGGGCCTATAACTCTATTATTAAAACCAAAGCAGTGTTGGTGTCTGGCTGGTTTGAACAAGTGTTGATTTTCTCGGGACCAATAATGTGTATTTTTTCGATTAAAAATACCATTATTAATGACCATACTTTCGTCTGACCAAATTACTTTATGAGGTAAATTTTCATCATCCTGGCATTTCCTAGTATACCACTCTAAATTTATAAGGATGAAACCGATGTTTTCGTAAAATAAAACTGGACGTGGATTTTGATGTCCCAGTAGCTCAATCAATTTCTCTAGTTGATACACGTGGATTTTCAGTAACTGTCAATAATACACTGTTTACTTTCTCTTCATTACATGGTTTTTGTCGAGACTGAATCTCTTACAGTTATCGAGTTACCCTATATAAACATCGAAATTTAGCCACGCTGCACCGTTGGAAATAATTTCCTAACTAGGTTTCGAAAAAAAACGATGAGCGAAAAATTCGTAGCCCATCACTTTGAAATATTCAGGCTTTACAATTGTACCATATTGTACTAGTTGTCCTGAACACTTTATCATTGGAAATAATTTTTTAATGTGTAATTAGAAAAAAAAACGATAAAAGGAATCCTGAAATGGGTTGGTGCCTTTGATGTGAAGATAACACTGATGTAGTCTTCCACAAAACATCATATACTGCACTCGAAGCGCGTTTAGCCAAACAAATTGGCATCATCTGGAGATGACTGAAGTTTTATTCATCTCCAAATGATGCCAGTTTGGTTTGCGAAATGCCCGCCTAGTGCAGTATATGGTGTATTGTGGAAAACTACGTCAGTGAAAAAAAGGAATAAATTTGTAGCAGCCACTTTTTGAAAGATTCAGTTTTGTCATTGAATATGATAATGTAAAATATATCTCCTTTTTAGCCTTCATCTAGTTATAATATTCAATATAAGAAAATATATACACATTAAAAAAAATTATACTTTTGGTGGTGTAGTTTCTCCATATCAGTCAACAACTTGACAATTAAACCAGACATATTTTCCTTTCAAATTAGTTACAAGTGCTAAATAAAGGGGGCTGAATTGTCAGGTGATCTTTGCTGTTCATATCATTTTTAATTTACCCTGGATGAACAAAATTCTTTGTTCAATAATTGTGAGGGCACTTACACCTACTTTGGACACGATATACGCACAATATGGAGGATTACCCCACTTTTCTTGTCCGGCTTTGTTTTCTTTAGTATCCCTATAAAACAGCATAAAGCTGTAGCAAGTAAGTAATAGATTAAAATTGTAAATAATATTCCCATTAACAAATATTTTTTTGCTTTTGTGAGAAAAATACTATACAGGGTGTCCCAAAAATTGCTCAACACCCTTATTAGAAAATGATAAATATTAACTTTAGAAAAAAAGTTATCGGAAAGAAAATGTTTGTTTTGACCATTTCTTGATTTCTAATTATTTTTATCTTCAATTTAGGTCTACAGGATGTGCAAAGGTTGAAAAAATATTTTCTTGCCTAGATAAACTGTACTTTTCACACGTCCTATCAAATAATATCAAACAAAAAGGTTTTTTAGAATTCAATTTTGTAATGGCTTGCCAAAAATTGGATCGTTATTCATATGTTTATTGTTTTCAAAATTTTTTCCCGAAAAGTATGCAACACTTCCATAAAATGAAAACCATTCATTAAAAAAAAAAAAATACGAGAAAAACATACATATTCTTATTCTGGGTTCCTCAATTTTAACTCCAATGTACATGGTGTGCAAAAATTAAGAAAAGAAATATTTCCGCTGAGGTAAACTGAATTTTTCACACGTCCTAACAAAATATGTCAAGGGAAAAAGTATCATAAAATTCAATTTTATTAGAATCATTTTTCTAATTTCACTATGCAGGTATTTCATTCAGAACAGCAACAATGTAATTTGGTGATCGCCAAAACATTTATTATTTGAATAATTTGCCTGATGTTTCAAATCATATTATGGGGAAAATCACTTCAATATGATATCCATAGATTAGAACTGTAACAAATTAGGTGATTATATTGAAGAGGCCCATCTATAAATTGCTTTAAAAATCGATTAAAAACGTTCCTACTTAATAAAGCTTTCTACTCTATCAATGAATATTATAGTGAAAATTTTTTTGACAGTTGTAACAGCCATTTAAATTTTATTTTTTGTCATGTGACACAAATCACTCAATCATTTCAACATTTAACTGATAACATTAAGAGATGTTTTCAATCACTATGACACCAAGACTTTGACAGCTTCATATTTATATTACTTTTAATACATAAATAATTGTTTTGTTGTGTTGCGAGTTATTTGATTTTTTTATCAAAAAATTTTCTGACCGAATATCCCTCTGACATTGACAAATGCCTCATAATTTTATGTCAAATTTCTCAAGCAATGTGCTTTTGATTGTCATAAAATTATCTCGTGCATTATCAGTGTCCTAGGGATATTATAGCTGATTAAACCCCCTTAGGATCAGTTAAAAATATAGTCAATATTGTTGTTAGTACCTAGTTGTCTTCTATTATACATATAAATATATTCTTTTTAACCCACAACTTTCTTATCAACATAACAGAAATCTTACTCTTTAGTGTTAATATTTTTTTTGTTTTTGTTTTCTTCAATTAGTGATTTATTGTACACATTCCAAATTTATCTATCCTTGTGACTTATCCAATGTCAAATGTATTTTTGATCTAAATGGGAAAATAAAGTTATTGTTTATGTATTTATTATAAACAATAATAAACATGTTTGTTCGGTTATTTTTAAATTCCCAGACGGTGTTATGTTGAGTCAATGATCCTAAAATATGACACAAATATTGTTCTTGACTGTCACCAACAAAAAATGTTTCAGCAATTTGTAAGCTAACTGATAAAAATGAAGTTTTGGGACTTTAAACTTTGTTTTTAAATATATTATCGGAAATATTTTATTGTCATCGAATCAAATATTTAATTTAAATACACAGTTAAAGAATATAAAACATATAAAAAAAGTAATAAGTAATTTGAAAAGTGAAATCCAAACTACTACTACTACCCACATAGCATAAAAATATATGATCATTCCATCTATATTCCCTGCAAATATTGAATGTAATCTGATATGTAAAACATGGAGGAAATATGTGCATATACTCTCTGTTACCTAAAATGAATATATATTAGTCAATTTTTATATAAAATGTATACATGAGTCTTTGTGCATAGTATATTATATTCATACACCATAAGAATATTAAATAAATAGAAATGAGTACAATATAAGCAAAGAATATTTGAAGATGAATATACCATATTCATTTATTCATGTTCTACTCATATACTTAGCATGTCTTGTGCCATGTGGGTACTAGAATACAGGGTTCCCACCAAACCTGGAAACATTAAATAGTCATGGATTTCAAATCATAACATGAAAGTAATGAATTTTTGGGGAAACCAGACAAATTGTCTTGTTTTTTAAACGAAACATGCATATACTTGATTTTTAGTAATTTCTAGAAGTTTTCCTGAAAATTTCATAGTTTATTACTCATTTAATTATCCCTTTTAAAATAGATAATGATTTAGGTTTACTGCCTATGTAAAATGTTTATGAATATAGAAGAATTTTTATTTATTCACTAATCTATTTGTGCTTTTTTATTCGATTGTACTGAAAAGTGGTTCGAATATCTGGACGAAAAGATCACCTTTTTTATAACGGGTATTATTTTTTGTTGTGGTTGCTAGGCGATTCATTTTCCCGGCCGAAAAGTACTTTTCGGCCGGGCTTTTTGTCCGCTGAGTATTTGTTTCCTGCAAATATTATTCAGTATATAGTTTAGCCCACCAGGGTTAGAAGTCAAAGCTCTTGGTACCTGCTTTGCAGGTTGCTATCAGTCACTAAGACATCAGTGATGTCTGACTAGTAGTAGCACAGACCATCAGAGGGATACACATCACTTATTATGTCAGTATATTTCTTCTAGCTCTATTATAAAAAACGATATTTTGTCTATATTGAAATTTAAACCTACAAAAAAGGTTACATAATTTAGATCATCAATTTTGTGGTGTAATATTCTGTGATTATTGTGTAAGAAAGTCAATTAAGCACATTTTCACCTTACATTTAAACATCAATTTATATAAAACTTATTTGTTTCATAATTATAATCTATTCCTTTTACAGGATACTCGTCATCTATTTTAATTGCTAAAAAATGCTTTGAATTTTAAATCGATGTTTAAACAGTTTGGAAGTCCGAGCGCAGATAGACAGATATGCATACCGGTATCATCGCAAAAACATTTTTTTTTCAATGAACTATATGTTTATGAAGGATAGGTTTATCGCACCACAGGAGTGCGGAAAGGAGATACCTGTTGACCTTGAATGAAAAGCCTAAGGAGAATAAGCCTCAGGCAAAACATGATTGGACAATGATGAATATAATAAATCGTTGATACAAATAATAAAGAATTATGGGTCCAGAATTGAGCCGTGAAGTACTTCTGTTGCAACTTTGAATTGGATTTAAATTTGTCTATGACCACAATTTGCGTTGTTTTCTGTAGATATGATGCAGCCCAGTTATTAGTAAAAGCTGTAATACCAATGCGTTACAGTTTTTCAGACGTAGATTATGATCAACAGTGTCAAAGGCTCTAGTTAAATCGAAATATAAAGCAACTGGAACTGTTTATTATTTAAAGTCATATTATACACTTGTACATAAATCGGCCATAGCCGTTGATGTAGATTTCTTCTTAGATCTAAAGCCATTTTGACAACTTGATGAGATTATATGCCTCCGAAAATGTACTTAGTCTTGTGTTAGAACTGATGTCAATGACTTTTGCTAGCTGACTTTGTAAACAGATATTCTGATAGTTACTGATCTCATCTTTTATTTTTAAAGATTGGGATTGGCATAGATATTTTTAATGCATCTGAGTATTTCCCCTCACAAAGTTACTCATTAATTAATTATATATGAAAGTGAAATACTTATAGTATTATTTACTTTTAGAACTTTACCAGAAATTTCCTCAATACCTGCTGCCTGTTTTGAAGTTGTTTTAATAATAGCTTTTTCTATTTCATCTGGTGTGGTAGAGTATAAATAAAAAGTAGTCAGCAATTTTATTGTCAGCTATTGGTGTAAGATTTGGCAAGGTCATAAATGACTCAGTGCATTGCATAGTTTGTTTATGTCTGAAATTTGTTCTTGATAACAATTAATTACTTTGCAGATTTTTTGTTTCTAATTTTTTTTCTACTTCTTTTTACTTTCATTTATATACAGGGTGACCAGCTATATTTTGATTTTGAATAATTTTGAAATGAAAAAAGATGTTTTTGCTGATTAATTTTGATTTACTACAAATTTGTTATTATGGCATTTTCATTTTGTTGTGATAACCGGATGTACCGAAAACAAAATGGCCGATTTTCAGATAAGATAACTTTATTATTTCAAATGGAACATTATTCAAAATTAGTAATTTACTATTTTCTCTTCGAAAATTTAGTATATGTTATTTTTAAAAATAGCAGATTTATGAACCTGCGAGTAAGTTGTTATTATATGCCAATAGAACTTTTGTTTTGATTTTTTATTGTCGCCCATGGAAATACGTTGATACATATTGTTGAAAAACTTACGTTCGTCTGAGTTTGACGAACTATTTTGCATGAGCAAAATGTTCTTAAGTTAAATGTTTGCTGAAATTAAGTCAATTAAATTTATTCGCAGTCAAGTTTTTATCGACATTCAGCCACTTATGCGGAGGTTCATACATCTACCATTTTTCAAAAGAGTTATAAATAACATTACTATATTTTCGGAGAAGAGTAAACTTTACAAATTTGGAAAAATATATAGGGTGTTCCATTTGATATAACAAAGTTTAAATGTTGTCTGAATGTTATCTGTGGCATTCTCTAAATTTTTCTTGGGGCTTACTACCACATGAATACTTCTTGGTTATCTAAAAAATAAAGTTATTCCTATACCTGAATATCGGCCATTTTGTTTCTGGTATATCCCGTTGTTGCAACAAAATAAATATAACATATAAAAAAACTTGCAGTCAATCAAAATTAAGCTGCAACAACCGCACCTTGATAGCTTTTTTTGTTCCAGAATTATTTAAGATCAAAATGGGTCAAAATATAGCTGGCCACCCTGTATCTCGTTGGGAGTCTCTTGTGCCGTGGCCTTGGGCAACAGGTCATATAACCTATAGGTTAATCCGGCCATTTTACAAAATATGTTTTCTCAAAATGTTTATGTACGTGTATTCACAGAGGGCAATTCAATACATTGCGTTACAATTACAAGATATTAAATTGTTAATAAAAATCAGTTTATAATTCAAATTTTATTTTTAAATTAACACCAAAATATACATATATCTTTAAAAGTATTATACTCGCTGGTGTAGGTTGTCTATACCAGTCAACAATTTGACAATTAGACCAGACATATTTTCCTTTAAAATTGGCATCAAGTGCTACATAAAGGGGAGCTCTTGCACCCTGCTCGATCGTTAAATTACCATTACTGTTCAAATCAGTTTTGACTAACCCTGGATGGACATGATTCACAGATATGTTTCTATTGGGTATTTCATGATTAAATAATCCTTGTTGAATAATTGTCAGGGCACTTGCACCTACTTTGGATATTACATAGGCACAGTGTGGAGGATTACCCCATCCTTCTTGTTGAGCTTTGTTTTCTTTCGCATCCCTATAAAATGTTTTATTTAGTGAGCGGTAAAGAATAGTAAATAAATCCATATAATTTTTTTTTGTGAGAAAAAAATTTATATACAGTGTGTTTCACGATGTGGTTTCTGGTGATTATATGTTCATTTTAGAAAAAATTTCAGTTATTTTCAAACTACCAAAATCTATGTAAAACCTTTTACATATTGTAGTGTTTATAAATTACACTTTTCTTAATTTTCA
Source organism: Rhamnusium bicolor (assembly GCA_029963845.1). Classification (NCBI taxonomy): domain Eukaryota; kingdom Metazoa; phylum Arthropoda; class Insecta; order Coleoptera; family Cerambycidae; genus Rhamnusium; species Rhamnusium bicolor. The sequence goes on along the minus strand of JANEYF010002988.1, from coordinate 101,085 downwards.
ACTCTATAAAGTGCTCTTAGAATGCCAGTGTTACAGAAATTAAAATTTTATCTTGTATAATGTGGGATATTCTGATCTGAAATTGGTTTTGGCACTTCTACCATAAGGGAGGAAAAAATGTAGGGAAAAACATTCCCAGTACTGGATTAACCTACACAGGGTGCCCCATAGAACCATCTCAGATTCTTGAGGTTAAAATAAATCGATTTTAACTAAACTTACCTATATACCAAAGTGCAATGTTTGGCCGTAATCGAATTTAAAGTCGTTTTTCTAAAATAAATTGCAAATGCCTTAAACTTTAGGAGGATCAAATTTGATGTCATAAAATGACCATTTTTTAATGAATATTTCAATATTATCAGAAACACAGAAATGGATGAACTATCCCTATATTTGAACAAATTGGCTTATAATTTTTTCCACTGTGGACCCAAATTCAGGATTTTTTTTTTGATATATGATTTTTTGACTTCTGAAATTTTGATTTCTTGTATAATTTCGGTGAAAAAAAAATTTCTACCACGATTACTTCCAAAACTCGCTTTTATCCTTGACTATATTTGGAATCAAATAATGCATGCGCATTGTGACATAGATAAGTTTAGATAAATTCAGTTACTTTGACATGAAGAATCTAAGGTGGTTCTATCTCCACGCGATTATGGAAAAGAAAAGAAGAAAGAAATCCTGGAAAAGAAATATATCGAACTAGAGAATATCTGGTGTTTTTTGTTAGGTTTGTTTTAAATATGATAATTTCATCATTAGTAGCTATCTTGCATTTAATTTTAAACTTATTATTTAAAAAATTTACAGATTGATTTAATAAACACTAGTTGCATTCAGAACCAAATAGCATACACTGATATAGTGAAGTCGGCTCATACATCACATCCTGATTTGCTGTGTCATTAAGTAGGACTCCTCTATAGAGTCGTTCACATATGTTGTAATTGAGCGGTAACTTATGCCTAAACGTTATATGCAAACATGCCTATTAGTATTATTGTTAAAATAATAACACATTTTGCTACAGTAGGACCAGTGATAGGGTTGTGAATTCTGGAAAATGTACTGTACCCCCTATATAAAATAACTTATTTGCCCTGGTTTATACATCTGGCAAAAATTTTTATAAACTTCTGATATTTTAGAAGATAACCACATCGTAGCACACACTGTATAATATAATATATAGATGTTAGTCGTAATTAAATTTTTTATATTACATACATGACAAAATTTTCCATTATTTCATTAAGTTTGGGTATGGTCAAGCCAAAATCCCTAAATTTATCTCTAACACTGGCAGAGGGTATTCTGTATAGGTGACCAGCGGAACTGGAAATATTAACAACTTTAGCATTGTTACGTAATAAGGGAAACAGTGCCTCACATACTCGTAAAGTTCCAAAATAATTTACTGCCACCATTTTCTCTGCTTGTTCAGCAAAAGACTCAACGGCATCCATCTGTAAATGAGAGATATATATTGTTTATTTGGTCATTAAATACATTGCAATGGTTGCAGAAGAATGTTTCATTATTGTTTGGTATTTAAAGAATGTAATAAGACCATTATATTTTTTCCATACTAAGTAGAACAAATTAACAATGTCTCTTGTAATTATTAGTATAGATCGTAGCTCAGGTAGTCATTCCAGTTATAGACTTATGTTCGACTTTCGTACCACTAATAAAATCAGAATAAATATTGTGAAATACAATGGTTCCCCAATTTTTTAGGAATTAATCAATAAACTTTTCTCATGTTATTTTATTGCATATTGCTAATTTCTTGCAAAATACAACACATTTAAGTACTCGCGTAAACAGCGAACAAAAAACTATATTTTAAATGTGGATGCCATCATGTTACAAATATAAGCTGTATTGTCATCTTTTAAATGTAGAAGATTAGTACTTAATTACTGAAAAAGTTTAAAATATAATTCCAGATCATTTAGAAAAATTATTATTGATATTCTTTTATTCCAGTGTCACAATAATTGTTATAGTGCAATAGTGTTTTTGCTAAATGTTCAGTGTTCGTCTAATTTTGGACATAAAAAAAAATCACCTGTCAAAAGTATAAAATATATCGGAAGAAGTATGTTATATATCATTTTTGTATATGAAAATAATGATCTGTTTACACACAAGCTCATTTCGCCTATAATATTCGCGAAATGATTACCCGAGATGCGGTCTCTAATTATTATTATGTATTTTTCTTTCATAATTTTAATTTTTAATTCAAAATACTTTCTTTAACAAAATATAATTTTTTTAACGTATGTTATGGGAACTAAAGATCTTTATGTTTCAGGCATTCAGAAAGCAGAAATTACTTACCGGAAATAAAATGCCCGCATTATTAATTAATAAATCTAGTCCACCATGTGTGGTTTGAATATGTTTCTTAAATTTATTAACACTGGTCTGATCGGTAATATCCAACTGATGAAATAATGGCTGATATCCGAGTTTTTTCAATTTTGCAATGGCATCTTTGCCGTTCTCTTCATACCTAGCCGTTAAGTATACAGTACCTTTGAATCTCTCACAAAGACCCATGACAATTGCATAACCAACACCTTTGTTACTTCCAGTAACCTGAAAGAAAGCCAGTAATTAAAAAATTAAAAAAAATGCTAAATCTTACCACTGCAATTTTTTCAGACATGTTAAATTTGTGTACTACAATAAATGTAGTTTATATTATATTAATATTAAAAGTTGCAGACTGTCAGGTCGGAGGTCAACAATATTTTTAACAATTATAATTAGTAGTAAACATGATAAATACACATTATTAACCACAGCCACAACAACGATGTTTATTTGTATGTAATTAAAGGAGTATTGAAATCAAAAGGCTAGATAATTAACAGTGTTGAGTTAGAATGCTTTCTTTTATGATAGCTCGGTGGCTCTGCCTATCTAGCTAGCAAACTGATCATATACCTTTCCTAGCAAAGCAAATTTCCAAATTTGAGCCCTGCTTTTACTGTGAAATAATTTTTCAATAGAAATTAACCCAAAGAAGTGTTTGAGACTCATCTGTAAAGATTAATGCTCCTTCTTTACTCACACAAATCAAAATTAATTAAATATTGATGGTATTGCAAGACAACTCGTATTACTCGGGAGTTCAGCACTTGTTCAAAATCCACATCTAACTAATAGTAGAAATATATAGATTTTTTTGATTATATCTTCTGAAAAAGGATATTTGCGGGCTACAGGAATGCCTTGTTGATCTGTGTTTTCTTCATAACTTCAAAAATAGTAAAATATATGCAATTGCAAAATTTGTGTTTTTTAACCGTTACATTGGAATTAAAAAAAGTATTTATTGAAGTTAGATATCTGATTTTTGGTTCATACATTGTTGGCCAAATTAAGTTGAAACCTAATTTCATCTTTAATAACGTTTTTTATTTCTTTAGCGATTTTAATGATTTTTGGATAGGTCATATGACAATTTCAAATTAGGGTTCCTGGCAAACAAATAGAAATAACGGTGATGTAGCTGATAAAAGGCTGTTTTTTCCAAATGTGAATATTGTGTCACTATAAAAATATTCTGTTCAAAATAATTATAACAAAATACAGAAAAAGCATTATACTAAAACGTGTTTTAAATGAATTGAAATATTACAAGACAGCACAGAATAGCAATTTTTTTTTTCTTTGAATGGGTGCACTTTCCCCATCAGAAGCAATATGCACAATCCATTTGTTTTCAGATTTGCATTATCGTGACAAAATTTTTTCTTCACTTATAATAACTAAAGAATGTTTTTTATATTTTTGTTGTAAAATTTGTTTTAATTAATTTGAGAAAAAAAACTAATTCGTTAACAAAGCGTTAACATAAATACCAATTTTTACAAAAATTCATTACGAATGTAACCCCTTCGCATTATTTAATAAAGCTTGGAATCTTTTATGCCATAGCCCTCTGTACTCTATTAATAAAATAATACACTATATATCGAACTCGGTAGCGTTTAATGAAGTGATTTTTCCGTTAACAATTTTCTGTTATTGTAATACATAATCTGGTTCTTCTTTCACTTTGGTATACCCTGTATACTATGATTTGTACTTATTTTGACTGTAAAACCACTTTGAACAAGAGTTCAATTCATTTTATAGGCCAAGCAATTGGAATAACAGTTATTTCTCAAGATAGTTGTTTTAAACGGCTTCTTTTTCAGAATAATATTAGTTATTTTATTTTACGTTCCACTATTAATGATAAATTAATTATGTTTATATTAAATACCGTCCGCCTAAACCAAATACGAGGAGAGAATTTTAGTTTAATTTAATTAAAAGGCCAATTTTTTTAGGATTCACCGGTAGATTTGAAAATATAATGATAATCTTTATTGAAATTAGGCCTAATGTACAGATAAAAACATATTCATCAAAAACAACAATTTGGGTTCCACAAATCGACTTATAATAATACTAAGTACTACCAGAGACCATTTAAGATCTGGTCCAGAGATCGGGAGATAGTGATAAATTCCAGAGATTACTTTTACGTAGATATAATATTGTTACGCCACTGGACTGTGTAGACTGGTTAGATGAGACTGGAATTGTACGATAACGGCCGGGAATATTCTGGAGTGCTCTAGACCGGGTGAATGGATGTATAAATAAGACGCACGGTGGGCCGAGACTTAGTCTGAAGTCGAACGTGAACGAGTAAAGAAGAAATACGAAAGAGATTTATAAGTGTTCAGTTGTGATTATAATTAGGACAGTGATTAATCTATTGTTGTTAATTGTTAATTAGTAAATAAAGTAGTGAGTAAGTGTTACCAGGACTTTCAATCAACGAATCTACGAGTAGAGGTGTTGGTGTGGATAGCAAACACGTAACAATATTGTAAACACCTATTGAAACATTCCCAAACAATATGAAATCATAAAATATTCTTGTTGTATGGCAATAAATCTGTCTTTTTTGTAACTGGGAACAAAAAATTAAAGGATTTCATCAGGTAATTGGATGGCTTGCAGCTATAAAATACAATTACTTACTGACCGTCATCTTGACGGGGAAATGCTCGATATTGTCGAGTTTCCAATAGCAATGCGGATGCATAGGTAGATAGGTGGATCACGGCGCTACTTAACATTTGTATATCATGTATAATTCTCTACAATTTGATCAAGACGATATATATCAAACAAATTTTTTAGTTTTTTTTCTATTGGTCATCATTATTCAGTCAATGTTGAAATCACGTAACAGAATAATGTTTTTATTGCAATAGTGGTTTTCCAGTATTTCTTCAAGTTTATAAAAAAAAATAGCAGGACTGGCTGAAGATGAATGATACACTCCTCCAGTTGTGCACGTTGGTAGAATCTTAGTTTATACTAGAATTAACTTTAGGAAAGAAATCATTTATTAATATTAAATATATTTCCACTCTTAACTAATTTACAAAATGAAAGATTTGTTGATTTATTGAAAATATTAATCTGTGACTGTTTTAATTAATTTCTTTTTTGAAACATAGTTTTTAAATTATGAGAAAACGATTCCCAGCCTGCAAGGGAATTTGTTTAAGAGCTTTGCGCCAAGCCTTGCTTAAAATACATTTAAACGCGCATCGTCTAAAACCCCACTAGCCACATGTAACTGATACGTCACGATTTTGGGAATAAAATCGCACCCGCCAATCAGAACAGTCAGTTCTTCGATCCGCCAGCTGCAGAACAACAACCAGAATTATTTTCTGTAAATTATCCATTGTACACGAATATTTGCTAATCCGGCGACCAGGGTATATTCAAGGAATTTCGCGATTCAATAATTAAATTCGGATTATCTATTCGTAAACTAGCATCGGCAATACCCAATTGTCATTATTTGATGTTTATATGCACTCTTACACTCTAGCACTCTTGCTTGAAATATAATCCGATCTCAGTGTCATAGCTAGATTAGTACCAGTGAAGCCCTAATATTCTTGTTTGACATGACTTCACCGGAAAATTGCGCAGAGCATGAGTGAACATTCTTGTTTGAGATAGAATCTGATGAGATATCCTGGGATTTAATATTATTAGATTCGTCCGACACTATAAACTCAATAAAAATAAGTTGTATCGTATCTAAAAAATTCAATTTTAGAGAAATTAATAGTTATACCATCCACATTTCGAAATTAACAATTTTCATTATTGTCAATTAAATTTGTTTTCATTCCTATTATTAGCTGCATTCTATCTACCAAACGTTTCATATTAACATGAGATTAACTGATATGAGATTAACTAACATTTCAGTAACTTAAAAAAACATCAACTTACAAGTTGAGATATTCCCCCTCCTATTTATCTATTCGTGTTCTGGTGTTAAAGGTAAAAAACATAACCAACATTAAATATTAAAATACCAAGTTAGAGTTGAATTAGTACAAATTTCTGTACAAGAAAAGTTTTAGTTTCAGAATATACATGAAATTAAGTTAACCTAACTTTAGAATCATTTGTTTACTGACCAAATGTCAAAGATAAAATTTTCCCCTTCCATTCATGTGAAATGAGATGAGATAGTGAAATATAAAATAGGTTGTGCAGATCGGTAAAGGGGGGTACTGAAAATTCTCAGCTAATATAAAAATGAGAACTAAAAAAAAAAACAGTAATATTCCTGCCGGAACTGAAACCTACTGAAATCTCTTGAGATCTCAGAAAGAATGCACCTATTAATGTAACTATGTAATATAACATTGTATGCATACGTGGCATAAAAATCCCATTAAAACCTCTAAACAACTTTAGCAGTTACGACTTCCTGTCATAGCAAGGCAGTATAGTTAGACACAGAAACATTTGGTTTTTCAGTTTTTCTGTGTTGTAACTATGTTATACTGATGGGATTCTAGCACTCTTGTTTGAAATAGAATCTAATCCCAGTGTCATAGATAGATCCTCCCCAGTGTAGCCCTAGCATTCTTGTTTCCGATAGGACTTCATCAGAAAACTATAATGTGGCACGAGTGAGATCTAGCATTCTTGAGATAGAATCTGACGAAATGCTCTGGGAATTTATGTACCGTCCGACCCGAAACACGAAATCAATAAACCTTAATAAAGGATATAAGGGCAAATCTAAAATCTTCAACAACCTGCCCCTGCTGTATATCCTGCTGTAGTGTCACGTGTCACGTTAGTACACCATAACCACTTGTACCTGGACATTGTTGCACCGACCGCCTGCCATAATACTGCCTTAAGTCACTGTAGAGTCATTACCGCTTGCTATAGATACCAGTAGTAATAGTTTCAGTAACCTAATTTTACTTTTGTGAATAGTAAACGTTTGAATCTTGCCTGCTTATAAGAATCCAGTAATAGTAGTTTCCCTAAGCTTTACTTGATTTACCTGATCACCATGCTTAGTTTCTTGTAATACATGTTAATATTGACGCTCCAAAATATATTTTTTTAAAAAATGTGATACTATTTGCTTTGTATTTATGCATCTCTACAAAAAAAAAATAATAATAATAATAAAATAATTATTGGTATTTTATTTTATTTTTTATCTTATTTTACACAAGCCCAACAGAATTTACATTCCAATTACAGGGCCAGAAATAGAGTACTACTAACATGATGTATTATTATAGTATAACATAAGCATCCTTTCAAACCTAACATGATAACAATAATAAATACCTATAGTTTTTTATATTTTATACTGTCATTCCATCCAGGAGGAATCACTTCTTAAGTGTAAAAATTTTTCTTTTTTGGTGAGTCAATATTGACGGCTGTCGCCTCCATCATACATCGTGCCCGAGGAGTGGCCCACTTTCGGGGTTATTCGCTTGGGCGCATGACCCTTAGAATTTTGCAAGAGACTGGATTTTTCACCCAGGATATCTACCTAAGTGATTATAGGCCACCGAACAAAGGGTATGAGGGGACGAAAACAATAATTCCTGAAAAATAGCACACAGAATAAGTGAATTCCAGGACGCGTCCCACTCCGCACACTAATTACAAAATACACTTAAAAGTAATATAAGAAGATTCCTTACATGAATAATATCCTTCCCATCTCTGGGCTGCGGCTGAAGGCATCCCTTTCCGACTGGGGGATAGTAAATTCTACACCTCATAATGATAATATTAAAACATGGCTTCACCCTTTCGGGACGTTTCCTTTTTTCTCTCAAAAACGACCACCCCTTTCCACACACACACAACCCTTTTGGAATTAACTCTCAATTAAGTCGCGAACGCTCTTCAGCCCCTTTCGGAGTTCGATCACATTCGCCACTCGAAACTGAATTTATGTTATGAAGAGCACATGGAAATCTTTTTGGTATAACTCTGATCTTTATATTAAAGTTGACAGCTACATGGCAGTTGCAATTTTATAGCCCCCGGCTGTTTAGCAATTTCTGCTGAAAACGTTTAAACTTTCTGGTTTTATATTTGTAATGCTGTAAATAAACTCATTTATTTCGGAAAATGGTTAGAGTAGAGCATCAAAAGGGGCAGTGGTAGCTGAGATCTTGCATTGTCGCCCCCTATGAATAATTTTTTAGCACATGCAGGTCCTTAAAGCGTATCTCTTGAAAATCTCGGTAAATAACATAATCTGTCTTGATAAGGTTTACGATGGTGCAGACCTATTCCTGAAATTTGACTAATATTATTGCCTGACAAGGTTACCTTCTAGGCCGTTATTAATTTTCTGCATACTATTTAGAATATCATTTTGCATATATAAACCATTCAGCTTGTACTGAGTAGCTACAACGCAGCACCAATTCAACACATCGCCCAGAAAATTCAAGCTTCGTTCAGATTTATCTGTAGGTAATTTTTAAAATTTTTCTGTACCTCATGTAAGTGCTAGCGAGGGGAACTCTGTTTCAAATGCATTACTAACTAGATCAATATATTTTTTTAAGTTTGCAATTGATTTTCACATTGTTAGTTTTACATTAAATTTTTTTGTGGGACTCATCTCTGTTTCTAGCCAATATGTATAGTAGGTCAGAGGTATTGTCGCCTTATAGCTGTTGGTATCAGGCAGTCTTTTCCAAACCGCCCCCACGGCAATTTCTACTGTTGTGTCCGTACACTTTTTTTTTTTTATCTCCTTAACATTAGTCTCCTTATTATTATTTCTTACATCTATACTGTTCGCAGATGCTTTTGTATGACCTTCTTCAAATTCTTTCTGACATTTGCTTACTAATTTCGCCTCCATATCCATTTCTGTATTCTTAAGATTATTTCCGTTTTAGTATCTTGCTTCTGTTTGTATTCTATTTCCTATTTCTGTCTGAGAAAATTATATATTTTCATTTTTTACATCTATGTAGTAGTCATTTCTATCAATCTGGTTGCTGGAATTACAAAGAAACCGTAGAATATGGTGGTTAACTCCACTGGGTAAGTTACCAGTGATCGCAGTTTGATATATAGCCCATCATTTTTGACGTATGGATGGCTTACAATGAGGAAAACTGTTTCCTCTATTTTCATAGGATTGAAATTCTAAGTCATTTGTTGTCTTTGTCTATACATTCATTGTAACTAAATCCTACCAGCTCAATTTTTCTTCATAATAGGGCTTAACCATCCTTAATTCAATAATATTAGCATTTTCTTTATGGATAATTAACATTGCCGTTATTCTTGTGGTTCGTCTTCTTTTTCCTCTGGAATTAGGATCCAGGGATCGTTATATGGCAATATACGACTTACGTGTATTACCTCTATTTTGGTTTGCTCTGTATGTCCTTTTCAAATTTTATAGTCCATTCTTCAAGGGGAATAAAAGTTTCAACTATCAACAGTGTTTTAAACAGAGTGCTATTTAGTTACAATATTCGAGTGGAAAAATAGTTTTTTTAAATATGATTTTTTCCCTACTGAAACTTTAGTGTGCAATTTATCCAGAGGTATATTTGCAGACTATTTACCCAGATGCCAGGACTGCAATTTGCTGTGAAAAGTGCATAATCTTTTAAAATAGTGAACAAACTAGACCTTTTTTTTGTGGATTAATTCTCAATGATAAAAAGTTATCTACAACTTTATGGTTTCCTTTTTTGTTTCAACAACAACAAAAACTTCGTGCTGATGTGGAGAAATAAACAGGACCGGCTTTAAATATTTAAAGTCATGTCTTGCACAAAATGCAAGCTGGAGAAACAAAAGAAGAACTGCTGGCCACATGACAAATGTAACAGCAAATCATGCCAATCATGTGCTAAACTTTCTTCAACCGAATATAGAGCAGCTATTCTAAAATCATCCAGAACACTCATATATTTGTGTACAAACTGCAGATCTACTGTAAACCTAGCCCAGGAAAACAAGATACTTAATGAAATTCAATCCGATATTAAGGCAATTTACAATAAACTTAATGACCTACTGAAACTTAATTTGCAAGAAAGAAATACTACCAATATAGACGACCAAATCATTGAACCACTGCAAAATGAAATGAAATTGATAAAAAATGAATTGCAACAAGATATCAAAAATACTAAACAAGAAATTAATTACAAACTTAAAAGATTCAAATATAGACATGATTAAGTTATTTGCAAATGCCAATGCACAAAATTTACCTTTACCCACTCCAATTGCCCCGCCTTTTTCACAAAAATAAAGGGGACTGACCATACATTCGAAACCAAATAGTCATAAAAAAAATCAAGAAGGGATCACTTGACTCCTTTACCAAATTCCAACAATAATGAGAATGCTGAAAACAAACATACCTATGGACAGAGCTGTCACAATTACCCATTAAAAGTAATTGAAGTACCAATTACCAATTATCAATCAAAGTAGTAAATATTTCCATTACCAATTACTCCTCATTTTACACAGTACTTCAAGTATCAATTACTCGTCGAAAATAATATTCTTTTTTTCAAGTAAAGGAATTCAATTACTTTACCTTATACTTCAATTACTCTATTTAATTGAATTACTTTGAATGTAATTGAATTACCAAAAATAATTGAAATATCGACTGAAAATAAAAAGAAATTCAAATACCTACCAAAAAAGAGGCACAATGTGCATGTATTTTTTTCATTCAAACATGTATGTAGGTATAGTTTATACGAGCACAATTGAAATCGTATAAAAACTAAAAGCCAGCAAAAATAATCGGCATCTCTTTATTCTATATATTATTTTATATGTACAATAAAGAGATGCCGACTGTTTTTGCTGGCTTTTAGTTTTTATACCATATACCAATTGTGCTCGTATAAACTATAATATTCTACCAAGCTATTTTACATATATAGGTACTAAATTTAAAATAAAATTTTCAAGTCTATAAGAAATTATTGTGTTGACAAGAAATGGTCTACACACAGACATACATACAGACAGACATTTTTTATTCGATATTTGAGTTCAACGTGAAACGCATTTCTGTGCAAAAATTTTGTTTCTACAATCATTATTAAAAAATTTTGTCAGTGTAACTAATATTAATAGGTATTTGATTAAATTAAATAGGTAAAATAATGGATATTGCCAATATCGGAGATATATGTATAACATATATTAATATTTAAAAAATAGTAAAGAACAAATTTGTTATTTAATATTTACTTACCTTGCCAGGCAACTTTTTAAGAATTAAAAACACAAGGACACAAATAATTAAAAACATGGTTTTCTTGCAATCACAGCTACTGTATACTGTGTAGTGCACTGGATAACTGAAAGAAAACGAAAATACTGTCAAACGACAAGCTCAGACAAGTTATTAAAGCCGAGTGCGTTGCGATTTTTCTCGGAATATTTTCGATACAATTTCAATTATTTTAAAGTAATTAAAGTATCTGAAAGGAATTGAATTACCCAAAAGGAATTGAATTATTTGTTCAGTACTTCAATTACCAAAAACAATAAAACAATTACCAACTACAATTACTGTTACAAAAGTAATTCAAATACCAATTATTTTAAGACGTCCAAAAAAGTAATTGAATTACTTAAAAATAATTAAATTACTATTTCAATTCTTTTAATGGAAGTACCTGACAGCTCTGCCTATGGATATACCAGACAAGGAAATGAGTGATGTACAAATTTTTACACTAGTCAAACGAAAACAAGGAAAAACAAAACAAGTAGGTACAAATACTGGAGTGATCTCTACAGGTGAAACTGATTTTGAAGGAAGAGAAAATAACCATATGAGCTCTAATGGAAATAAAAAAAAATCTGACTACTTATATCACAAGCAAAGGAACACGTTACAGAAGAAAAAGTAAAAAAGTATATTGAAATGTACCGTACCTAGGGCATTTCATCTATTTCAAATTTTACCTATTTATTACCAAAATTAATTACTTTATTATTTCTAAATTAAGATCATTAAACGTTAATTATTATTTCATTACAAAGAACCAGAATATAAATCGTATTATATTAGAAATCTCAGGGTTAAATAACATTTCATTTTAGGAGCAAAAGTGCACGGTTGAACGCACAATTTTAGTCAGTTATCAATATGTTAATGTAAACATAGAAATTCCAATGCACTACGCATACGTGACTGCAGTTTCTGTGTGTGGGCATCTGTTAGAAACGCATCAATATTTCAAGGGAAAATCGACTTTAAAGGTAGTGACGTCAGGGGATACAATTTATATAAAACACGGGTCCCGGCAGGACTCGAGGTGATTGCTAGTCGATCATCCAGCTCGGGATTAATTCCGAGTTAGCCTTTACGGTTTTTATCAGCTCAAGATTAATGTCTCTGAGATAGCTGGAGGATTTATCCTTACAGTTTACAACGAGGGAAGACACGGTGCATTTATTTTTCAAAGTCCATGAAGTGCAACTATTCCGGTATGCACAACCCGGGGCGACGAATTGAGGAAATAGAGGGAGATAATGTGGACGAATCACTAGGTAAAGGTTAGGCTATCTAACAGGGTTTTAGTATATTAGTTTATTTCAAATTCTAAATGATTAAAGTAATTTTTTATAAGTTTAAATATCATAAAATAAAAGGTTTCAGTATATTAGTTTATTCCAAATTCTCAATGATTAAAGTAATCTTTCATAAGTTTAAATATCGTGAAATAATATGTTTAGTTGAATCTCTGAAAATTAGAGTTTTATAAGATTAAATACGACTTTATGTTTTGGTTCTCTGGCAAAGGTAAATAAACTACGTACTGTGGTACCAAGAAAACATTTTAGTAGATAGGAAAGTTAATTAGGGTAACTTTTCAGTTTTAATTATTTTATTCATTTTAACTTAGCTCGCTGTGATTGTGGGATTTCAATTCGGCGTTGTTTGTTGTGGTCATTTTGTGTCAACGCACACTAGGACCAGTCCAGGCCACGCCGCAGGGAGGCCGGCTGCTTTAATTTACAAGGATTTCGGCCGTTAGTTCATAACTGCGCTGTACTTGTTATTACGTATAATCAATTGATTAAGGTATTACTCTAGATTTGTTGGGGTTGCCTGTTTCTTGACTGTTTAACTACGCCAATTGGTAGAGAGCACTTCGCCTGATTTGGGTGATGTTCTAGTCAACACTTCGAAACAGTTGGGTTACATGTGTGATTCTAAGAAACCTCGAGGTGGCCATGTTCGCGAGTCATGCAGGGAAATTTCCCGTACAGCAGATATGAATTTACGCTGACTTCAGACTCCGACAGTCAAATTCAGACGGACATTTCTGTCACTTAACATTGTTTGTTTTGCACATGTTTTATATTGGCAAGTCCGGCACAGGTATTGATGTAATTACATCGCAGCATTGCTTTGTGTCTCTTCAGAACCTAAATAAGTTTTCAGGCTATTTGCCACATCAATTATTATGTTCGACTATAAAACAGTGGTTATTTTCCACTAACTTTGTATTTCATTATCAGGCGATTGCCACGACAATTGTTATTATATAATGCAACATATCAGAGAATTTCTCGCAACAATAAATGTATAAAACATATATTTGTTTTCTTCTTACATATTTTCAAAGCGTTACCTAACATATATAGGGTGAGATTAGCCTCACTCGACTTAACAAACTCAATGCTCTAAAATAAACAGCAAAACCATAAAATCAAAAATGAAAACGGTTTTCTCAACAAGGCAATAGTGGCTTGGTCTCACAAACAATAGTGCATAAAAGATTCCTCCTAAGATGAAATAATTACTAGGAAACTATGAGAGTTTTCTAAAGGTATAAGTATCAAGTGTTAAATTTAATTCACAAAGTAACCAATAGCTAGTATTATCAAACTTTATATAAGAGAACCTGGGTAAACCATAAACGGGGTAGAACATAAAATGGGGAAATAATATTTGAGGTTACTACACACACAACGTAATTTGGGTCCTAATTTATAGAAAACTAGACGATCACGTAAATGGCCAAAAGTATTGTTTGTCTTTCCCTAAAAAAGAAGGATACAATACAAAGGGGGGGGGGTTGGGGTGATTCAATATACATGGAAAAACGAACAGTGATTTAATGGATATTTCATTTAAATTACTTAATACGCATTACAAAAAAAAGGACAACTCTTTCTTAGTAGGCATTGACCCCGTCTCAAAGAAACAGTATATGAACACTCATTTTGGCTAAAGGGTGTTGCATTCGGAGATTTAATTTTAGAAGATGACAACATTTCCTTGACAACCCCCGCCAAAGAAATACTGGAGTGGCTGAATAAAGGTCCAACCAAGAAAAACCACACGCCAAATAGAATAACCTCAAGCCAAAAGGGCTACCAGTTTTTTATAGATAAACCACTACCAACGGATCCTTCTAACTTTCTAACAGTAGTACACATTAACTGTAGATCACTATGCAAAAAATTTTCAGATGTTAGGCAATTTAGTGAGGCTAAAAATCCCAACATCTTAGCAATATCTGAAAGCTGGCTTGACCCGGAAATGCCATCTTCACTCTATAGAGGGATATACACTCTTCCGCTCCAACAGAAAGACAAGGGGTGGAGGGGTCGCTATATACCTAGAAAGTATACTTAAACCACAAAACCTCAATATTGGCAATATAGATAGTGATATCGATCAACTATGGATTAAATTCAAGTATGATAAAGTAACCTTCAAAACAGGAGTAGTCTATCGACCCCCTTCAACACCATTTGCTAGTCTACAATGCCTATATGACGTACTACCAGATATCATTCAAGACTGTGATGTAACTATTATGACTGGGGACTTAAATATTAATCTTTTAAATAAAAATTCTGCCGAATGTAAATTTCTACAGGATATTTTAGAAAATTTAGCCTACAGCAAATGATATTAGATCCAACAAGAGTCACCAAAAATTCCGCAACGCTTATTGACTTGGTGATAACAAGTGACATAGAATGTATAAATGATTGTGGTGTTATGTGCTGTGAACCAATTAATACTGATCATGAAGCAGTGATCTGTAAGATCATTTGTCCTAAAATAAGAGAACCTACAAAAATGCTATGTATTAGAAACTTTAACAACATTGATTCAATACAATTTAACCAAGATATCTCGTCTGTGGATTGGAATGCACTCTATCGTTCTACTGATATTAATGAAAAAGTAAATATTTTTAACAATATTGTCTTAGATATATTTAACAAACACTGTCCATTGTAAAATGATTAAAACAAAAAAATGCTATACTCCATGGCTCACCCCAAACTTGAAACAGATGATCAAACTAAAAATCAAAGCATTCCAAAAATATAAAAAGACTCTCTCAGTTCATCACAAACAATATTATTTAGACTTGAAGAGTATTGTATCCACAGCGATCAAGAACGAAAAGAATGCATACTACACTTCTGAAATGCAGCAGTGCAGTAGAAATACTAAACAAATTTGGAGCAAATTAGGAAAACATAAAATTATAAACAAAAGTCACACAGAGATACCGGATGACATTAGTAATCCTAACTAATTCCTAAATAGTATACCAAAAATAATAATTAATCCAAATACTCTAAACAATTTCTTACAAAATACTAGTGCAGACATTAACGAACCTTTTATGTATCGCCTAATTATGCCATCAGATGTTTTATCCTGTATAAACAATTTGAAAAATAGTGCAATGGGAGCTGATAATATCTCTGCAAAAATGTTAAAGCTTTTAGTACCATATTGTTTAGATCCTTTAACCAATATCATTAATTGTTCATTAGAAAGTGGCCTTGTACTCCAATTATGGAAAACTGCACTGGTAACATCTATTCCTAAAAAAGAAAACCCAACCCTAAATGATTTAAGACCCATTAGCGTATTACCTGCACCCTCTAAAATCCTGGAAAAAATTGAAAATCATCAAGTTGTTGAGTATCTTAATGAAAATAAAATTTTGCCACCCTGTCAGTCGGGATTTAGGAAACACTATAGTTGCACCACAGCACTTCTAAAAATCACTAATGACATAACAATAGATTTTGACCAAGGTAAATGCACACCGTTGGTTCTAATTGACAGGTCGAAAGCATTTGACTCGATTAACATAGAGCTGCTACTAACGAAACTACACTTTTATAAATTCAGGAATATCACATTAGACTGGTTTTCTAACTACCTCTTAGACAGACATCAGCTGTAAAATTTTGTAAAGACGGAGGAATAACATTATCTGAATTTCAAACAACACAACGGGTGTCCCCCAAGGATCTATTCTGGGGCCATTACTATTTTCAACTTTTACCGCAGATATATGTAAAGTAATTCAGAAATGTTCAATACATATGTACGCTGACGACCTGCAAGTCTATCTAAACTTCGCTGTTGACTCATCAGAATCCATTCGCCAAGCAAATTCTTATTTAAATGAAGATCTACAATGTGTGCATCAATGGGCTACAGATAATTCACTGCTGATAAATCCTATCAAATCCCAAGCTATTATGTTTAGTCGTTATGATTTTGATACCAATAATTTTATTATCAGGTTAAATGACAGTGAGATTTCATGGAAACAATCTGTTTCATATCTGGGTCTCATTATGGATACTAAATTAAACTTTAATGAACATGTCAGTAAAGTTTGTCAAACATGTTTTTTTCAAACTAAAAAAGTATTTATGAATTCCGGGAAAGTTTACCTATATCTACTAAGAGAATATTAGCCGACATGATTGTATTATCCTCTACAAATTACATGGACGTCGTTTATGGACCATATCTAACTGCTATTAATAAATACAGATTACAAAAGATACAAAATTCATGCATAAGATTCGTTTTATCGTTACTAAGAAGTGTACATCAGTCCGCATCTCAGAGAGTTAGGTTGGCTTACAATGAGCCAGCGGAGGCTTTTACATGTATGCTGCCTGATATACAAAATAATTACTACCAATACTCCCGCTTACCTACGGGAATTAATGATACGTCGCAATGACTTACATAATGTTGAAATTAGAAATAATAATTTACTCACTATCCCTCGACATAGAACCGAATTTTATAAAAATTGTTTGTTATCGAGCAGCCCATATTTTTAATAAAATGCCAATATTAAGTAATAGCACAATTAATAGCACCACAACATTTATGAAACGAACCAAAGATTTTATAAGCCACATGTGATATAATTTCTCTAGTTTTAAGTAATGTTTGTCACTTTGTGTGTGTTAAATATATGTATATTCTTTTTTTCTTATTACTTAACACCATATATACCTTTTATATGTTACTTCACTTGAGAATTATTACTTATATTCATTATTTGTTCTATACAATATTGTAAAATGTTTTAGGTGTAAGTGAGAACATGCTCTGCGGAATCTTTCACCTTTGTAATTTTTTGTTTAAAAAATTCTTGCAATAAATGTGTATTTATTTATTTATTTTCCCTATTTCCGTTCTGATCATCGTGACCGGTCAAGATGGGTCACAAAATTGGTCATTTCTTTAAATGAAAAAACTTCATGCTTCATGTTGAAATAATTGTGTGCGTCGCTAGGTTATTTTTTTTACAATTTGTAAAATATTTGCAAAACATTTTATTTCCAGAATCGAGGAAAATAATACGAGTATATTGACAGATTTCAAATTTCATAAAAAATATTGATTTTTATAAAGATACACCTTTTTAAAATTTGCAGTGAAAAATTAATCTAAAATAAAATTTCAGAATGGTGCTATAAAAAAGCTATATATTTTTTTGAAATTAGATATTTTTCACTATATTTTCCACCTAGTTCTGAAAAAAAATGTTTTGCAAATATTTTACAAATTGTTTAAAAAATAACCTGGTAAGGTACACAATTTTTTCAACTTTATATATATATTTAAAAATATAGAAGTTATTATTCCACTGGTAAAGCATATTATTTTCTGGCGACGATTTGTAAATAATATTGTAGTTGATATGAATGATTGGTGTAGTCGGAATAAACTGATATTAAATGAAAAAAAAACTGTATTTATAAATTTCAACTTAAGAAGGAATATCGTATTAAATGACTTAAACACAACCCCGTATACAAAATTCTTGGGTAGTTACATTGATAATTTATTGTCTTGGGAAGCACAGGGTAATCATATGTGCAGCAAATTAAATAAGGCATATTTTGCAATATTACAATTAAGGGATACTTTAAGTGAGGCTGGACTTATTGATGTTTATTATGCGCTAGCATACTCTCATTTGTCTTTCAATATTTGTGTATGGGGGAGATCTACTCAAATGCATAGAGTTTTTGTAGCGCAAAAAAGGATTATAAGATTATTATTTAATCTGATATAGAGAAAGTTGCAAAAATACATTTATTACAAAGAAAATGCTTACCACACCCTGCATCTATATTTATAAGTGCTTAGTATACGTGAAAACTAATTTGCATGAATTTAAATCACTTCATAGCAGTCATACATATTGTACAAGACATGGTGAGCTTTTAGCTATTCCACGACATAAAACGACTAAATTTAAAGAATCTCTTCACTATAACAGTATTTTATTATACAATAATAGTCTCCCTGAAAATCTCAGACACCTTCAACTGTCGAAATATAAAATTGAAATTAAAAAAATTACTGGTAGAAAATGCATTGAAGAATTTGTTAATAGACGTTAACTATATATATGTGTTTACTCATCGTTATAACGATATAATAATATGTGCGATGCAAAATTGTGTGTATGTGATATAAGTTTGTTTATACTGTTATATTTTATTTATGCTTTTATATTTTATTTATACTCTTATATTTTACTTATACATATATAATAAATATGTGTGTGTATATGTATTGTATATATGCACTGTATGTGTATATACTGTCTGTTAGTTGGGTAGATGTTCTGATACATTATGTTCTTGTAATACTGTCTCCATAACTCAATGCTGTTACGTATACTTAATGATCACAATTACGTCATATTTTTTGTGTTTTTTGTTATACATCATTTTTAACTATTGCCTTCATTATTATAGTTTAAGATCATGACTTACCATATGTACAATTATTTTATCTTACATGGTGAATAAATATTCTATTCTATTCTATTATTCTGCTTTTTATTTATTGACAATAGATTATTTGACAAATATTGCATGCACCAGTTCCTTATTTTCTCATGTGTATTGACAATATTGGGGAAAAGTGTGATTAATTGTCTAACTATTTGTGCTATTTTCTATTTAACTTGAGAGTACATTGTTATTATACCTACATATGTACAATGTAGTTTCATTGTTTATTCTGGAATATGCACATACATTTAAATGAAAATGTTTTCAATTTAAGTGTGGCAAGATAAATCACTGATTATAGGGTCTAGAGTCTAGCCTAGTAATTTATTAGCTTTAATAACAGAGTTTATTGGTTGTTTTTACGAGTATGTGATAAAACAGAGTTCACAACATTGAACTGGAAAAAAATTATCACAAGGTAATTTTCATTCACATTAATCATTAGGAGAGCTAAGGTCCCCTCTCAGCCAGATTCCTATTTGTTTCATTTAGAAAATAATAGATTAAAAGTAAAATATGTTCTAATAGTGCTGAAGAGTTTGCTGATCATTCAAAGTTATGTCAGAATCTTTTAATCATTAATTTCTAAAGATTTTAAAAACTAAATGGAATGTATTCGAAATAATTCTCACTGAAACTGGTTTTCATTTCTAAAAAGTGATTAGTGTAACAAAGTAAAGGATTGAAATACTGAGTTCTACAACACAAAAAAAAGTATAGCTGTGTATTCATTTAAAATATTTTAATTTCATAACTTAACATACACTATATTATAAAATACTGAATATGTATATGGTAAACCTTGATCAGATCCATTTAAGTTTAAGGTAACGTTTCTCCATACCAATCAACAAGATGACAATCAAACCAGACATATTTACCCTTCAAATTAGCTTCAAGTGACAAATAAAGAGGAGCTTTTGCACCTTGCTCAATTGTTAATGGGCCTTTGTGGCTAGTCATGTCAGTATCTACATAGCCTGGATGAACAGAATTCACTGAAATATTTCTATTTGGTACTTCTTTATCGAATAATCTTTGTTGAATTACTGTAAGGGCACTTACGCCTACTTTAGAGACGACATAGGCTGAATTACCCCATCCTTCCTCAACATTATTGTTACCTTTGGCATCACTGCAACAAAATACAACAATTTATACATTGGGCAATTCAAGTTGGTATTTGCACTCTTATAACTACTATATTT
Source organism: Rhamnusium bicolor (assembly GCA_029963845.1). NCBI lineage: Eukaryota > Metazoa > Arthropoda > Insecta > Coleoptera > Cerambycidae > Rhamnusium > Rhamnusium bicolor. The sequence continues at coordinate 80,353 of JANEYF010002988.1, read as the reverse complement.
TGAAAACAAAAATTTTTGGTAGTCAATGATTGTCCATTTGAATGTGATATTGGCACTTCCATTATACTTCTGGTTTGACTAGAAATGCTCCTTTTTTTCAAATGAACCTATATTTTTTGTTTTATTTTGACATCTTTCGTTTCTTTTCCGACAGTATAAAACATGCGACTATTTGCATAACAAACTTAGGAAAATCGACTTCAACCAATGAATTTGTTGAAATGGGAAATTTTCAGGGCAAACATTTCAAATATCTGGACTAATTTTGTTATTAATTTTTTGTGATATTAATTTAATTCGACGAACCTCAGACTTCATTGATGTATTGAACTTTTATGTTGCTAAACGTTTCGTAGCTGGAAACCATCATTAAGGGAAAAAATGCTACAAAAAATGCAATAAAAAAAATACAGCTCCGTATTTAAAATAACGTACTTGATGATAGTCACGAAAAGATGAAACGCCTTATAAAAAACTAAAACGCTAAATTGTAAAGGATAAAAACATCAAATAAAAGTGTTTTTAGCTTTTAGAAATCTCTTCAAATAACGCCGGGAAAAAATAAAAACGAAAATTTTAGTTTTTTTCAAAAATCTCGAGAATAGCAGATATTTTCGATTTTTCAGCAGCATATTCCTTATCTCCAAATTCTGCAACTTTGCCTCAATTTAACCAATGCTATATATCTTACCGTTTCCAAGATCCCTGTAGTGAGAAGCGAATTTGTTACAGTCTGTATGTGTTGGAAAAGGGACAAAAGGGACTTTAGTCACGAAAAATATACCATTCCGGTTGAAAAGGGGCCGCATTTACAAAAGCATGTAGAAAAGTAATGATATACGTACTTCACAAATTTGTCCATCAGTTTATTGAGTTCCGATACGGTTAAATCAGCATTGCTGAATTTTGCTCTTATATCGGCAGAGGGAATTCTATGTAGATGGCCAGCTGAGCTGGATATATTTACAACTCTGGCATTGGTACGCAATAAAGGAAACAGTGCCTCACACACACGCAGAGTACCAAAGTAATTAACTGCCACTGTTTTCTCTGCTTGTTCACCAAACGATTCAGGAGCATCCATCTAAAATAAGCAATTTATTATAAACACAACATATATATGCTATTCTGAGATAATAATAATTTTTTTTATTTCACATTGTGTTACATTTATAATATAATAACATAACATAAACACCACATAAATTAGGTAACCCTCATATTCAATGCCGAAGCTGCATGGGCGAGGGTTACATTAATGAAAACACGCAGTCACACAATTATTCCCACCGACATTGCAAGTGTCGGTGGCGGGATTCGAACCCGCAGGACAATGGAGAGATTATTTAGTCACACTTGCCATCACGTGTTCTAGCGAAACTCCACCTAGCACAAAAAAAGGAAAACCGATAAGTCAGATTACATATTCTACTGATTTAAATAGCAGTAATATTCTATTTTAGTAAATTACATTTACCCAGTTAAGAAATCGTTTAAACTATAAGGCTCTAAATCAATTAACATTTTTCTCATGTGTGATTTAAAAGTTTTTTACTTTGCATCATTTTAATGAGGGCGCTTCTCTGTCAGAGTGAGGCAACGTATGGGATAATTTATAAGTGTTGCTCTTGTACTGTATTGACTGTGTTGTATTAAATATGTCTCTATTTAAAAATAAAAACCAGACAATCATATACCTATGTATAATGCATAGTCTCTTATTATCTTTGATTTGAAAATGGTTGTACATGTTTTATTGCAATTCATTTTTTTAATAATTTTCATTAGTTGTTTTTGAATTACAAATATATTTTGCATTTGACCATCTCTTTCCCAAAAGATAAATTCCATATCTTATGATCGATCAAAGTTCGCAAAATACATTATTTAAGTGTTTTCCTGTTCATGTATCTGCTGACTTGACGAATTCCATAACATATTGAATATAACTTTTTTTAACAAATAGCTTACATGAAATGACCAATCTATGATTTATTTGTGTATTCCTAAAAATTTTGTGATAGCACGTTGTCTATCGTCGTTGGTTAAATATAACTGTTTCTCAACTCTGCAAAGTTTTGTTCTAAATAAGATAATATTGGTTTTTCCTTTGTTCAATATTTGTTTTATGTGAACCAGTTATTTACATTTTTTAGAAATTCCTCACTGTTTATTATGAGATCCGATATTTCTCTGCGGCCTAATACTAAATTTATGTCATCAATGTACTTTATTACACTGATTAAATTCATCTGTTAAATGGATCGCAGGCTGTTCACAATCACAATGAATAAAATTGGTCCAAAAATATTTCCTTGTGCAATGTCAACTTTATATGGCATAACTTCAGAATTACTTACCACCCCTTTTTTTATAGTAACACTTTGTTGTCTGCCATATAGGTATGACATGGGCCATCTAAGTGTATTTCCTCTTACCCCATATATTTCTGGCTTTTTGATAAGCAACTTTATCCAAACAATCATAGGTCTTTGAAAGATCCAGGAATATTCCAAGGGACAAATTACCATTTTCCTAGTCTCGCAAAACTGCTTATGTCAACTGAAAACTTACTGTCTGTGTTAATCGACCTTTTAAATACCCATGTTGATTTTCATTGAATAAATTACAATAAGCGAGTGGACTATTTTTATTTTAAGAACATCTACATATAAAAATAATTGACCCGTTTTTTTTTAATGTTTTATAGTTTAAAAAACTTTAAACTCAATTTAAACGATTAAATATTGCCGCAAATTCTCAAGCTATTCTATTAGCTGTGACGTAATAGGGAAACTTTCAAGTCTGAACAATTAAATCAAAGCACAACCCACAATGGATGCCAAAAGAGGCCTGTGGCGTTGTCAAGGTTTTAATTAATGCGCTCACATATTTTCCTATTTTGTCACTATACAATCGACAATTGACATTGTTTGAAGTTAGTTCTCATTTTAAGTATTTTCATTTTGTAATTAAACAAATAGTAGTTGGTAAAATTACGTTAAAATTATATTTAAACATATTTGAGGGTCATTATAAAAAAAAACACACCCCATAAATTAGACAACCCCCAAACCAAAGCCGAAGCTGCTCGGACAGGGGTTACACAGTTGACGAAAACGCGAACACACACAACCAAACCCTTCGATTTTTGCCAGAATCAAAACCGGGATTTGAACCCGGGAATCGATAGGCAGTAAACCAGCTACGTTTGTCACTTAACGCTCTGGCACACTATGCTACCGAACTCAGTATATTATACCGTATTCTTACTTTTTTTTGTAATTTTTGTTGCTTTCAACTTGCCTACTGTTCATAAAATTTATTTAACGTTTACTCATAACTAGAGCATGGTAAATCTGAAGCTGGTCATAGATGTATGTACGTAAGCAACAAATACTATATGCGCGTATGCAGCAGATATAATTAATGAAATCTCTGCGAGCCGTACTCCAGTCTACTTAAGTATTTCATCGCGACCATATGTACAAACTGATAAAAATAACAAAGCCACAATATGCCGGTTTAAGATTTGCATCTTACATTTTTAATTGTATAGACAAATATAAAGATCTGAAGTGTAATGTGAGTGAAGGTTGCATTTTCACCAGGTATCCAATTTAAATCTATAAATAATAAAAATTTTCTGTTAGTAATATCGAAAAATGAAAAAAAAATATTTAATCCTAAATATCATACTATAGATTTAATATATATCGACGCTTAAGAAACAATACCTCTTATCTCCAAATTAGCAGTTTTACAGGAGACGCAAAAAACTAAATTTCCTTATTAATAGATATGTTATTTTTATCATGGAGATCATGGAGATACGAGTTATTTTATTGTTATACGAGGTATTTTTTAAGTTTTTAAGTAGAGTTTTTGGTATCAATATTAATCTTGGAGCTACAAGATATTGGGAACTGTTGGACATAGGAGTGGACATTAATTTAAAATTCTAAACCGAGTTTTGACAAAAATGGAGATACGAGGTATTGTTTCTTAAGCGTCGATATATAGTTACAGGCTATACTGAAGTGTGTTACTTTTATTAATAGGAAATATGATTATCTAGTTTCATAAAATGACACCAAATAAAATATTCATATTTCTTAAATAAATAAAAAATATGCATCAGTATTACCTGTAATTTTAGATATTAAATCTATATGGTAATTAAGATTTTTTTTCATTTTTCGTTCTCATCAATAGAAACATTTTAACAGCGATTTAAAGTTTTATGTTGGCAACCTGGCGACGAGTGTCTGCTAACACTGTCTGAAAACTTCTAAACGGATTACAAGTTTTAAGTTACCTTGACCTGACATACAACTTCTACCACAGCCTATTTTAATACGTTGGGGGACATGGCTAGCAGCAGTTGGATACTACCATGCATATTTTCAATGAGTAAAGGATTTCTTTCTAGTTAAATCTTTGTGAATCAAAAGCCATCTCCGAGGCCCAAAACTATTTCACAAATCCTAAAGTAGAAGCTGCAATACATGTGATTCACAACAATTATATAGCGGTATTGGACAGTATTCAGTATTAGAAAATTCTTCATTGTCATTAGAAGAGTCCTTACATAAAATTCATAATGTACAAAATAAATTACAAACTCTAAACGATGACCCTGGTATGCGAGTGATTAAGCGGTAGAATAATTTAAATAAAAATGAGGGATATGAAACGTTATGTAATATTAATCGGTATCTTAATATTAAACGGTATCTTAGTGATTTAGAAAGTTTTAAGAATGCAAATATTACATCGATAGATGTCAACAGATCTTTTTCGCTTTAGACACGTGTTTACTCTACAAAGGAGATCTTCTTCAGCAGCAAACACAGAAACTGTGTTACTCATTGCGAATGTTGGTTGGTGTGCAATCTCAGCCATTGTCCTCGGTCGTTAATACATGTAAGGTAAGCAATGTTACTTAATTCATCATCTGCTATAATTATCCAGAACGTAGATATCCACAAGGGATGCTACCAAGAGCCATCTGATTTGCCACTCTCTTCTTGAAACTCATATAATTCAAGCAGCTTTGAGAAACCTGGTAATAAACTAATAGGCCTATAGTTTTCCATCATCTCTGGATCGCCCCTTTTATACAGTGGTCTAATAAGGGCCCTTTTTAGATAATTTGGAAATATTCCATATATCAAAAAGTTGTTTATCACATATAGCCCAGTCTCCAGAGCAAACAACTGCTACTTTTGATTAAGTAATTTAGAAACTTTAGTTAGTGATAATAATAATCAAATATAAGGGAGTAGAAGAAAAATACTGGTACTCCACCCCATTCCTGAAGAAATATGTCAAAATATTTCACCATGTTCCAAACGAAACGTACATCATGTTCTAATATATTTTAAAATGCCTCAAATCCTACCACTGCTTCTAGATACTTTGATAGTTAATAATAAAATGTTAACGTAGAAAATATTTTTACAATCATGATTTCAAGATTACCTATTCCTAGGATCATTCATACCTTATAGGCAATAGCAGCATTATTAACCAATACATCTATGCCTTCATGTACAGTTTGAATGTGTTTCTTAAATTTATCAACACTAGCTTGATCGCTAATATCCAATTGATGAAATAATGGTTTAAAACCAAGTTCCTTCAATTTAGTAACTGCTTCCTCTCCTCTTTTCAGATCCCTAGCTGTTAGGTAAACAGAACCATTAAATTTTTCACAAAGGCCCTTAACTATTGCATATCCAATACCTTTATTACTTCCTGTCACCTATTTAAGCACAGAGATTAATAATAGTTTACTCATATTTTCAAAATTCACTTACAACAGCAATTTTTTCAGCAGACATTTTTAGAATTTTAAAAGTCAATTTTCTAAATGAGATTAAACTTAAATTATTTTCTAACAAATTCTCTTGAAAAACACACTTTTAGGTCTTGGTTATGTTAAAGGGTAAATACTAACATAAGCAGACACAAGGTACTGACATCGTTTTAATAATTTATATAAAAAATCCATAATCCATTTTACATAATGATGTCACCGTAATTTCTTTTTTGAAAGATGTGAAATCACGGAAAAGCTATTTTGTTTTGCAATTATCTTTATTATCAGAGACAACCCTTCTGTTATCATAAACACCATGGAAACTGATTACTAAAAAATAAAAATATCTTGTAATTTCGCCAAAATACGCTTTGTGTTTTCTGGTTGTAGTTTCTGTCCGCGAAAGATCGCATATGCGACAGCGACCTTCGACCATACGATACGATGCAGCTGCCGCACGAATATATTAATAATCCGGATTTCTGATACAATACCCTGAGAGTATAAAAATACAATACTAATAAAATGTCTCCTATATGTAGGCACAATACTGTAGGCAATGTATGTTGGCTACATATTAACCAATTATAAAAGGTTATGAGCAGCGACCTAATATACGCTGGTTATGAGACCGGGAATATTTCAATCGTGTTTACCACACACGTTAGTCTATTTCCCTGACTATTTTTTTATGTTTTTATTTTTCAATTATTTAGCCGTATTTTTATCAAGTGTTTACTTTTTTTCCAATTATATTTTGTTATTATAGTGAGAATAATCTAATTATATTATACTACTGAGAATATTTTGTAATAATTTGTTTTTGGACATTGACGTATTTTCTGTCATCAGTCATCCATCAGTTTTGTCTTCAATTAAAAAAAAGAACCAAAAACGATTTAGTTCAGCGTCAGTAGAAGAAATTATTAAACAAACTAAAGAAAATGCATATAAAAATACTATGGTAAGTAATTATTCGATACGGAAACATTTCCCAATCATTTGTGACGAAAGGGATTACAAACTAGAAGAAAATATAACAGTCACTGACGAAACATTTACAATAATTGTGTTTTCATGTTCAAAACTTTAGCACAATTAATTTTGATGCACTATGAAGTTACATTATTTAGTTTAAATTGAGACAAAATAATTCTCCGGTTTTTTTCTCAAACTTGTTGCCATTCGACAATAGTCACTTGAGCCCTACGGGCTCTCCTATCTATTGCTAGGCGTCAGGATCTCGAAAAACTGTCGATTTTCAATTTGTTCTCACTCTCTTGTGATATTACTACTGTTTACTGGCAATTAGCAGGTAAGTTTTGTTATTATCACAGTCTTGCATTACAAATTAGTTAAACACTATTTTAAGAAAAAAGATTTCATATTTGAGAAGAAAAAAACGACTCGATTTAAAAATGTTTTATTATAAAAAATTACAAAACTGTCCAGTTTTTAAAGAAAACCTATTGGTGTTTGAATACTACCAGACTTACGAATGAACGTTACACCTTTTTCTTTTTTTCTTCTGGTGGAACTTTCGCAACCAGGAATCAAACAATGCATTTTTAATTAAGCGCACAGAGAAGTTTTACACTAAACAATAACCACAAAATGTCACTCAAAAACTAATAAATACAGAATCTAATAAAACTGACAAATTAGGCAAAGAGTACAATAATTAATAAATCCAGTCAAAACACATCACATAAACAAATCGTTCAATGAGAATTAACAAATCAAAACTCAGTGTGGCAACACGAAAACCTTCGACCATAATACCGCGAAAACACTAATTTTTACCAAAAATAAATTAAAATGTAACTAGATTGCCCACAGTATGGCGGCCCCCTATACAGGGACATATTTCAAGGTCGAGCAATATCAATTGGAGATCCCGATTATATTGAGAAATTCGTGAGCTGCCGTCTTCTTCTGTTCTGTGCTGCCGCCTTCGGTTACCGGTTGCAGTTTATTTGATTGAGGTTATAATAAACCGTCAAATCAAAATCGTGAATGCAAAAGAAGCATTTTGTTGTGTTGTGCTATTGAAAAATAATTGTTTCTTTAAATCAGGTGTAATAAAGAAATCAGCTTAAAATGGAAATTTCTGATGAAAATTTACAAACTTTGGGACGTTATTTACAAGAAACTCTAAATCCGGATGTTAATGTCAGGAGACCTGGTAAGTGAAATTTTGTAAACTAATTTTTGTATATTACGTTCTTAATTTCCAGCTGAGAAGTTTTTGGAAGGAGTCGAAGTTAACCAGAATTATCCACTTCTGTTATTAAATCTTGTTCATAAACCAGAGGTAGATATGACTATTCGTGTAGCTGGAGCAGTGGCATTTAAAAATTACATAAAACGCAATTGGCCAGTTGTAAGTACAGGAATATATCAACTCAATTGTGATCTCTCATATAAAATAAACACTTGTAGGAAGAAGATCAATCAGATCGTATTCATGAATCCGATCGAACAGCAATTAAAAATTTAATTGTAACTTTAATGTTAACGTCACCAGAATCCATACAAAAACAGTTGAGTGATGCTATTAGTATTATAGGAAAGACTGATTTTCCTTTGAAATGGCCTGAACTTATAACACAAATGGTGGAAAAGTTTTCCACAGGTAGGTAAATATTTGATTAAAATTAAAAAAAAATAAGGATTTTTATATACCTAACAGCTGTGTTCAAGACACATGCCCAGAAAAATGGCAGTTTTGTAGTCAAAATTTTGAAATGTGCAATGTAAAAAAATACCAATTATTTTATTATCATTAAATTTTTTTAGCCATTAATAATGTATGAAAAACTGTAGAAAAAAGGGCCAATACCAGTATATGAAATGGTGGACAGACCCACAATTATATGTCGTGGCAACCACAACCTCGACCATAACGTATGACTGGTTGAAAACAGTTTATAGATTCATAAAATTAAAGTTCATTTCTATGGAACAAATTCTTCAGAAAATAAATGCTATTTTTGGAAAATGCCAAAATATCACATTTGGTACGAATGTTTTACATCATCTCGAAATCGTGAAAAAATCTGGGATTGTAAATCGACATTGATACCATGAATTTTTGGTTCGAACTGATAAATTCTTATGTTTTAATGTATCCCATAACTAACAGCAGTAACTTTACAAATATTGAAATAATCCACAATAGTCCACACGAAAATTCTAGGCTCTAAACTCTGTCTAAAAAAAAATGGCTCAGGGAATTCAAAAAATAAATCAATACCATTTTCCCCCTAGTTTTTGTATGTGTTGTCGGATTCTGAATGTGTGCATAAAATTGGTTATTTTTAAAGAAACGCAAAGTATTGTTTTATATATTTGGATAGTTCTTTTCATTTCTTTAGCAAGTACATATAATTATGTTATTCTTTTGTTAATCAAGTAACTGATTTATTAAATACATGTGAATAGAAAAAAATATATTAAATATGTTTTTTTTATTATAATAGAAGCATTCAAAATGAAAAAAATATAACATATTATTTAACAAATAACAAGATTTTCTTTTTTGTTATTAATTTCAAATAGGGCATATGCACCATTTAAAAGATTGGAGGACATACAACCTGTAAAATTATATTATTTTGTGACCTTTTCCTTTACGATTTTAATGATTTTGAGCTATAATTATTTGTGGTGAATATTTTTAACATTAAATTAATTAATTTTTGCTTTATATAGATAATAACATGTTTTGTACCTCAATCGTTCAGTTGATTTTGTGCAAGTTAGATTGATGAAGCTTATTATGTGCTTTTAGTTGTCTTTTCTTTTGTGTAAAATAATGTATAGGGTTTATTGTATTATAATTAGTAATAATAATATTACATCAAGAAAATAGTAATTAAATTAGAAATATAAGGTTGTAATTCCTCTAATCTGTCAAACGATGCACGAACTCTGATTATATTTATTTTCATGTCATAACCAAATCACCGGCACACAAAAAAAAAAAGTTGTTTGTACATTTGACGCCACCTACCTCCCGACATGTATTTCGACCCGCTCAATCCGAATTTGAAGTCAGTTTGGACCGTACACCCTCAAATATCGAGTAAATTGAAAAACCGTAAAAAATAGCGAAAATTGGGTGTTTCGGTAATAAAAAAAATTTTGTGGATCTAAACCAAGCCTAATTTTTATGTATTTCGATCCACTGAATACGAATCTAAAGTATATTTAGACCATAAGCCGTTTTAAATCTAAGTAAATTGTAAAAAACCCTCGAAAATTGCTAAAAATGGCAAAAAATTGTGATTATGTTGATGAAAAAAATTTTGTAGACCCGGATCGAAGAGGATTTTTATGTAATTTGATCTGCTGAATCCGAATCTGAAATATATTTGGCCCATTAATCCCTCAAAATCTCAAAAAATCGCAAAAAACCGATAAAATAGCAAAAAATTGCAGTTGAAAAAATTTTAAAAAAATCTATGAAACACGATTAAATACGTTTCTTGTATTTTTTTATGCATAAAATATAAGTTTAGAATCTGAAAATGTGAAAAATTGTAAAATCTATAAAAAATGACGTATAAACAGAATGAAAATTTTTTTTCATCAACATAATCACAATTTTTTGCCATTTTTAGCAATTTTCGAGGGTTTTTTTACAATTTACTTGGATTTAAAACAGCTTATGGTCTAAATATACTTTAGATTCGTATTCAGCGGATCAAAATACATAAAAATTAGGCTTGGTTTAGATCGACAAATTTTTTTTTATTACCAAAACACCCAATTTTCGCTATTTTTTACAGTTTTTCAATTTACTCGATATTTGAGGGTGTACGGTCCAAACTGACTTCAAATTCGGATTCAGCGGGTCGAAATACATGTCGGGAGGTAGGTGGCGTCAAATGTACAAACAACTTTTTTTTTTTGTGTGCCGGTGATATTAATAGGTATATAATTTAATTTTTTAAATTTCCTGTTTTATTTCAATTTGTCAATAATGCACAATTATACCAATAAAAATTCAACACATTTATTTATGATAGCCAACTTTTGAACACTGCAAAGTTATGAAATTCACATTGGAAATTTCCTTTTAATCGAGACCCATTGGCTGGAAATAACAGCAAAATGAATCTTCTGCACATTTGCAGTCTCTATTAACTATTTTAAAAGCCTGGAATGGTTAATGTTTATATACCCTAGAAAGATGCAAGGAAAGATGTTTAAAATTGTTATTTACAAACAAATTTTATAAGAGATAATTTAAGCCCCTATGAAATTTTCCTATAAATAATTCTGATTGTCTTCATATTATTGACAAGATGATTAGTAGTTCATTGATAGTTTTGCATCTGAATTTTTATAGCATTTTATTATTTCATAAATTAACTGCCTAATTTGATTTATAGTTAGACTAGCACATTAATAATGGGCATTTCCCATATATATTTTGTTATTTGCTTATTCAATAGTATTTATAAATATGAGCTCACAGAATTTTTTCCAGATTTTCTTGAGCTCCGGAAAGAGGCTAAAAAAAATAAAGTTTTGATTTTAGTCTTATAACGTCATCCGATTAGATTTAGTGCCAAAAACAAACAGCCAGTGAAAATGAAGATGGTACTGCAGTATTGCCAGTTTTATGTATTGTTTGAGAGCGTGCTTGGTGATTACTTATTCAATTATAAATTCATTCACGTTCTCATAGAATTTTTTTTTACCTTAGAACGAAGAGGAAATTTTATTTGTACCTGTTTTAAAACTTTGATATTTAAATATCATGTGTCTAAATTCTCAACTATTCAGTGTTCATTAAATAGGCTTCAGAGCCCAGTGATATGTAGCGGTGATAGTCCATCAACCAATACGTATCAAGTATTATGTCTTCCCCTTACTTCTACTTTGCAGGAAATACACAGTGCTTGATTTGTATTGGTTGACGAATTGTCGCTGGTGCCAGTCGTTCGGGGTTTGAAACGGGCCATAATTAACCTTCTTCCTTCAGTGTTTACATCATCGTGATTCGTGGTGCTGCAGGCAATATTTTGAGTTTGTCCATTTGTAATTTTAGTGTCATTTTTGTGTATTTTCCAGATTATCTTATTTTAATAAACATTTTTTTTGTTACTACTGTTATAAACAATTATACTTTTATTTAATATTAATTTACTTGAATAAATTTCTATTTTTTTTTAAATAATAAGCGATTTACTTTGCAACCATTTTCGTTTTGTAAATAAATAAGTGTCAAATTCAAGAATAAACTTGAAAAAAGAGGTTCCCTCAAATAATTCATTAGAAAAATTTATAATAGGTGTTCGACATGTTGCCCATTTGGATTGACACACATCTTTATGTAGTTTTGAAATGAGGCCATTTAGTGGGACCATTTCCATTGAAATGAGTAAATAGTATTTAACCAATCCTTTACTGTAATGTTTTTTTGTACATTTTTTTTGCTGTTTTTGGGTTATTCGACAAGCAATAAAACCTCAGTTTGGTATAAATTGTCGTGTACAAAGAAGCATTTATCACACTTATTGGTCGTTAGTTACAATTTGTATTGAATTTAAAATATTTGGAATTTTACAATATGAATTTTAATAAAGCGGAACTTGTAGACATGACTTTTGTTCTGGGCTAGTCGGACAGAAATTGTTTACTTGCCAATAGAATTTATCACCAGTGTTATCCTGTAAGAAGGCTTCCTGATGTTAGCAGCTTCCAAAACCTTCTCGATAGATTTCTGGAAACTGGAAATGTCGAATATAAAAAAAAAAGTGAAAGAATAAAACGTGTTGTGAACGAAGAAAATGAGTTTTCTGTGGTACTGGCAACGGTTGAGAATCCCCATGTTAGTCAAAGAGAAGTGACCTCATTAATAGGAATAAGTAGACGGTCTGTGGTTCGAATCTTAAAAACAAATAAGTTGCATGCATATCATATTCAAATGCACCAGGAATTATCTGATGACGATTTTCAAAAGCGCCTGCAATTTTGTAATTGGACCAAAGGTAAAATGCAAGTTGATGTCAACTTCTTCAATAATGTTTTATTCACTGATGAGGCAACTTTTCATAAAAATGGATTTATTAATAGGCACAATTTCCATTATTATGCTTCGGAAAATCCTCACTTTTTTATGCAAGTTGATAACCAACACATATGGTCTATAAACGTTTGGGGAGGAATTATTGGAGAACATGTAATAGGGCCACATTTCTTTGATGGTACATTGACTGGAACTGTCAAAGTTTGAAGTTTAAACAGAATTTTTTAAAATAACTCAAGTATTTCGTAAGATATTTATTTAAAAGTTAGTACAGTGCATTTGAAGAAAAAAAATTGTCAAATATTCAAAATAGAGGGGTTCCAGTACTCACTGACTCCCCAGTTTTTTTAGTACCTGCACCAATGGTCAAGTTTTTTTCAAAACAGACTTCTAGAAATAAAAATACTATGTTTGCGTTCATTGTACTTTAAAATAGTTATCTATAGGGCTGAACTTTTAACAGCTAGTAACTAAAATAAGCACAAAAAGTCAATAAATACACCTATAAATACTTCCTAACAAAGCTATGGGCTTCCGAAGACTCCTCATGTATTTCACGTTTTCCATAATAATTTGACCCAATACTGATTCGATTGTACTGAAACTTTGAATTTTTGGACTATCTAAACAAAAATAAATCTCGTAAAATCATCTCATTCACTTCTAGGTTCGCCACTGTGTCGCTTTCGGTCTTGATGTTTTTATATAACCTTTTTGTGCACGAGATTTATAGAGTTTTGACTAGAATTTATGACGCATAATTATCTTCTACACAAAAAGGGTTGCTTAGTTAATTTTGATAAATTAATCCACTTTCAAATGATAGCAGGTGATAGCAATAATTTTATCGTTTTATTGAAAAATGTAGTAACAGCAATACTAGCATTATTTGTTTTTAGCTGTTCCATGAAATGAAACAAAGGAATAAGTTTTATTTAAAGAAAAGAAAATAAAAAAAATTGTTTAGCAGTGGAATTCTGAATCATCCTGTATATCTAAAATTAAGAGAATTTGAGAAGTTTTATTAAACTGAGTAATTATTTTTAGGAGATTTCAATGTTATAAATGGGGTGTTACGTACAGGACATTCTCTTTTTTAAAAAATATAGATATGAGTTTAAATCTAATGAACTATGGACAGAAATAAAATATGTTTTGGAAAAATTGGCCCAACCACTCACAGATCTCTTGGTGGTAAGTGTTTCTGTTTTCTTCTTTAAGACCTCTTCATATTTTATAAAACATTTTCAGGCAACAATGAATCTAGCTCAGACCCATGCCACTGATGTTAATGCCTTAAAAGTTATTTATAATTCCTTAGTCCTTATTTGCAAAGTGTTTTATTCCCTTAACTTTCAAGATTTGCCTGAATTCTTTGAGGATAATATGCAGATATGGATGTCTAATTTTCATACACTTCTTACTGCAGATGTGAAATGTTTACAAAATACCGTAAGTTTATTTTTCATATTTATTACTGTTCTTAGTACAAACTGTAAAGTAAGCAACATTTTGGAAATGAAGCAATTTCAAATTGGGCATTAAGTTATTAGAAAATATTTTGTTTTGTATTTCTATTTACGTAACGACAGTAAATATTTTGTGTTGTAAATTTTGTTGATCAAATATCAGTATATCCAAAGTATTGGGTATCTCAAAATGGAGGGAATTCTTGAGGTCAAGTTTTGAGAAAAAATCATGTAAAGAAACTTAATTTGCTTCTTACATGTTCAAAAGAGATACGTAGCTCTTTTCATTCATAATTTTTTTTGTAATATTTTTCAGCAATAATTAAGCTGCATATTAGTAAATGTAAAATATCTGATGTGGCCAGCACATAACTCTTATAACAATATATATCATCCTGATGTAAAAAAATCATTCTATTTAATTCTTCACTTACCTCAATTAAATTTTAATAGCGTACCGTGAAATGTTTCATTAAAATTTTTAAATAATTAATTATCAGTGTCATTTGATACTGTCAATAATAATTCATGTCATATATTTTAATAATTTCTTCTTATTGACACTGACATTTTTGTAACTAAATTAGACATTTCAAATGTAAAACTGTTAAATTTATCCTAACCCCATTTTATGAGGTCAAATGTATAAAAAATTTAAGTTTACATCAGCTTTATTTAAGTAATTGGAAAATATATTTTATAGGCTTGATATAGTAGACATGATTTATAATCTTTCATCAAGAATATATTTTTTTGTAAAGGCAAATACAAAAGAGTTTGGGTCCCGTGGACCTCCTTCCAGCTGGCCAATTTTGCTCATCATTTATCATTGTCTTTGGCCTTTAGAACATGTGTATCAAATTTAAAAGCTTTATCTCAAAAACTGTGGCTGCTATCGCGATACTACAGACATGCAAACAGATTTTTTCTATAAAGTTATGTTTTTTCATTATAATTCGTCGAGATTCGTCCAGAAATGCAATAAAAATTTTTAATTTTTTTTCTCGAAATTGTACCTTTTTTTCTTCATTCATTCATTGTGTCTTTTCTGGTGGTACCACATTCACCAAAAATTTAATGTGTCATCTAAAATGTTGTTGACAATCTTAACTGCCAAATTCGGGAAGTCTCCCATTAGTATTTTTTGAGTTATTGCGGATACACACACGCACGCACGCACGCACGCACACGCACACCGACAGACATCATTCGGAAAATAGTCAGAAAGGATTCAGGAGGGTTCAAAACGTATAAATCAATCAAAATCTCGAGGTCGGAAAAAATCTAAAGTAAAAATGAGACATTTTAAAAAATTTGAGAAGCAAAATTTTGGTCTATACAGGGGTATTACAATTTATAGTAACAAGACTTCACCAATCAATAAAGGACTTCATTTTAAGGAAAATAATTCGGTTTAGTGTGCCAAAAAGTTCGTTTTCAAATTAAAAAAAAAAGAAGTTTTTCGGCAGTTGTTAAGAAACTACACAAGTGTTCGATTTAAAATTATGTATATGTTTTTTTGTGTCAATATTTGTCTCAATATCCGGTGGCGTAGAAACTGGGGTCTGAAACCCTTTTTCTGTCTAGAACTTGTACAATGGATCCTCACAAAAATTATTTATTTTTTTAAATACCCGCGTATTAATTAAAATAAAAAATTAGTCTTCCATTTTTTTCCATATGACACACAGTTTTGAGAAAAACGCCATCGAAGTTGACAAATGTTGTAATTTTATTCAAGAATCACACCTAAAATTACTGTTGAAATAAAAAAAATACGCAACATAAATTAAATAAAATGGTAAAATTAATGAACTTGATTAAAACTAAAGTAAACGTTCTAAATGGAAATCAATTTGTTGGATGCACAACTGACAGCAGTGTGTAATGGATCTTCTTACACAAAGTAAGCGATATTCTCTCATTTAGTTGCATGCATTTTGTATTCTCTGGATTAATTCTTACTTTGTATTTACTTCCATCAGGGTATTTAGTATTCAACCAGTATTACAATATTTAGTACTAATATTTCGTCCATAATGGGCTGGACAGCTGTCTAATTGAAATTATTATTATTAGAGTTTATTTAGCAACTTGCTATTATACAACCAATACATTGAGAATATAACATTTGTGTTTAAAAAATAAATAAAATATCTCTACTCTTATGTTGTTTTATGTTCTGATTATGTCTTTCAAATATATAAGTGATACGTTCTTGTAAGTATTCAGGCCACAGGCCCTCTCTTATTTGAAAAATAAATATCAATGTATTGTAACATATTCTTTGCTTTACCGACAAACTGTAGCGTTTCTAACATGTATCATATATGAGTATATCTATTACATTGTAATATAACACACATCTCTCGATTCTGAGGTTTTTTGTAAAAGTTGTATATCCGTCTGATTTAAAAAATATATGATAGAACCATAATATTCAAAATGAGGAGAAATAATACTTTTATATATAATTATCCTTGTAAACATAGATGTCATTACTTAATCTAGACAAAAAATTAATTTTTTTAGCTACTTTTTTACAGATATATTGAGCATGTGCTTTTTCAGATTTAGTTTATTATCTACTATTACTCCTAAATATTTAATTTTGACAACTTGCTCTAACCTCTCACCACTCATATTAATATTTAGATTTTGGTCTACGTTACTATGAACATTATTTATTAACATACACTTGGATTTACTGGAATTTGATTTCAAACTATTAAATGACATCCACTTGTCCATCTTCTGTACGTCCTCATTTAAATTGTCTTCAATTGTTTTAATATCTTTCCTACTTTCAAATACTAATTATCATTCGCAAACAAATGTATGGAGCAGTTTTTTTATTGCACTTTTTATGTCACTAATATACAAACTAAACAGCGCTGGACCCAATACTGACCCTTGTGGGACTTCATGCTTCGTTTCTTTCACGCAAGATACTTCAGATCCATATTTAGTCTTTTGAAAACGTTCAGTCATAACTTTGGAACCACTTTATGACCGTTCCATTCAGACGAATATACCTTTTTAATTTTTCTACTAATCTTGCACGATTTATTGTTTCAAATGTCCGTTTAAAATCATTAAAGACTACACCCACCACACATCCTGTATCAATACTTTCTTTCCAATTCAATATTATGTCTTGTAAAGATGTCTCGCAAGAATGACTTACGAAATCCTGATTGTTCTTGTACCACTATCTTAAATTTTTCAATATGTTTGTCAAGTTGTTCTTTTACAACAATTTCTCGAATTTTTTCATAAACGAGTAGAATATTAACTGGTCTAAATTCGTGAGCATTTCTGGTACCATTTATTTTTGGTATTGACAAAATAGTGGATGTCTTTCAATGTACTGAAAATTCGCCTGTACGAAGTGAGTAATTTATAACACTTAACAGTACTTCTCCAATTTTATTTCAAACACAATTTTGATAACATGAACACTAATACCTTCATCTATTCCTGCTTTATTTGGTAAACTGTAAACAATTTGTTTAAGTGATTATAATCAATTTCAATTTGAAGCATTCCCATTTCATGTTATTATTAAAACCGTTTGACAAGTCATCGACTTCTATTGGTTTATCGGTACTATCTATTACATTAGTTATACTGTTTATAAAGTACTCATTAAAAGTTTCTGGTATTTCTTTTTCATTTCCTTTTTCTATATTTTCAAAATATATACTTTCTTCATCTATTTTTGGAAGTGGTTTTAACATTGTTTTCAATGTTTTCCACATTTCTTTAGGATCTTTCTTATGTTCATCTATTTGTCTTTCATAATATTCTTGTTTTGTAATTCTTATTATTTCAGTAACTTCATTTTTTTTCTTAAATTTATTCCAGTCATCTAAGTTTGTTATTTTTGCCCATTTGTAACAAGCATATATTTGTTTTGATAAATTTTGAATATTCTCATTATACCATTTATTCTGGAGCATCTTACTATTTCATTTCACTATTTTTAGGGGTGCTACCGCATTCAGTGCAGTAACAATGTCATTAATAAGATTATCAGCACGTGTGATTATCCACATAAATATTTGCCAAATTTTCCTTGAATAATTATGGATCAAATCAAGTATTTAGCCTTTAGTCCAGATGAACATCATCCCACATATTGGTATGCTCACATTCTAAAAATATCAGAAGTAAATCGGAATTCAAATGATGAGCAGTGGCGGCTGGTGAAATTTAGGCTATGTCATATTTTGGTATTGGAGCATGTGACTCAAGCGATACTTTAAGGCATAATTATTATCAAGACTAAATGAAGAAGTTTCGTAGAAACTTGAAATTTACGAAAAAAACTTGAAAAAATTGTGTGCCTACCCAGGTTATTTTTTAAACAATTTGTAAAATATTTGTAAAGCATTTTTTTTTCAGAATCAGGTGGAAATTATATTGACATTTAAAATTTCATGAAAAAAATATTGATTTTTTACAGTTGCACCTTTTTGAAATTGGCCACAGTGAAAAATGAATCTAAAATAAAATTTCAAAATGGTGTAACTTAAAGTATTGCATGGGTGCCATGCTCCAATACCAAACCGCCATTGATGATGAGGTAAGATGTAAGGCTCTATGACAGAATTATTGTGAATGCCAAATATTCACACTAAACTGCTGAAAATTTTTTTGTCTAATCTCATATGGATTTTCATGTGCTCAAATATGCTAGTTATGAAAATTTACTATGCCACTTCGAGCGAAGCATTGACAAAAGTTAGCACAATGTTCACTGTCCCTGGAAGTAAAGCCTGCACTGGTTGCAGATGGTAAGGATATCTATGGTCCCATTTCAATATCCTCCATATTATGTTTCTTGGAATCAAAGTGTTCTCGAAATTCTTCCTTCTTCCTCTCATTATTATTATTAGTTTGGTTTCTACCGCTGTGTAATTTTCTAATCCATTATTAGCAAACGTTGATGAAATTTAACAAAAAATATTCGAATGTGGTTGTCTCCTGTTTGGATTTAAGTAGGTGAAGCAAGGTAGTGGTGAATACTTTTCGTAAGCTGCAGAGAAATCGGGGTTGGGGGCAACCCTTCGGCAAGTTAACATTTTTTGGAAGTTCAAAGTTATTAATTTTTTATACACTTCAACATTTCTGTAACGCTGCTATTAACATAAGAAAAAAGATTATTTGTGAAATGCTCTTTGTATTTTTGGTCTGGGTGTAGGTATTACTTACTGTTAAAGGGATTTTCTACTCGGTCAGTAAAATATCCTGATATTTTTGTATGTAGGTATGTCATCCAATTCACCTCTTGAATAAAGTCTTGGGTGAACTGGTGTATATAACAAATAAAAACACTTTTCAATCACTCAGTTGGAAATTTAAGAAACAACTTTGCACAGTGTATTAAACTTAAGTTGTTTCAGGATGCTTTTTTAATTGTGCTGGAAAAGTCTGGATTATTTTACAGTAATTGGTTGACACTTTTTTAAAATTATTTTCAAAAAAATCTGTAAACCACTATTTTTTAAAAAAATGCATGTACTAGGCGTCGTATTTTAAATATCTAAATCTGATTTGAATGTATACTAACTAAACAACTAAATGTGCTGTGTAATAGTTCTAATTTAACTTTTCTTTTTTATGAGTAATGAAAATTGTGAATTTATTTTTATCAAGATTGGCTCCATAATTCATAATAAGATGAAAAATGGCCAAGAAAATTGACTTTAAAATACAATTTTTGATAAAGAAGAATGATTCAAGAACAGGTACAGGTTATAAGATATTTCATTGTTCAGAAAAAACCTATGAGAAGGTGTAGAAATTACACTGCTTTACGCTTTCATACTATCACTAAAACTTTATATTATTACAAAACTGACAGGCAAAATAAAATATATTTGTTTTCTAGAAAATAAAATAGAGTACTTCCGAAGCAGCACATTTAGCAGTTTCTACATATTAGCTACCATTAGTGGAACTTTAAAGGTTTCCACAACTAACGACCGTTACATAATGGGAAAGATCCTTCTACTAAACATTCACCAAAATGGGGAATAGTTATTACACAATTACTATATCGGAACCTTCCCTGTTACATGTTGACAACTAGGTTATTACTTAAACGGAATGTAACCAAGTAGTAGAAATGACTAACTTTTGGAACAGCTCTTTAGTGGTACGAGAACAAACTGTATTTTGCACACTCTATCTCTCTATCTCTCGTTCACATATTAAAATATAATGTATTGCAATCAGACTTACTGATTGTGAGTTTTAGGTCAATATATCCAAGTTAAATCAATTGAATGAAATGTGTGTAGGTAATAAACCATGATGTTTTGCATTCACTCTGTGAAGAAATTAAAATGACTACTTGTTTTCTGTAAAATGTTTATATGATACTTCGATAAAAAAGACGCTCTCAAAAAAAATAGTTTTTTCGAAAAAAAAAAAAAGTTTAAAAATTATGTGTACAAGGTAGACAAATTTCGATGTTTGTATAGGGTAACTCGGTAACTGTAAGAGGTACAAAAAAATGGAAGACACATTCTCTATCTCTTTTTTTGAGACAAATTCACTGGCGAAAACAAAAATTTGCTGTCGTCTTTTGTATTTGAGTTATACAGTTTGTTTAGCGCAGTTTGAAACCGTTTGAAACTGTCAGAAGCATGCGCACATTGCTGTAGAGATGAGCTTGTTCAATTAGAACGTTTGTTATTGCACAGCTCTCATGATAATCGCATCTCTATAGCCAGAAAACTATCACAAATCGTCTCTACGAACAAACCTATTAACAAAAGTTCGATTTTTCAACTTTTAGACACGTCAATATCTTGGTTGTTTCTAAAGTTGTGAAAAAACAACTTTTACATACTTTTTTCTGTATAATACAGTGGCGTCGAGAAAATTTTAAAAAAAGTTGCAATTTCCAGTTATGGAATAAAGTTGTATTTTTTTAAATGGGAATCAAGTTGGCTATGTTTTTGTTGAAAAGGAATTTTTTTTCTCTTTTAAACAATATATCATATGTGGGGTCTCTTTTGATGTGTAGGTATTTAATAACGAACATAATTTTTTGTAGATTCCTTTTTGCGTTTTTTATATTTATTCCAAGTAGGCGTGTGTCAGCTATGACACACAGCAATTGAAATATATTTCGGGTGCAATATCACAATTGTTACTACTTTGAATAAAGCATTCAACATATTATATTTCTCGTCATTTTCATAAGACATCTTCACTTTTACAATTAAATGGGGTGTAATTATGACGGAAACAAAATTATTAATATGTAGTTTACTGACAAACGGATAAACACTGCCATAGATGATACACGCCTACTTGGAATAAATATAAAAAAACGCAAAAAGTAATCTACTAAAAGATTATTTTTGCTATTAAATACTTACACATCAAAATCGTCCCCCATATGATATATAGTTTGAAAGACAAACAAATTTCCTTTTTAACTAAACCATAGCCAACTATGATTCCCATTTAAAAAAATACAATTTTATGCCATAACTCGAAATTGCACCTTTTTATTTAAATTTTCTCAACACCACTGTATTATATAGAAAAGAGTGCCTGAAGAATGCAAAGGTTGTTTTTTCATAACTTTACAAACGACCAATATATTGACATGCGTCTAAATGTCGAAAAATCGAACTTTTGTTTATAACTCGAAAACAAAAGACGACAGCAAATTTTTGTTTTCGTCAGTGAATTTGTCTCAAAAAGAGGGATGGAGAATGTGTCTTCCATTTTTTACGTATCTTTTACATTTACCTATACAAACATCGAAATTTGCCCACCCTGTACACTCGAAAATGCAAAATTTTTCATGGAAAACATTTTCTTTGTTTATGTGTTATGATTGTTATGAAGTAATCATGACCTATTTATAAAAGATGTTTGCAAATGACCATATTTAATAAAAAAACTGGTTTTCAGAATTATATTTTTATCTATGTCAATATGGCATTATCATTCAATCACAGTTTTAAAAAAGTTGCAAATGCGACGAACGACGTCATTGGTACCTTTAAACTGGCCTTTACTACGCTGCTACGAAAAGGTTACTGAAAAGTTCCCACGTACTTTACGATCCTAACTTTGAAGTTGCTAGAGCTGGCTGATCCGATCTATACTCCATTCATTTCATATGAGCACATCAAATTTTCTTTACCTGGGCTCGCAGATCGACCGTCAGTCGTACATAGTTCTCTAGTATAGGCGCGCGGTGTAATGTACTATAAATTCACAATATGTATTTATATAATACCGCGCGCCTATGATAGAATTTTTTATGTACTTATATGATATGAATGGAGTATAGGTAAAAATGATTTTATTGTTAATGACTGTCTAAACATCAACAGTTAACAGGTGAAAGTGTTATTAGCGAAAATCAACTAAATGATTAACTCGAGGATTTACCTTAAATACCAACAAAATTCAATGTGGCGAAAATCTCGATTGCCCAAAGTTGACACTATTATCCATACTTTCTGTCATCAGATCATTCACGTATTCGTAAATTTTGTAACTTCCCTAAGTTATTCATTTGTCTGAATTTTGCGATTTTGTTTAGTGGGCGAAATTTTAATTAATAACAATTAATGGTAAATCACAAACAATCACAATCAGTTAATTACATTCTTTACTTCAACATTTGTTGGTTCTTCACTGCAGTGTCCGATTTTAACTTCACTTAACTCTAACATAACTTTTTTATAAAAGGTCGATGAATGTCGGAAAATCTTTATTGTTGTTTTTCTGCTTTTCGGCGCCATGTTTGATTAGTCCTGTATAAGAAAGTGTTGACTTAAAGTCGCTAATAAGTTACACAACTTTAAATCTCTAGAAAATGTCCCGACAACGTTACAGGAACTTTAAATAAAACACTTTCAGTTATCATTACTTGGAAATGATTCTTTGGTAACACTGTGCAGTCGGCATTACTACTATTTCTCACTTTAAAGTTGAAAATGCCTTAAAGTAATGCAGAGTAATATCCGCGACGTTGCACATACTGCAGCAGTTATTTGAAGGTGTAATAACTATGCAGTATCTGAATTCAGTAGAATTTACGTAATTGTTACTACACGGGCATACCACAAAGCAAATTTTACACTAAAGTCGCAAATTTAGTGACAGTTTTATGTAATGCCTACTATATTAAAGTTCCGAAGCCAGTTCCCGTCACTTTGGTGCTAGTTGGGTTAGGTACTTTATTACCACAATAAAGTAATAATAAATAAAAAAAAGAAAAAATTCCAAAAATTGACAGCTAAAATAATATTGCCTCTTTAGTACTGATGTAAGTTGCGAAATTTCAATTTGAAAGTTTCATTTTTTCACATGAAATTTCCGAAAGTTGCACAGGCTTCTTGAAATACTAAAGATTTACGAAATTTATGAAAGTTTCATATACATCGGAAATTTCACGTAATTTCAAAATTTTTGAAAGTATTAATTTTTCATCTTATATTACACGTACAATTTGACGCGCGTATGCATGACAAATTCGCACCAAATGTTTTATTAGAAAGCAAAAAGTATAGAATAGACATAGACAACCATTCTGGTAGAAGTACATTGTTATTAGTGTGCAGATAATTACACCAGTGTAAAATGGTTAACTATTATAATATATGATAATAGTATAATAATTATGATACACTCATGGACAAAATTATATCATTTTTTATAATCATTTTTTTTTAAATGTTCACGATTTTTTTTCCATATAAACATGATTGTTTATTTTGGGATGTAAAATAAACTATAGAAACTGTTTGTGACCCTTATTTATATATATTTTGCTTTTCAAATTGGTTGGTAGTGGTAAAAAAATAGCTAGTCTAATCGATGTATCGGTTTGTTTGTTCTGTGTTCCTGTTTATTTTAATTGCTTATATATTTTTTTATGTTTATACATGTTAAAATTATTAATATTTACAAGGAAAACTTAAATGAAATAGTCTTGAGGATGTCTTTAAACAAAGACATAATATTAGTATTTAAAATCTCGTTTGCTTCTTTTTTTCCTCTACGCAATAATTTGAAAAGCAAAATGTAAAATAAACGTTTCTAGTACAAAGTGTTTAAACTTGGTTCATCAGAATTTCGTTTTACAAGAATTATGAAAATTAGAGTATTATTTTCAGCAGTTTAAAATTAGATATCAAAATTTATATGATAGATTCCAAATATCCATATGAAAAATTGTTAAATGATACATAAATGCGCAGTAAACATAACTTCATTTTTTTATTTAACAAAGGCACCCCTTTGAGGGGCTGTAGCTATAGCATGTTTATAGAAAACTTTTGTCTTAAAATTACATGTTCTTTTACTTGTTTCAATATGTAACAATAAAAGCAGAACACCCTGTATAGTTAATGAAATAAGTAACACATACAAAAAATATTTCCTCTTTCCTTGTCTCTTCTGTCTATCCGGACAAGCCGCCACTGTTTTACACAACTGTGTAAAAGTGGTATTACATTCTAAAATTTTACTGATAAAGATTAAAATAAATCACTGCTGCATTAAGTAGAAAGTAAATGATTTTAAGCAGTTAAATATTGTTCAATATTAAACTCTAGCCCGCTTTCATGAGATGTAAACAAATAAACTTAATATTTATTGCAATGTATCAGGTGGAAGTGCACACTAAAAATAAGTAATTAAAGTGTATCCAACTGTGCAATGTGCAAATCAAATAATTCCAGAAACAAATATGACTTCATTACAAATTCAGCTAAAATTTTTTTTATTGTCTTCCAAAAAATGTTGCCTACTTCCTTTTAATACTTCATGGGTTTGTTATAAGTGTTATGACCTAGCATGTTATAATATATAAATACATTTTTGATGATTGGTAATGTTGGCCAAAATTTGTATTTTCTGCGAATACACAGACATTTTTTAAATTTTAGGATAGCGAAGAGGCTGGTGTAATGGAACAGTTGAAATCACAAGTATGTGATAATATTGCGCTCTATGCTCAAAAAATATGATGAGGAATTTCAACCATATTTGCCACAGTTTGTTACTGATGTTTGGAGTCTCTTGGTTGCTATAGGACTTGAACCGAAATACGATTTGGTAAGAAAAAATTAAATATTAAATCTCTGCAATTTAAGACTAGAAAACAATGAATTACTGGTTGCCTCATTTTGTTGGGAAAGTTCATGATATCAGGCATGTTTAAGTTGTGATACATCTCTTTTAAAACTCGAAATAAAACCTTCATATTTTAAAGACTGGCTAAAAATATATATGAAATTCAAATGACATAATAATACTTGTATAAAATACTTTTTAACCGAGAAATTAAGTATTGAAAAATGGAAATTTTTTTGACCTCTGTAAAGAAATTAATTAATATTCCTCAAACTATCATTACTTATAAAACTGTATGACCTTTAAGAAGTTGCAAACGTTTACTACTGCCCTAATATCAGATGGTATTCATTAGTTCATTCAAACTATTATGGAAACCTGGCTCGCCTCCTCTATTTTCATTGTTTATAGAAATAAATTGATGAAATTTTAATGTGTTGTTATACACATAAAATTGCATTAAAGACAGTATTTTCAATTTTTATGTACCTTCGGTTTCACCAGATATTACCCCAACTTTCTTATTTCAAATGGAACATCCTGTATATTTTTTTCGTTTTTTGGAAACTATGGTGAATTCTGAATATAACAGTATACATTTTTCTTTGATTTTTTATTTTTTTTTTCAACGAACATTTTAATTTTTGATTAGTGCTGTGGATTTACAAAAAATGTTTCTGACGGGGTTTCTTACTATTGCAAAAATTGAATTACTGTTTTATGATAAATACTCTAGCTCTTACATAGGAGCCTTAAAAAGGTGCGAAAATCGTTTTTTCTAAAAAACTGCATATTTGTCAAATCTCAAAATGGTGACATAATGTTATTAAAAAAATACATCTTTTTACGATTATAATGATACCTATAACTTAGCAATTGAATAATAATTCACAGTAGAAAAATCAAAATTCTTCTAAATAAATAGGTATTATAATATAATACACAAAACCTGATACACAAAATAGTGTGCTGTGAAAACAATTATCACAAATAAAATTATTTGTTTAATTTTTATCAAATATTTACCTGTTGTGACTAGTACACTTAAATTGCCTTTGCTGTAATGCTAGTATAGCCATTGTTTACTTGATAACTATTTTAACAGTTATTTTAAAGAAATAACTTTGAGATAATTGAAATAATTTCACAGCAAACTACTTTGTATATGGGGTTTTGTGAATTACATTATAATACCTATTTATTTAGAAGAGTTTTGAATTTTCTACTGTGAATTCTTGTGGAATTGCTATTTATTGGTATCACTGTAATCGTAAAAAGTGTTTTTTTAAATATCATGATTAGCCACCATTTTGAGAATTGACAAATATGCATCTTTTAGAAAAACCGATTTCCTGACCTTTGAGGGCTCCTATGTAAAAGAGTATTTATCATAAAACAGTAAATCAATTTTTGCAGTAGTACTGAACCCCCATCAGAATCATTTTTTTGTAAATCAGCACTCTAAATCAAAAATTAAAATTTTTATTAAAAAAAAGAAATAAATAAAAAATCAAAGAAAAATTCATACTGTTATATTCAGAATTCACCACAGATTTCAAAAATGTAAAAATATACAGGGTGTTGTATTTAAAATAAGAAAGTTGGGGTAATTTACTGCGAAACCGGAAGTGCATAAAAATTGAAAATACCGTATTCTAATCAATTTTATGTGTATAACCAACATATTAAAATTTCATCAATTTATTTCCATAAACAATGAAAATAGGGGGGTAAGCAAGGTTTCATTTACACGGGGTATATACTTTCTGTCTGCTGATACATATTATAAAGTTCACTGTCAATATGAATAATAATTAATATATAATAATATAAAGTAGTGTTCATTAATAATAATAAAAAATACAAAAATACTAGTTGTGGTTTGTATGTCAGTTACAATTATTTTGTTAATGTGATTTTAAAAAATAATGTTATTCTTAGAAAAAATATGATCTGGAATACATATTAACTTGATTTACACTGTGGGTATCGAGAATTTGTTTAATGTATTTTTATTCCTTTTAGCTGGTTTCGAATGCATTACAGTTTTTGTCGTCTGTAGCAGAGAGAAGCCATTACAGAAATTTGTTTGAAGATAATACAGTTTTAAGTAGTATTTGTGAAAAAGTAATCATTCCTAATATGGAATTCAGAGGTAAGTTTCACCTATTTATAAACTTACTAATAAAAAATACCTATGTAGCTTTTTCAATAATCAAAAAAAATATTAAGAGTCTATATCAGATGCAAGTGAAATATAGTCCCGATTTTACCACACCCCGCGCAGGCCACGGTGCATATATACAGCCAAACCGAAATTATCGCGGCGAATGTCGAAGGTGGCCGATGTTCTAGTTACAGAACGGCATAGTGGAACATTTCAGATCGGGAGATGTTGAATTATCAGAGGCGGAGTACTAGAGGTTTCGTACGACATAAACCGACGAAAAAGTTGTATTGCGTTAAGCTTATAAGATAAGCAGTAGTTAACCTTACCCTTCATGCGTCTTTGTCCTGCAATTAATATGTAAAAACAATAAAAAAAAACCGAAATTATTTTATTTACATTGTTTAAAAATAGCTAAAGAACTAAACAACAAAACAATTAAATCGTTAATCTACAAAAAAAATTCCATTTTACCGTTTCTTATTAATGCATAGTATTATTTTAAAAATTTTTCCTATAAAATGGAAGTATCAATGTGTGTCATATCATTCAACTCAGAATGAAAAAGGCGATGAAATAATATGAAATATATATTTGTGTTATTTTAAATTTAAACTCCAATATTTTTATCAAATATGAAAGATTATGATGATGTTACATATATTGCTGAATTCAGAAAGAAATTTTTTAAATTGAGCTGAATATACAGGATATATCATTTAGAATAAAAAAAATTAAGGCAATTTCCGGTCAAACCGGAAGTAAAAGATATGTATGTGACGCGCATTTTTAATCAGTATTCGGAATGTCATATGTCCATTTCCGCATATTAATGCGGGGTGTAATTTTTTTATTTTTCAGTTTTTCGGCGTTTTCTTTTTATTTGACATTCAATTGTTTTTAATTTTCGGATTCCTTAGAAAAAAGCACATAAGTATAATTTTTGAAGTTTTTTCCTAGGTTAAAAATACAGCAGAAAAATCGAGTAAGGTGCACTTAAAATGATCACCCTGTACATGAGGTTACTGCGCTTAAAATAAATCAAAAATAAAAATTATCATATTCATCTTTCATTGAGCCTTTCATTCTCCATATCAATATTTAGAGACGGCAAAATGGGAAAACTCATTTATATTAGTCTCTCTACAGAAATTACCGGAAATAAAAGAAAATTATTACTTTTATTAATTTACGAAAAAAATTCAGTTTTCACTAGTACTTACTTTTTATATTTTCTCTTTTGGGCTAATGTTCGATTTTTCGGTTTTCTGCTAGGGTATTTACGCTTATGATATGTTTTTATTTTTCCCATTGTTCTTTCACTGCAATAATAATCACTTTCAATAACACGTCTACTTAGGTGTACACTTGATTTAAAAAAAACTGGTACAACTCTTGTAATCGAAAATCTTAATAGTTTAGTTGTGTGCATATGACTGTAAATAGGGCTGGCCAGGCATGTCGAGAGGGGGGTGGAGAAGAAATGATTTACCCCGGACCTGGGTTTTTTGGAGGAGATCGGTTTTCTTTGTGTTTTTAAACTTATTAAACCTTTCTCTTTTATTTTATTCAAATGGATTTTAAAAAATAATTAGAAAATAAATTTTTCAAAACATTTTCAAGCCTGCCATATTATTGTTTAAAAAAATAATATTTGTTACGGATAATTCTACTAATGGTTGTAATTAAAATACTAACTGAATAATGATAATTCTATTTTTAAAATAAGAACACAAAAATACCACTTGAGATTAAAAAAAATGTAAACAATGCAAACTGAACATAAAAATACAATAAAAAAAATAAAATAAATGAACTTCAGTTACGTAATACAGAATTAACTAATATGTTGTCATTGCTACATTAGCGTCTAAAACTGCCTGAAGTCTTGCAGGCATGGACATAATCAGATTTCTTGCAAGGTCAACTTCTTGCGACAGGTTCTCCCAAGCGTCTTCAATTATCCTTTCCAATTCTTGGGCATTATTTGGATGGTTATTTAATTTTCTTATATGTTTCACCATTAATCCCCATACATTTTCAATTGGATTTAAATCCGGACTTTTAGATGGCCACGGTAACAACTCTATGTTTTTATTAAGAAACCATTGCCTGACACGATGGGCCGTATGTATGGAGCAGTTGTCTTGTTGGAAAATAAAATTATTTTCCGGAAACACCTCTATTACTGACGGCAACATAATATTGTCTAATATTTCAATATATTTAATGGAATTGAGATGACCACCACTGTTCCAACACACACCTAACCCATTTAGGCTCATCCAAGCCCAGACATTGACTAAAAACCTTCCTAATATTTGTGGATCGAAAGTATATTTTTCGTCGTATCTAGTGGAAGGAGGCCTATATACGCGAACATGTCCATCGTTACAGGATTTAAAAACCTTTTTCGTCAGAAAAGACAACTTATCCCCAGAAGTTTTCATCATTGATTATATAGCTGAGTGCAAAAATAATCCTACCCTGCTTCTTTTCTTCTGAAAGTTTGTATTTTTTAGCCGCTGAACAACTCTTCAAGTCGCTTTGTAGTTTTATTCTTCTGCAAGCAGTAGATACCGAAGCAGGAAATTTGTCTCTGAAATTGCATTTACTGCAGTCTGAAAAGGGTTTTCTATTAGGTAATTTATAAGATTTTCATCTTCTTGATTATTGCTCTTTCTGGGCCTACCGGAACCAACTTTACGGGATACCGTTTGGTTGGTTTCCCATTGTTTTTTAACACTCATTATCGTGGTTTTACTCACATTCTATTCAGCAGCAAGTCTTCTTATGGACCAACCATCTTCAATTTTAGAAACAATTCGAAATTTTTGAATATCTGTTAGATGTCGAACCATTTTTAATAATGACGCCACTGATTAACGTCAAAGTGACATTTGTAAGATTATTAATATCAATCAAAGAACGAATGATTTACATAGCTAAAAGAAAGTGTACCAGTTTTTATTGAAATCAAGTGTACCCACTTTATAACAAATAAGTAAATTTGAGATATGTCTAGAATACACACGCCACTGTTGTTTACGCAAATCGCAACGTGGTTCCTAAGTGCCCGATTCCCCCTCCCGCAAACGAGTCCAGTGTATGCAAGTGCATCCGTGTTTCCGAAATATCATGCGAGATGGCAGCTATTATCGGAATATAGATATGCAGTTTTTAGTTTTCTAATAAATTTATTTTCAACTAATCCAAGAGTTGGGTCACATGAATATAAACGTTACAAACAGTGACTAATGTCGGAATGTTAAAAAATTTGGATACAAAATATTTAAAATGCATGCGAACATTTTTTGACGACTCTGAAAAGAAAAAAATTACATTCCGACATTTTATACATATTTTTGAAAAATCTTGTAAAAATCGCACTCAAATCGGATAAGTTTTAAACGAGATATTCGAGAATTATGATTTATTAGGGTATATAAGACTCTTAAACTGTTTTAAAAAAAATAGTAACTTGTATACTGACAACCTAACAAATATCAAAAATAGATTAGAGTTTTTGATTGATTTAAATAAATATTACCCATATGTTAAATTGAAACAACATAAAAATCTGCGGTCAACATATAAGAAAGAACTATCATTTACAAAAAAAACCGAGCAAATTGTAATTATATTGAAAACTCAGCCAATAAAAATAAATCTATATGGGATTTAATAAACATGGAGGGGAAAAATATTAAAGAAAATATAATTTGTGAAAACCTAAAAGCAAATAAATGATTTGAATAATCACTTTATTAATGTACCAAATTGTGTAATAGT
Source organism: Rhamnusium bicolor (assembly GCA_029963845.1). Classification (NCBI taxonomy): domain Eukaryota; kingdom Metazoa; phylum Arthropoda; class Insecta; order Coleoptera; family Cerambycidae; genus Rhamnusium; species Rhamnusium bicolor. Next base: position 48,938 of record JANEYF010002988.1, on the reverse strand, counting down.
GTAATAGAAAAGTTACAAAATATCATTATTATTATAGTTTATTTAACAACCTGCTATTATACAACCAATAGATTGAGAATATATAACATTTGTGTAAAATATTTACAAAATAAATAAAATATCTCTAATCTTAGGTATAATTAAATTAAATTACATTTTTTACATTGTTAGGAAGAGTATTAAACATTATTAAACCTTTAAAAAATGGATAATTTTGAAAAAAAAATTTTTTGTCTAAAGTGTATATAAAAGTCATTTTGTTGTCTTGTGTTATGATTATGTCTTTCGAATATATAAGTGATACGTTCTTGTAAGTATTCAGGCAACAGACCCTCTCTTATTTCAAAAATAAATATCAATGTATTGTAACATATTCTTTGTTTTATTGACATAAACTGTAGCATTTTTAACATGTATTGTATAGGAGTATATCTATTACATTGTAATATAAGTTTTTGTAAAAACCTATATCCATCTGATTCAAGAGATATAAGATAGAACCACAATATTCAAAATGGATGAAATAATACTTTTATATATAGTTATCCTTGTAAACATAGATATGTCATTACTTAATCTAGACAAAAAAAAATATTTTTTTAGCTACTTTTTTACAGATATATTGAGCATGTGCGCTCAGATTTAGTTTATTATCTACTATTACTCCTAAATATTTAATTTCGGCACTTTGCTTTAACCTCTCACTACTGATATTAATATTTAGATTTTGGTCTATGTTACAATGAACACTATTTATTAACATACACTTGGATTTACTCGAATTTGATTTCAAACTATTAAATGACATCCACTTGTCCATCTTCTGTATGTCCTCATTTAAATTGTCTTCAATTGTTTTAATATCTTTCCCACTTTCAAATACTAATGTATCATCCACAAATAAATTTATGGAGCAATTTTTTATTGCACTTTTTAATGTCATTAATATACAAACTAAATAGCACTGGACCCAATACTGACCCTTGTGTACTCCATACTTCGTTTCTTTCTCACAAGATACTTCAGTTCTATATCTAGTCTTTCCAAAACGTTCCGTCATGTAACTTTGGAACCACTTTATGACCGTTCCATTCAGACCATACTTTTTTAATTTTTCTACTAATCTTGCATGATTTATTTTTTCAAATGCCCGTTTAAAATAAATAAAGACTACACCCACCGCACATCCTGTATCAATACTTTCCTTCCAATTCAATATTATGTTTTGTAAAGATGTCTCGCAAGAATGACTTACGAAATCCTGATTGTTCTTGTACCACTATCTTATATTTTTTAATATGTTTCTCAAGTTGTTCTTTTATAACAACTAGAATATTTTCATAAATGGATAGAATATTAACTGGTCTAAATTCGTGAGCATTTCAGATACCTTTTACTTTAGGTATTGGCAAAATAGTGGATGTCTTCCATATAACATACAAATAGTTCCAACACATATCTAAATAACATACATTCTAGGCATACATATAAATCATGGAAGAAACGTATAATGACATAAGAGACGCTATTAATCGGTTAAAAAATAAAAATCCATTGATATATTTGGCCAAAATTATAAAATGCTAAAAGCTGTGAAAAATATATTGCTCATCCCATTAATAAAACTTTTTAATAGTATCATAACGACATTTGTCTATCCAGATATTTTCAAACTAACAAAAATTATACCGATATATAAAACAGAAGACATAGAATACATAAACTGTAGGCCGATCGCACCCCTAATAAACATATAAATGAAGGAAGCTGCACTAGCCTTGCATGAATTCATGTAATTACACTTTTGACTGGTAAGTGGTTCATTTATGATGAGCTGTGACAATAAACTGCACACACCGCTTAGGGACTGGATATTCGTCTCCGCTTACCAACAGTCAAACGTAAATTGTGCATACTAATAGTTGTGTTGGCCCTTTCGTGATTTGTATCTGTAAATGTTAATATATTAGTATATTTTATTTCACTTGACATGATTGTAACAATCTTATTGTTTACAACTGTGTAAATTTATCATATATTAATTACTTAGTGAAATATTTTTATTGTAGTGTCGGATGAGGAACTATTTGAGGACAACCCAGAAGAATATACTCGAAGAGATATTGAAGGATCAGATGTAGACACTCGAAGAAGAGCTGCTTGTGATTTGGTAAACACTCTCAGTCAAAACTTGAACAAAGAATTATGGAAATATTTGGTCAATATCTTCAGGTATTAATTTACAGTGAGATTAATTTTGAATAATTATTTTAATAGTATTCTTTCTTAGGTTATGTTAGGAAAGTACACAGAAAATCCCAAACAGCACTGGCGTAGTAAAGATGCCGCCTTGTATTTAGTAACGTCATTGGTTAGTAGAGGAGCCACACAAAAACATGGTGTAACACAAACTAGTCAGTTAGTCAATATAACTCAGTTTTGTCAACAACAAATTCTACCTGAACTTGAAAGGGCTGATGGTAAGTTTCTGGAGATAAGAAAGTTGTGTAAATTTATAAAATTCAAAACGATGTTGACCTTAGACAATAAAGAATTATTAGTGGCAATTAGTATTTGTAATAATCTATTTGGTTCTTTTCAGTAAATGAACTTCCAGTCCTTAAAGCTGATGCCATCAAATATATAATGACATTTAGAACTGTTCTGCCACGAGAAATAGTAGTAGCCACTTTACCTCAGTTGATCAGACATATGTCCAGTGAAAGTGCCGTTGTTCACACTTATGCAGCATGCACCATTGAAAAAATATTGATAATAAAAGGCTCTAACAATCAGCCCATGTAAGTAATAGAAAAAGTAATAATAATTTTATATTGTATTATTATTTAAATGTAGTGTTGCAAATATACTAGTAAAATATATTTTGATAAAATTACCGGTAATTTGTTCAACGCTAAGAGACTAAAAATGTCTCCATTGTAGTCCTGATGAAAAGACTATTCTTTTAAGATCAAACATGTCAAAGAAAATTTCTCAAATTAGAAACTTTAAATTTTGTATATTTTTAAATGTTCACCAATTATTTATCTATGATTTTGAAATTAGAGATGATGGATTTGATAATAATAGTGATTTGTCACGATGTTTCCATGACTGATCGGTTCATTGTGACTGGTCAAGTCAACAAAAACGGGCATTTTTAAAAATAAAAAAAAACAGTGCCGTTGGATATGTCATGATTTTCTCATCAAAATGGTGTATAATACTTGTATATATGGGGCTTACATTGAAGGAAACTATGAATATTAGTTTTTTTTAGCATTTTATTTTTTTCATGCCCATCGTATAAACTGAGCCTCCTTAAATATATCTTCATCATAGATATTCTCGTTGTGAGTTAGTTTTGTTATGAATTCATCCAACCTAACACTTTTTAGAGTTCAGCTTTCTTTGGGAATGAACAATTGCTTCACATTTTTGGGACATTTATGGCAATTTTTTACTGTGTTGTCAGGCGGGTGAAATTTAGGTTATGTCACATCTTATTTTAGTATTGGATCATGAAACCCAAGCGCTACTTTCAGACATAACTATCAAAACCAAATGAAGAGGTTTTGCAGAAAAAATACGATTAAATTTGTGAAAAAGGAGCTGCAAAGCATTTTTTTTCAAAATCAGGAGGAAAATATATCGATAGGCTTTAATTTTCATAAAAAAAATATTGATTTTCTTATAAAATGGCACCCTCTTCAAATTTGCACAGTGAAAAATCAATCTAAAATAAAATTTCAAAACTAATATGACGATCTAAATTTCACATCTTTAATACTTCATTCCACTTCCACAGAACCGATCTTGTGTATGTTTTTTACCACAAATTTTTTTTTCCAGAGAAATATCAAAATGAGGATTTCTTTGCCAACTTTAGGCATTTTTTAAACAAAAATAAAATTAAAAAAGTTACTGGTCTCTTATTACTGAGAATTTCTTTCAGTTTCCTTAATTGACACTTATACATCAATTCTCAAATGTCATGATTAAAATTTTAAGAGAAATGATGGGGTATTTAAAATTTTGGAAAACTAGGATAAGTTGACTGGTCAAGTTGACCACCTCGGACATGTTGCTATTAAACTTAATCGTGACCTGACCGGTCATCTTGACCGTGACTCAGTGACTGCCAACACTAGATAATAATAATGATATACCCATGAAGGGAAGCAAAAAACATGAAATTAAAATTATGGTTTTATTTAAGTACTCTAAATATTAGTAATGTATTAACAAATTATATTCTACCTACAACAATTAACAAAACTCTCGTTAAATTTTCTCTTATAATTATTAATAAAAAAAAAAAACAGTATACCTACTAGTTCACTGATAAACAAAAAAAAAACAAAATAAAGAACATTTTCAGATCATTTGTTGAAAATTTCACACCTGTGTTTTTTAACCAATAAAATGTGTGTTTTCTCTAGTGTTACCATGGCAACTTAGGAATTTTTTTGTAATTTTTTTTGTACTGGGGTACCCTGGAGAGAATTATAGTGAAAATTTTTTGACAATAATATTTGTCAAGTATATTGAATTAAGATTTAAAAATAAAAGCATGTTCTTTTTATTAGATTGTTTATTAGATGTAATGTTATGTTTTTCAAGTAATGACCAATTGAGCTAAAAACTCTGTATTTTACCAACTATAGTTACACAGATATATGATTTTAAGATTTAGCTAGTTAATTCTTTTATATTATGTTGAGTTTATATTACCACAATTGGTAAAAAATTATATTTGAATTTGACAGTCATTCAAAGCCATCTATATTATACTGTTAAAGTAAAATTAAATTCTGGCATTATTTAATTAAATGCAACTTGGTGTGAAATTTTCTTACCGAATATCACTCGAGATTTAAAAACCGAACATTTTTCCTCGGTCTTGAATATCTTAAGAAAATTATTTTCAAAATATTCATGACTTCGAAAAAATTTTCAGAAATAATTTAAACTCTGGTGGTATTACATGTGAAAATTAGGGTTGAAAGAAGTAAAAATTGAATATCTCATCTTCTATTGCATATAGGGGGTTGGAACCTGTTTTATTTGATTTGCCAGGAAAAATCCTACTGGGTCTTCGGGTTTTAGGGGAAAAATCAAACCTCTATCCCATATGAACCAAGATATTTTTGTACATTTTATGTTGAAAATTAGTGTTGAAAGAAGTAAAAATTGAATATCCCATCCCCTATTGCATATAGGGGGTTGGAATGTGGTTCTAGGGAGAAAATCTACCCTCTATATCCCATAGATTTAACAATTTATTGTTTTGACACGATTACGGTAGAACATTTATGATTTAAGAATCGCCCTTCAACGCCATTGTGCATTTTTGTTATAGAAGGGTATTACTTTTGCAACTTTTAAACTTACTCCAGATTCAGTGGAGCAATTTACAAGATGGGTTATTGGTTTTAATAGATGTTTGATAAATTATTTTATGATATTGGCAGATCGTCGGGTCTTGTAGAATGTATAACCCTTATTCCAGACTGTAATATGGCTTTTATCTGCTAGAGGTGGAGGCATGCATTTTAATAAAATTGCAGTAAAGTTCGACACCATTGCTACAATAGTAGTATTAAACCTGTGCAAATATAAGCTTCATTGCTGTCAACCCCATTTTTCAGGAACTTATACCAGAAACCAATATTTCAGTAATTTGTCATCTTATGTAATTTGAAAAAAAGAATTGCCATTTTTAGTTACTCTATTAATAGTTCATACACATTTGGCCTAGACATTTTCTGTAATTTTATAATAATGAACAGTTTATATATGTTTAATTTTTTTCCTAATATGTGATATTTGTCTACTGATGTGAGCCGTGAAATGAGCAGAAAACAAGAGAAACTGAAACAGTCAAAGCTGTTTTGGTATGATTTGATTATCATAAAAGACAAACTTAAATGATTTATGAATATGGAAAAATAAGTGCCTTTAATATGTAGTACAATCTTATTTTTCTATTGGCTTTTTATGTTCGAAATCACAAACTGCCCCTGCTGTAGATAGATTTATTTTTGCATAAATGAAACAAATATTTAAAATGTCCTTCTAAACTCTTATAGTGTTTCCGGTGCCCAATTGGAATCAATTGCGGGTGATTTATTGTCAAATCTCTTTGCCATATTAGAAAAGCCAGTATCTGAAGAAAACGAATATGTGATGAAAGGTAATATATTGATCCCAGTGATATCTTCTTTTAACAAATTTTGTTGTTTTTTTAGCAATGATGAGAACCTTCTCCACATTACAGGAGAGAGTTATACCATTTTTAAATGTTGCTTTACCCAAACTCACTGAAAAATTGCAGATGGTAACTAAAAAATCCTTCAAGGCCACATTTCAATCATTATCTTTTTGAAACTTTTTCATTGGCTATAAGGTAATTTGATGTATTAATAAATAAAAATAAGTTATATATGACAATTTCTTACAGAATTGTTTGTAAAACAAACCCATTAGCAGTTACATCATTTGAAGATATTTTATTCCCTATTTTCCAAGGAATTTTGCAACAAGATATCCAAGGTAATAAATCAAATTATGTTATTTAAGATATTTATATATAAGTATAGAATGGTCCAGATTTGAATCTAGAAACTTAAAGAATCAATAGAATACGACAAAATAATATGGATTTGTCAAATAAAATTATAGCTAAAAATGGTTAGTTTTTGCATTTCTTCGGCAATATCTGAGATATTGTAATGAAATTCAGGTGGTGCAAGTTGCGTGCACCTCAAACCATAGTTTTCATTCTTTCATTATAAATTGTGTTAATGGAAAAATTCAAAACCATGTAATTTTTTAAACGATTTTAGTAAACAGCTAGTTGATAATAGTAGAGTTCTCCGGCCATCAAATTCTGATTTCTGTTTGCACTTAAAGGTTAAAAGCTAAAACATATTTTAAATTATTTTTTACCTTTTGGTACCTCAAAATTTGTTGGTCATCAAAACGTCGTCCTGTATGGAATATCTGTAGGGATTATTTTGATCTACAGAATATCATCTACATTTTTGTTAAATAATAATGTAGTTTTTGTAAACATTAAAAAATAATTAATTAAATAATTCAGAAAGCATGCAGTTAAATGCAGAAGGTCAACATTTAATGCGAGCTCCTGAAATTTGTCGTTTTGATCAAGCAAACTTTTTGTTTAATACACCTCTAACTACTTAACTATTAATATCAAAAAATACTGGGATTCTAAACATTGTCTTATTTAGAGTGAAATGAAAAATAACGCTGAAAAATATTTTTTTGCTAATTATTATTTACTACTTTTACGAAGATCATAGATAAGTACAACATATATCTTTTTAAACAATTATTTTCCCTGCTATTGTTTAAAAAGATATATGTTGTACTTATCTATGATAAGTTTTGTAAAAGTAATAAATAATAATTAGCAAAATAATATTTTTCAGCGTTATTATTTTTCATTTCACTCTATATTTTAAACTTTCACCAAGAAGAGGATACCTAATTTATTTTTAAATTGTCCTTTTTTTTTACATACGATGACTCCGTAGTTAATTCTCGCTTTTTTCATGAGTGCTTGCACGATATCTTATAGGGTCGACTTTCGTCTATCGGCATGTGCATCAGATTGCATTTAGTTGTATAACTTATTTATTATTAGTCGTAAAATTATAAATCCTTCACCGTTCTGTTCAGAAAGAATAACGTAGAGTTTTCTTAAGAGTACAACATTTTGATTTGGGTAATTTGATAACACGAGCAAAACGCAAAAAAAATTCAAACCGAGGTATTGGCGTTTTAAGTTTCGTTCTCTCGTAAGGCCCCAATGTATAACATAAATATTTGAAATTTATAAAAAAATATTTGCTCTACAAAACCTTATCTGAAAAATATAATAATAATAATTTTGAAACATCAGTACATAAGCATTCATTTTATATAAAATTCAGCATGTAACAACGAAACCTCCACAGAACTTTTATGCGTATAATTTTTGCTACTAAAAAAAAAAATTCAGCAAGCTATTTGACCAAGTCTAACAAAATGAAATGAAATGAAATGAAATGAAATCATTTTATTGATCAATATTTACACCTTGGTGTTTGATATGTCCGTTTACAACAAATATGTAGGTATATACATACTATACACATATATAAAATATAAATAAAAGAATAACATATAAAATTATTTGTCTTAATAACGTCATTAGAAAACTACAAAAAAATTTCACAAACAAGAAAAAACATCACTCCTAGGCACAAACAATTTACATCAAATTTTACACATAATTAAAATCTGTAATGTCATAGTAGGCACTGGCTAAAAGATGACTCTTCAATTTAAATTTAAAATGGTTCATAGGCAATTTTTTCAGAGTCTTTGGCAGAGAGTTGAACAACGTTACCCCTAAGTTGCCTCTTTTAGTTATTTCTAATCTTTGATTGGGTATTCGTATATTGTTCCTTGTATGGGTATTGTATTCATGGGTATCTCCATTCATAGCATAGTCACTGATATGCTCTTTTATGTGGATCAAATTACATAATATTATTGCCGACGGTAGAGTTAAAATTTTAAGTTTTACGAACCAAGGCTTACAACTCACCATTTGGTTTACATTTACAATTGCTCTAATTGCTCTCTTTTGGACAATAAAAACTTTTTGAATATGAGTAGATGATCCCCAGTTTATTAAGCCATAAGTCATTGCACTATGAAATAGAGCATGATACGCTGTAATTGCAGCATCTGTATTAACTCTACTTCTGATCTGGCGAATAGCATAGACTTTTTTTGACAAATTAGTACAAAGATGTTCGATATGTGCCTGCCATGTTAACTTAGAGTCTATGATTATACCCAGTGACTTAACTGTTTCAGACGAGGTAGTCTTTTGGGTGCTGAATATTAGTGTGTTCGTTTTGTTTTTATTTAGACAAAGTTTGTTTGCATTAAACCAGTCTAGCGATTTATCAATGATATCTGTTTTAGTTTTAACGATATTTTTGTCACATATGTCATCTAGCTGCTCCGCAAACGTAGTATCATCGGCAAACAAAATTGAAAAAACTGGCATAACATATGGTAGGTCATTTACATAAATCAAGAACAACAACGGTCCCAGGACACTACCCTGCGGGACACCCCTTGATACAGGCAACAAACTACTTAACATATCATTGTACAACACGCACTGCTTTCTATCTGTAAGATAGGACGATAATAAGTTTAAAGCTACTCCTCTGAAACCATAATACACTAATTTGTCTAACAAGATATCATTTGAGACACAATCAAATGCCTTGCTTAGATCCAGAAAGATCCCTAAAGTTGATTTCTTATTTTCGAAACCTTCAGTTATAAAATTAACAAGATTAAGCACAGCACTTGATGTGTTTCTACCTTTTCTAAAACCAAACTGTTTACTAGTGAAAAGGTTATTTGACTCAAAATAATTTATGATTCTTAAAGCGATCATTTTTTCAACGATTTTTGCCAAAATTGGCAGTAAAGCGATAGGTCGATAGTTCGATGCATCATTTATATCTCCAGATTTAAAAAGTGGTATGACCTTGGCTATTTTTAATTTATTGGGGAATACTCCGTTCTGTAATATAAGATTTACAAGATAAGTAATGGGTGCAGCGAGTGATAAAATATTTTCTTTGTATATAATTACTGATTGATTATACACATCCGTTGACTTAGATTGTTTCAAAGATTTTATAACATTCTCCACCTCCGCCTGTGAAGCAGGATACAAGAAAATTGAAAGGTCATTTTTCTGTGGAATAATTTTTAGATAATCCATATGAGAATAATTTGATTGCGGTATCTGTTTGATTATATCATCTACTATACTTGTAAAAAAATTATTGTAATTTTCAGAGGAAATTGAGCTGGCTTCTTTTTTTACCTACATTACGTACATTTTTATTTATAATGTCCCAGATTGTTTTTTGTTTATTGTCAGAATCTATTATTTCTTTACTTGCTTGATATTTTTTATATTCAATTATCAGTTGTTCATAATTATATTTGCATTTTTTGAATTCATCTTTCATTTCTTCATTATTTCGTAGATTTAGTTTTAACATTTTATTTAGCCGGTCAATTTCTTGTTTAGCTTCCACTATATCTGGATGCGCACGAATTCTATTATTATCCTTAGAATTAGTTTTAATTTTTATCAGAGGAAAAGATATGTCATGGTAATAGGTGAGAATGTTGTAGAAATGTTTTGTAGTATCACATCCAGAAATAGCAGGACATTTATCTTTTAACAAGTTTGTGCCTGTTTGTATTTCATGCACTGCTATGAAACATACATTGTGTTTTACTCTAGTTTTTACCAAAATTACTGTAGTCAATTTCCCTTTAAAGGGCACAAGCAATATTGGTACATCTGCATCTTGGAATTAACTATACATCGTGAATATCATTGCCTCCAATATACAAGGTGAGTCTTAAGTGTGTAGTTATATTTAAACCACCGATTCTTGACATCTGTAGAAACCCTCTGACACTTTTTTTTTAATTCCCACGTGTAACTGAGTTATCGACTTTCAAAAAAATATGATGAAACTGTTTTGGAACTGCTGGTTACTGGGAACATTCTATATCTTAGCAAAAATGATGTAATGGACTGAAGCAACGTTGCCGCATATCTTATGCATTTCTCTTACCTAGACGCGATTTTACAGTCGTAAGTTAACGTTGAAGGTTACCTAGCATTATATTTTCACAAAAATCGATGAGATTCTAATACAAGCCACTTCAACTAAAAGTTACTTTAGCATAAAATATTTGTTGCTATAACCATTTCCAAAACAAATGTAAAATTGAAAAATCGAATTCTAAAAGTGTGAGTTTAGCTAACCCACAATTGAAAAACCGAGCTCTAGCATTAAGTTCATTCCCGAATTTATAATAACATAGGATGAAATAATTAGCTACTTAAACGATTAATTGCTCCACTTGAAATAATTTTTAAACATTTTGAAATACCTTTGTGAGAAATGTACAATTTTGACTTTTTCTTGCACCAATCAACATTTCTTTTCCGATGAACAGTAAACTTTTTAGGGAATCTCGAGAGGAATTTAATGTTCCCATCTCATTTTTTCAAAGTTTATAAAAGGATTATTATTTTTAAGAAGTAGGTACTTACCCTCTGCTGTTACAATAATTTGAAATGTGTAGGTGTTCAACGAATAAATCAGCTCTCTATTTTAATTGGCCTTTAATAGTAAAACACTGAAGGTGCAACACAATATCAGGTAATGGAAAATAGTTTGCAGTATTTTCACACACTTCTGTCACTTTTTACACTGGTCATACCCAACAGTTTGCATTTTATTCCTCCATAATACTCTGGACGGTTAGGAGGATAGTATACGTAATTTTTTATAAAAAAAGATCAATTTTTTCTTGAGAAAACAGCACATTATTCGGGATAGGCCATTACATGATAAAAAATCAACCACGCCAAAATGTGAACTGTGATATTAGTGTGGTATATTATGTAACCTATGATCTTCACACATCTAACCACACACCTAATCAGTGTTGCCAGACATACCATTTTCATGGTATTTATACCATTATTTTCCTTGTGTACCTGCACTTTTTTTAAGTAATAAAACTATTATTTAAAAATTTCTACCATTTTACACCAATATTAGCAAAAGTTGATAAAAAAGTTAAATTTAGGTCGTCAGCCCCGACCTCGGTCAGTTCTTCCATTAAAAAAGAATAAACTGAATTAAATTTTATACCGTGTACGTAGATCTTTATAAATCGGAACCTCGCGTAAACATCGCTAGTTGTGCAAGCCCAAATAAATAATAGTCTTTTTGCTGTTTTCTGTTGTTTCTGTTACGATGGTAGGACCCGTTTTTTCAATGCACAGTTATCTAAATTAACCGTCAGTTAGGTCAATAGAAATTTTTTTGAAAAACATGATTTATTTATAATGAATTTTATAACCTACGTGAAAATCTCACACATCTGGCACCACTACACCCCATGTAAAAATCAGTGTTATTATAGTTCGCGTACCTGTCTGCATTAGCATTTACAAAAATGTGTTTAATAACGGTATTATAGTTTTTTGTGATTATATTTGTGATTCGAAGTTTTGAGTTACTATGTTACTGAAATTTATTATTTATAATTTGTTCCTTTGGTGTTCATTTTGTGAAAATTAGTAATTACCAAAGCGACTAATTTTATTATTTTAATGCTGGATATGTTAAAGGCATATTTTCAAGTAGATGAAAATGCTAGACAAGCAAAACGGCTATGGAATGCTATCCAAACGTCAAGCCCATATGATATATTCATGTAGTAACTGTTGTATTAGGTAAGTAAACAAATCTGCTTTTTCGTTCTTTTAAAGTAAATGCGTCTTTTTACAATGACTATTTTCAACTTTGATTCATTTTTAGAAATGAACCATATTAAACTTAAACTATAAATTAGAGATAATAATAATAATTTAAAATACACAGAAAAAGTATTGCATATTTTTAATATTTGGTGCTTACGGGACGAGTTCTGTTTATTTATAAAAAAAGTGTCAGGATTACCTAATTTTACAAGGAAAAATAGATAAACAGATACTTTTAACACCTTTTATTTTAAGAGCAAGCTACAAGTGACAAGTGTCGCTTTCCACAAAGGACTAATCAATCGCGCCTTGGCCGCCTTGAAGTTTATTTCTTATTTTCGGCCAGTGTGTACAGATGTTATGCTTTCTTAAAAAGAGCTCAATGTTTTATAAACTATTACATTTGTTTTGGTGCGGCGTCTACACTGATATTAATTAAGTTTAATATCGTCTCACAAAATGACCGTGAAAAAGGGTTAATAATTTTTTTTAAAAATTCAAAATTTGCAATTCATGCAATGTATGCATATAGGATAATTGTGATGACGAACTCTGGCAGTAGCAACACTGCCTTCAGTTACGTCATTTCTGTGAACGGTGTTTACAAAGTTATCTAGTGACTATCAAAATGTCAGTGGCTGGAGGACAAAAAAATTATCAGAAATTAAAAATTTTTTTCTGTTCAAAAAATTTTTTTGACAGTGCCAATCAATTGTACACGACGAAATATATTGAGTGTTAAAATATAACTATGCATTTAGAACTCACCCTGTATGTAGTAAAAATCTAGTGTTTGTTTCTTCGTGAGTGGAATTTAATAAACCAATTTTCAATACACAATTTGCTTTATTAATCAATAATTTCGTCAAATGTCCACTAGTCACTAATTTTAAAAAAGTATTTTTTGAGAAGTTGTATAACTGACGAGACAGAAATCTTTTTTAATTGATTTTTATTAAAAACAGAGTGAATGAATACGCCCCAATTATTAGGCTTAAGTATATCATGAGGTATATCAAGATTATTTATAATTCGATTTATGGTTCCTTTAAGTTCTCTTTTAATTTGTGCACAATCTTTTATTCACATTTCCTCGTAATGATCTATAACAACGTCTACTCGTTCTACCAGAATTTCACGGTCTCACTGGATGTAATACTACAGGCGTGTTATAGGCAAATAAAAATATTTTTTAAATCATGCTACAATTTGTTTTTTATTCGATTATATTGAAAAGTTTTTTGGTTCTAATATTTGGACGAAAGGATCACCTTTTATAACAGATGTTAGTTTTTGTTGTGGTTGCTAGGCAACTACATTTTCAGGCCGAAAGTACCTTCTTTGCATCCATCTAGAAAGTAAGTGTTTTTGAGTGAAAAGTACACCTTTACTGGTCTAGCCCGGTATAAAGTAGCATAAAGGATCGGTAAATTCTATACTGATCCCTTATGTTACTTTTGGTTGACAACAATAGGGTAGGTACCTAAAGACAACAGTGCCTGAGATCTGTTAGTTGCATTTTATGAATTTTGTTTACAAAAGATTTCAATTTAATAAGTGTTGCAGAAAAATATTTTACGCAGCACACCCGGAAAGTGTTTTTTTCAGGACTTGCTGGCGTTGCCTTGGAAACTGCTCACCCCCTGTAATTTTTTCAAACTGGTCAACCAAATTATATATGGGGCCATTCATAAATACGCATACAAGGGGGGGGAGGGGTCTTGCTGAGTGTGACAAGATGTGACAAGGGGGGACGGGGGGTCTACGGCAACGTGACGTTCGCCGTTCATTAAAATATTTTAAATTAATATTTTTTTCAATAAATACTTTTTTCTCAATTTTTATTATGATACAAAGTCATTCATTTCGTATTTAGTAAATACATAGACTTTTAAACGTATATAGTTTTATTACAATATATTGTAACTCGATATATTTACTTATGTTTATTTTTCGACATGAGCTCTGTGGCGCGGCTCTAGCGTTTTGACTTGTCTCTAGCGGCGTTGCAATCCGTCACAATTGGTTTCTTTGTTTTTCCAATACTTAAGAGTTTAACTTTTCCACGTTTCGGCGCTCTCGACTCAGTAACAAATGAAAATACTGTTTCTCATGTATTTATTATCCTTCATTCGACATTTAGCAGTGAACTTATACAGACGCTTTTTACATATTTCTCAATTAAATATTCTTTATTACGTGAACCATTTAACTGAAATTTGTAACTCCTGGATTTAATAGTTGAGATATATATTAGAAAAAAATGACATCGGTAAGAGGTGAACTTTATCAGAAATTATTTAATACCTATAAAAAGTGTTATCCGGATAAAAAAATCAACAATCGTGCAAGAAAATGTTAATCAAATTTGAAACGGTCTCAAGCAAGAGTATAAAAGTGATGGCAAGCAATTTGAAGTGAATATTCAAAACAATATTGAATCTTTAAATCAAAAGATAACTCAGAACAAAGCAAGAAATTTAACGTTTTTCACAAGTCTTAAGGTAAGTCAAGAAGTTTTTTTTGTACCTGATTTATATTTACTACAATCTGGATTACATTAATACTTCTCGCTGTTGATATTATTTTACTATTCTGAATAATTTCTATGTGTGCATGATTTTAATGGACTAATGATTAAGATCATAAGATAAGATAACTTAATAATTTCAGTGTAAAATTATAGTGTAAATGGGCTCGTCTAAGTCTCTATTTTATTGAATTAATTTTAATATATACTTATGATCAACTCTTCGTTTTTTTTTAGCCACAAAATACAGTCAAAGATGGTCCTCAAGCGTCGACGAGTAAAGAAGTTCTTCCAAAACAAACAACAATCTCTACTGAAGAAATTTCGCCTCGTGAGGAACAAATATGCAGTTCGAAAACGGCTACACCCGCCCAAGATGAAAGCAGAAAAAAAATTTCAGTTATGGAATCAAGTTTAAATTCATTACTTTTACAAAGAGATTCTGGATTGTCTACATCTGGACTTGATAAGGAAATAAAAAAATTAAGAGAAAAAATAGAAACTGAAAAAAAAATCTCTCAAGCGTAAACAATCAGCTCAACAAAGATCATCGAAATCCCGTGCAACAAAAAAAAAGAAAGCTTGAGGATATTTGTCTTGAGCATCCGGATGTCGCAGAAAAATTAAAAATAAGAAGTAATCCCGGTCGGCCGAGCTTGGAAGAAGATCAACCAGACATATTGGACACTATCATGAAAATTGCCATCTTTGGTAGTTCTGCTGATGAACGACGTAGAACTGAGACAGTAAGAAGCTGTAAAAATTTAAATCAGTTACACGAGCAATTAAAAACTTTCGGTTTTCAACTGAGTAGGAGTGCGACGTACTTTACGACTCCTACCACGAAATTCATTTTCTCGTGAAGGAAAAAGACATGTATCTACGGTTCCAGTGAAATTAATTCGTGCCCAAAATGACTTAAAGAAAAAAACATATTGACACAGAGTTTGCGACAGCTTCAATTAGATATTTAGAAAGTCTTGCTTCTTTTCTTGGACCCAATGAAGTATTTTTCCTTTCTCAAGATGATAAAGCCCGAGTTCCAATTGGAATCACAGCAGCTACGAAACAAGCACCATTATTAATGCACATGCAATATAGAGTTTCTCTTCAGACCATGACTGGGTAGTGGCTGCTGGACATAAATTAATACCGTCTGTCTATGCTGGTATAGTTATTGAACCAAATGGTTTTGGAAATCCTTCAAAAGTAACCTACTCTGGGCCCACGTTTATAGCTATTCGAGTGGCAAGCATTTTAGTTCAACTGCCAAGTCACATGCCAATGATTTCAAAAAAATTTTTGAACTGGAATAATTTAAAAGTTTCGCCTACACTAACACTGGATCTACAAAACCTGTAGTAATCATTTCTGCTGATGGGGGCCCTGATGAAAATCCTCGCTACGGAAAAGTAATATTTTATGCTATCCAGCATTTTCGAGATTTTAATTTGGATGCTTTATTCGTTGTTACAAATGCACCGGGTAGGAGTGCTTACAATCGTGTGGAAAGAAGAATGGCTCCGCTAAGTCATGAGCTTGCTGGCTTGATTTTACCTCATGAACATTATGGATCGCATTTAGATTCTCACGGTAAAACAGTAGATAAAGATTTGGAAGAAAAAAACTTCGAATATGCAGGGACAACTTTGGCTGGTGTTTGGAAGTCGTTAAAAGTCGATGGTTATGATGTAGATGCAGAGTATATAGCACCAAAAGATGATAGTGACAATGTAGAAATATTAATCGATGATTGGTACAGTAAACATGTTCGTGAATCACAATACTTACTGCAGATTTTAAAATGCTCAAACGAAGACTGCTGTGGTCAAACTAGAAGTAGTTTGAGAAGTTTACTTCCAAACGGATTTTTGCCTCCGCCAATTAAATTACAACAAACTCAAAACGGATTAACGGTATCGCAAGTGAATTCTGATGATGGAACATATATTAATCTATTTGCTCGCCTTGCAGTAAAACTTCAGCCTGAAGCTGCAGGTTTTCAACAAATTCCTTACGATTGGTTTTGTCCGTCAGTCCATGATAAATTGGCAAGCAGAACATGTGAAGAATGTGGCCTATATCACACGTCTAATAAAACCTTACTGCAGCATTTAAAGAATTTACATCCAAAACGTAAAAGAAAAGATGAAGTAGTTCGGCGTATACAACCAACTCGCATTGCAGCTCGGCGAGAGCTCGAGAGCTGTTGTGCATACTGGGAGATGAAAACGCTGGTACGGAAAATGCAGAATAGATAGATGACGATGAAGTAGACGGTAGTTTTGAAGATAAAGAAGAAGATATTGCAATACCTATTATAGATATTTCGGCGCATTTACAGAATCCTTGGACTTCTGATAAATAGAATTATTATTTATTTGTTCGTTATAAAAGATTTTTATTAATTTATTCAAATTTTATTATAAAAACTAAATAAATATTTATAATTTTCAAAATTTGTGTACTATCCATTGAAATTTATTATATTCAGGGGGGGGTCTTAGTTTTTGTGACGAAATATTTACAGGGGGGTCACAGAAAGTGTGACACAGCGTGACAATAGGGGGGAGGGGGTCAAAAAAAGTTGAATGTAGCGTGACGTATTTTATGAACGGCCCCTACTTGAAAATAGAAAAAAATTTTTTTTAAATGAAATTTTTCGGTATCTTAATAAGGGTACTCTTGAGTCAATTTCAAATAATTAGACATATGGCATTGGCATATGTAACCAGACTAATAGAAATTTTTGTACCAGTATATAATTTGAGACTATGCACCAACTTTTCTCAAAAACAAAATTTCCTTAGAAATCATTAATGAAGAAGTTTTCTATTTGTTTCGCTTTATAGACCACGTTGTATATGGAAATATTAAATATTTCAGAATTTATCCCATACGTCTTCCAAATACTATCATTGCTCATGGAAAATACACCACCCGGGGCTATTCCTGAGCCATACATGCAGTTATTGCCATGCTTATTAGCACCAATTTTATGGGACCGTCCCGCAAATATCAGCCCCCTTGTGAGACTGTTGAGTGCTTTTGCTACACAGGCAGCTCCTCAGATTGTAGCTGAAAACAAATTGGTATGTTGTGTTATGTTTTTAGTTTTCATTATAAAAGGAAAATGTATCAGCTTCTGGTTATCAATTATTATTTTTAGGGTGGATTTTTAGGTGTGTTTCAAAAACTTATAGCATCAAAATCAAACGACCATGAAGGATTTCTTCTTATGCGAAGTATAATTCAACATTTTCCAACGTAAGTATAAGAATAAATGTTTGCCAGCCAACAAAATAATGTCTTCTTATTTACAGGGAGGCATTAGCACCTTATCATAAACAAATATTTTTCCTACTATTCCAGAGACTATCATCTAGTAAAACTACAAAATATGTAATAAATCTTATAGTGTTTTTCTGTTTGTATATTGTTAGATATTCAGCTAGCGAACTTATAACAACAATCGATGGAATTCAAGCACAGTAAGTTTTGTTTTTTGGTATAATCGGCTTTCGAGAGATTTTCGTATCAACCTTTTGCATTACAGAATGTTTGGAATGGTATTAAACAAACTCTTCATAGCAGAATTACAAAAAGTTGCTGGAAACATAGAACGGAAAATTGTGGCTTGTGGAATAACTAAACTTCTGTGTGAAAGTCCAGAGATGTATACAGGAAATTATCAAAAATACTGGCCACAACTGCTACAGGTACAATACTATATATGTTAATTATATTTATTTTATTTGTAACCACGTAAAACCCAATTAACACTGTTTGTATTCTAATAAACACAGTAGGTTCTTTCATTTAGTGCCATCAAGAAATTATTTTGCAATTCTAATAATTGTTGTGTGTTTGTTTAGAAAACTAAAATCATGTCACATTATTTTTACATTGTACTCATTTGATAATGATTATCAGGGAGGAGAACAAATGCCAGTTACGTATAATATTACATACATCTATCCCGGGCTTCCTGTCACAATATTGGTTGCAGAGCTGATTTATATATTACAGATATACACATAAATAAACGCATACATATTAATTCAGTTATATGAAGGCTCTTTATAACTTCCCATTTTGAGAGATGTCATATATTTCTGGTCCCTGATAATTATAATTAATGATTATAGTGATAATGATCTGTACCTAATGATGTAAAATACTACCCAGGTATTTAATTTTAGGTGTTTAATTTACCCAAGTATTTAATTTCAGGATAATTACCCACGTATTTACTCAAAATGGGTATTTTGGTTATGGTCATACTTTTTAGTTTTTACGTTTCAAAGTTAATACTGTGGTGTTTTTTATATAAAAAAGCAGTTTTTGTTTAGATAGAGGGGACAATTTTAAAAGAAAATAGCAAAAACACATGTACCATATTTTTGTACAATTATATTACTAATATTACCCAGATGCACGCTTCTGATCGAAATTAATTAAACTCGTTTATGTAAAAAAATTATTTTCTATGCAGTACAATTTACCCGTAGTTTCAACACAATACTTTCAAACAGTTTTTAGGAAAAACTATTTTTTTTTTTTTTTTTTGTAACTTTTGATACCCTCTATATCAGTAATGAAACGTTTCTGGATTCATGTTTATAAAAACTTTTTCTGTTATTTTTTAACTGAATTATCAGCTGAGCATTGCTGCATGTTTTTTGAAATTATAAATATATAGACACATGGCTGAAATGAGTTTAATAAAACTAATATTTTGAAAGAAAATTAGCATTTTTATATAGGTTGTAATAAATAACTTACAGGTGTATGAAAAATTCTAAGAATTAATAGTTTGATTGTTTTTTTTTTATTTTATTATTTCCAGTTGAGAGTTTAATAAAAACACGGTAACATAATTTTGCAGTAGGAGTAGTGTGCAAACATTACACCTGTTTTGCTAACATGAAAAAATGTCCAAGCTGGTGTTTTCCCATATTTTGTTACTGCTCTCAGATCACACAAAATACTAAATAAAACAGTGAAAACCATTGCACACTACAGCATATACACTATGTTCTAACTAAACTGCAAGTAAACACAAAAGTGGGGTTATGTAGAAATACCCAATTTTGGGTAGATTAATGTCATTTGGGTAATTACCCAAATTTTATTTACCTACTCTCGGGTATACAGGGTGTTTCATCTGGATTAGGCTAAAATAAATGGTGAGGTGTCCCCAGCGAGAGATGTTAAAATATGTAAAAAGGAAGGCAATAAATGAAAATTACATATGCGAGGGACTTTCATGGATGTGCCATCTTTGAAACATTCTTACCATATACTGTACTACACCTTAAAATAAATTATGGAATTAATAACAGCCAACAGTGGCTTCCTGGTCGAGTGGTAAGGACACTTACCTCATACCCTGGAGTTCTGCGTTCCATCCCCGGTCGATTAACTAGGATTTTTTCTAAACCGGAAATTAATCCTAGCATACTCGGACATTGGGTGTGTGTCCGTTGTCTCTAAATGTGTAGCCCTCTCCTACACAAGGTACCTTGAGATACCTTCAGGGATACAAAAGGTTGTATTATCTGTAATGTTTACATTTTTGTTCACTGCCATAACTCAACAATTATCCCACAAGGCTCGAAACATTACACACCTCGTGGTTTAACACTGAACTAAATCATGTCGCACTTACGTGCATTCGCCTCATAGCTATTGCACATGTGAGGTTGTTCTTCGCACATCAGGACTATTATTCCATAGGCACCATATTGCAAGTTAGGATACAGTAATACAGAATTATTGAGCTAGGAGCCTATTGATATTTTACAGGTGGTCTATTACATGGCTGACGAGTCCACCATTACAATTTGTCCTAGTTCATGTAAGACACCCTGTATACCCTACTATCATCAATATACTATACCACTTGAAGTTTTGTACTCTGAAAACAAGTTAGAGTTTCACCCCAATACAAATAAGAGAAACTGCAACATATTTATGTTGCTTTGTGGTTACTCCTAAAAACAAGTTACAGTAGTTTTGCTGCAGTATAAAACAACGAAGCAATGCAAAGTGATGAAGATGACTGTCATGATTAAATTATAGATTTTCTCCACAAAATGGCAAAATATAGAAGATGGTTTTGATTTGGTTGGCAATTGGAGGTTAATAGGTTGATACGTTTTCAGCACAAAGCACAATTAAATTTTACCTATGAAAATGACAATGACATAAGTCAAAGTTAAGTTCCTTAGAAGTTCGTCAGTCAACTGTAATAAAATTTTAGTTAGAGATGTTTTACCAGTCACTTTTTGACATTTTATCAAGTTGATGTACTGACAAAGTTTCATTTTGTTAATTCAAATATAAATAAACCAAGTGAAACAACAGAAACTTTTCAAGAAAATTTTATTGTTATTTAGTAGTTCTTTTGTTTTGTAAACTGCTGATGCAGCTAACTTCAACATTTTAACCTTAAAAATCGGTGTCAAATGATAGTACATTTAATTTTTGATTGGGTTGGTAAGTTACTGATGATAATATACATAACTTATAAGTAAATTACACGGGCCTGCGAAGTTTTGGTGGATTATATATAAATTGGAGTGGGTTGGAACCTTTGATGTGAAGATAACACTGATGTAGTTTTTCACGAAACACCAAAACACTATATACAGCACGACGCGCATTTCGCCAACCAAGTTAGCATCATCTGGAGATGATTAAAACTCAGTTTTAATCATCTCCAGATGATGCGTTGTACAACAGTACAACAAATAAAATAAAAACACAAAAACAGTATGCAATACGCCCAAGTGACTTAACGTGTACACAACTCGAAAGCGAATAATAGACTGGACCGTAGAAAGAGTTTCGCGGTCAAAGTGAATGCCGGCGACAGTAAGTACATCTGTACTCTACGACCATGATACACAGAAACGATTTGCAGCTTTATTAATAACTTACCTTTCCAACATCGTCAATTTTCAAAAAAAAAAAATCTTTTTACTATAGTGGTGTAGTGTTGCATTATATGTTTTATGTATGTTTGCCACAATATATTTTATTGGTAATTTAATTTAAAATTGTAGGCCCTGCTTTCCTTTTTTGAAATGCCAAGGGATGAGACTACTTTACCTGACGATCATTTTATAGAAGTTGACGACACCCCAACATACCAGACTGCTAGTGCAATGTTAAATTTCGCAAATAATACCAAGAGTGATCCCTTACAAGGTAAGTTGTCCAGGAGAAGACATTTGAAAATCAGCAAAAATAGAATTGCAGAACTCAAAATAATCAATCACATATCAATCGCCCGTTTTAATATTTACAACATGTGGATCTATTTTGCTTGATATATTAGTACGGTATAAATAGTAGGGTTTTAAGGATATTCAGTGCCCACACACACTTGAATTAACACATAACTCTTTTTCTCTTTCCACTTAAAAATACAGAACATAGCAATACAGATTTATGTTTTGTAATCGTATAATATGTGGTACAGACAAACAATACTCCTCGATCAGATGTCATACCCACACTCCTCTTCCCATTGTTCCTGCGACGGCCAGCCACCCTACCACACACTCATGACATCTATCAATGCTCGCTTGAACCATTACAAATGGTGCAATCATTTCGAAATTTTAAAAATTGAAGGCATAGTAATGGTACTTTGATTTTGATTAGTTTTGCAAAATTAAAAAAATATTTGATGTATGATTTGTCTCCAAAGATCAAAAGTTAAAGACAAAACTGAACTGAACCAAAACAATGAGCAAACTTGCAATTGTCACAATATTTCGAAAGGGACAAAACTGTGAGTTCCTTGTATCTACAACGTGAGCACATTAAATATCCCTATCTCATGACAAAGTGAGAATTTAGCAAAATTTACAGGTAAGAGGTGCCAGTGCTTACCCAAGTACTAATATGAGCTTATTTCCTGACATCGGTGATTGGCCTTCGTGATAGACGAGTGGACAGCAACGAAAATTACAAAAAATAAGAATATGGTAATATAATACAACTCTCAAATATGTTATAAATATAATTTTAATGTAATTTGTCCAACTACCAATTGTTTAATTGTAAAATGAAAATGCTTAAAATGAGAATTAATATCACAATGCATATTGCCATTTGTATACTGACATAATAAGGAAAAATGCGCGCGCATTCAATTAAAACCTTTTTACAACAATCACAAAATTTAATGTGTTACCCAGAATATGGTTAGAAATCTTAAATATAAAATCTTAAAATTTCTCTATTAGAATTTTTTGAGTTTTCGGTGATACACACAGATGGACATATATCTCATTTGGAAAATAGAATGGATTGAGGAAGATTCAAAACGTGTACATCAACTAAAATCTGTAGATCGAAAAAAAATCATGTTTTCTTATACATAGAAAGATAGATTTATTTCGGTGTAGACAATACAAAAAATTGTGTACACTTCAAAATCAAAGTACAAATATATACAAATTAAAAAAAAATAATACAAAAATACACAAATATGTAGAGAAACGCAAAATTACAAAAATAAAAACTAAGAAAAGAAAGTTTTGTTGATATGAGAAAAAATATATACATTTATGTCAAGGTAAAAATAACAGTACCTTCTAAAAACATCTATAAATTCCTGGAAATGTAAAGATTCTCCCTCAGAAAACTTTTAATTTTTATGATAAATTTTCTATTATCTAAAATTGTCCAGTCATTTAGTAAGATATTATAGAATTTTATCAATGGATATCTTAAACTATTTATGTTTTTTGACAAACGAAAATATAGAGCAATTATAGATTTATGTCTGGTATTATAGTTATTTTGCATTTGGTTATTCAGAAAGATGGTTGCAGGCATAGACAATACATTCAAATATGTATTGGTTTGTTGTTGTAAGTATTCCCAAGTTTTTAAACAAAGGTCTACATGTTTCATTATGTTTGGCATTAGTAATAGTTCTTATTTCTCGTTTTTATAACTTTAATATTTTGATAGCATGTGAAGATCCTCCCCAAAGAAAAATACCATATTAAGTATAAGAAATTAAAAGAGGGTAAAATTGTATTGTATTAGAACTAGATGTTTATGTAAAAAAAATAAATTTTAATAAACGAATAATCACAAAAATCCGTTGCAGAAACACACAAGTCAACCTCGATTATATTATTTATTGCTATTGCTATTGCTATAAAAAGCTGCATACACCTAGCATTACTTCATTATGTGCATTCTTTCTAACTGGGATCTCAGTTAATCTAAGTAGTTATATGGTTATGGAGACTACGTCAAATGAAATTATGCTTTTATTTATGCAGCGTAACCATAAAACAAGTTAAATTAGCTGAGATCTCAGAAAGAAAAGAACACACCTATTATGTTGATAAAAAAGGTGCCTCTGAATTTACCTCTTGACTTTTCGTATTAGTACAGTATTGTAAAGAAGAACCTGACTGATTTTGTAGATCTAATTTTGAAGAAATAATTTTCACATCAATATCATTTGTTGCATGAAATGATTGTTGAATAGTAAGTAGGTAAATCATTGTATTTTTTTTCTTTGTACAATGGAGTGGACTCCTTATTTTAATAACATCTACACATAAAAATAGTTGAATTGTATTTTTCTTTTTTTTTAACGTCATAAAAAAAATCATAAGCTTTAAACTCAATTTAAATGATCAGATATTGCCGCAAATTTCCAAGCTATTCTATTAGCTGTGACGTAACAAAGAAATTCAAATCTGAACAATGGACTCAAAGCACAGCACACAATGGACGCCAAAAGTGGCGTGTAGTGCTATCAAGGTTTTAATTTGATGCGCGCGTATCCCAATTACATCACCATACAATCGGCAATATGGAATGTTTGAAGTTAGTTCTCATTTTAAGCATTTTAATTTTACAAAAAAACAAATAGTAATTGGTTAAATTATGTTAAAATTATATTTATAATATATTTGAGGGTCACATTATATTACCATATTCATATTTTTTGTAATTTTCGTTGCTATCCGCCTATTATTTTATTCATCACCACGTAGCACCATAACAAATCATTTATGGACCCATATTCATACAAACTTTTTTCTCCTTATTTTGATATCAAGAACATGCCTTTACATTTGGAATCTAATTTTTAGAGTCGCCTACACATACTGAAACATGTTGCGATGCACACATTGGCTCCCTCCTAAGTTTCATGAAACGCATCAGTTTCTGTTCACCTCCACATGACTCCGATACGTCTACACACACTGCAATATGCATTATGAAACCTAGGAGGCAATGCATGCATCACAACATGTTTCAGTGTGTGTAGATCACTTTAGAGACATCTCATAAAATGAAGTTAAATGTCAAATTGTCATCTCTTTTTCACCAAGTTAGTAATTTATTTCAAAACCTTTCTCTGCAATTCTTATTTGTAAGTTAAAATTAAAAAAGATTTAGTAGGTACACCAGAAAAAATTATCAATTTTTGTTCATTAGAAATTTTTAATTTTGTCTAACTTATTAAATTTAGAAATAAAAAATAAAAATAAAAATAAAAATAAAATAAAATAACTTTACTGTTGTGAATAATTTGATGTACGAATAAACTATCCTAGCTTGGCACTTGAGCTTGGATGCGTAATGGTCTAAACCTTGACCTTTCAATGTAAAATGGTTTGATTCATGTCTGTCCCACACTAGCGATATTGTTTCTATCTGTGCAGCCAAAGTGTCAAGTTAGGATTGTTAAGTAGTACTAAATCTGAGTTTTATATAAATGGGACTTTTTTAGTTGTTATCTATAGAAAATGCTTAAGATATTATCTGTTTATGTAAAAACACACCACATTAATAACCACCTAGTTATTGAAGGGATAAACAGAAATTGGTCCCTGTGGCTTTATAATATATAAAATTTTACTGTTAAATTAATCCTCAATAGTAATATATTTTCACTAATCATTTTATACGTTTTTTTGCAGCCGTAACTGAACCAAGGCAATTTTTAGTGCAAAGTTTGGCAAGTTTGGGTAGTTCCCAGCCGGGTCGTCTGCCTACATTTATTAGTAATACAGATACACAGTCCCAAACAATACTACAAGGTTATTTAGCAAAGTTTGGTGTGCAGCTGGTTTAGTTTCATATTATTTTCTTTGTTATGGACCGAGAATGTTGTTAATCATTTTTTAAAATATGTAATGTAAGTAGTGTTTTATGTATCTGAGAGATCTTTTGTATTCTGACATGATCTCTTCTATCTCATTTTTCAGTTTATGATGTATTAAATTATTTTTTTATAAATAATAATTAAACTGCTATAACAAATAACAGTACACTTGTTTTATTAACATTATTTTAAATTAATGTAACATGAATGAAATGCTAAAATAGAGTGCCATTTTCACTTTCTAAAAGTATACAGGGTGGCCAAAAAAGGATTTTTAAATTTACAACTTTTTGAACTGAATTTTCTCAATTTTTTCAAATGAAACATCCTGAATATTTTTGGACAATGCGATGTAGGATTGATAAATGAACATTTTTTGTACGTACATTCCTATGGTTGTTTGTGACCATTTTCAACCCGTTGAACAATAACTGAAAAAATTCAGCAATAAAAATTAAAAATGAGGGTTTTTTTCAAATAATTCAAGAGAAGGTATAATAAGCGTGTTACATGATGCCCATAAAAACATCACACCAACAACAATCCAAAATTTGAGGGAAAGGATAATAAATGTTTTTAGAAGTATCACTCCGGCAATTTTATGAACAGTAGAAACCGCATTCCAAACACACAGAAATGTGTGTCGATCAAAATGGGCAACATGTGGAGCACTTTTTATAATATCTTCTCCTGAATTACAAATAAAAAAAATGTTTTTATTTGTATTGCTGAATTTTGCAGTTATTGTTAAATAAATCGAAAATGGTTACAAATAGCTATAGGGTTGTACATACAAAAAATAATCATTTTTCAATTCTACATCACATTGTCGAAAAATATACAATTTGTTCAATTCGAAAAAATTGAGAATATTCAATTCAAATAGTTGTAAATTTAAAAATTATTTTTGGCCACCCTATATACTTTTAGGAAGTGAAAATGGCTGAGTGCCATCACACGGGTGCCTCATAACTGGTACTAACATATTTTTTCTTAAAATCGATAGTTACGATTGTAGTGATATTTTTAATATATACGTGTAAATGGTATAATTTAAAAAAAAAATCATATATATATGTATATATATTGTCATATATTTTAGTTTACTGATATAATTATTATAAAATAATACTATGCCTGTAGAAATTAATGCAATTTGAAGGGCTGGAGATATATAAACTATAAAAAAAAATTATCTCTTGGATAAAACATCAGAGTTAGACATATTACCATACTTTCAGGATAGATAGGGGTTGAATTCAACGAATAGGTATTCTTCTATTAAAAAAAAATAAATAAAGAAATTGTGTATATGTAAAAATTTGTGTGTTTAAAAAAAAATGTGAAAACATTGTTTGGTGTCGGACAAAAGCTAAATTAAAATAAAATGAACCGAATGGAATCAAACCAACACTAAAAGAAGCAGAATAAAATTTAAGAAGGACATAATTAAAAAAGATAAAGAATAGTAAAAGGTTTAGAGCCAATATAAATATAATAAATACATATGAAATTTGAAGATAAAAAAAATAGGATGCATTGGAGTGACAGAAAGAAAACTGACAATTCTGAATTTTGAAGGAAGGGGATAACAAGAAAAATTACCGAGAGATTGTTTAGAACGGTTTTTTATTCTTTCCTGTCCTGAAGCAGAGGAGATAAACTAAAATTAAGTTTTGGGAATTGGTTTTGCAGTTTGTGAGAATATAAAAGCAGTTTAACAGAGAAGAAAAATGTTAATAAAAAAAAAATTGGAAATTTGCAGCAGCAAGCAGTTTTAAAGAGCAGATAGAAAGGAAATAAATAAATAAAGGTGTTTGGTTTATCTGAGGAATAATCCAGCGCAGAAACTTTAAACGTGACTCACATGGAGAATTAGACACTGATATTTCGTAAGTGCTAATAAACTTATCTTCGATTGCAAGTATAAACTTTATGCTCTTTTATATTTAATTTTAAAATAATGTTAAGGTTACACATGAATGTAACCAAATTGTAATATTTGTCACATAAGGTGGTATTTAATTTTTTAAATAATTAAAAAAAAATTAGACAGGAATAATTTTAAGTTAGGTAGGACATTTTAGGCTAATTTATTGGCAAACTAAATAAGTTCGGATAGTAGTAGTAGTAGCTACTTATTTTACTAGGCAAGTAGGCCACAATGGGCCCTTTTTACCTAGGGACCTACAGTTTAGCGTGGACTCCGAACCACGGTCCTCGACTGTCAACTAACCCACCGCCTGGGCCTGCCCGTCTGCGCTGCTAGCAGAGTGGCAAACCTCCTGGGTAGGTCTCTTCGACCCTCCACCCGAGCTTGCCTCTCCGCCTGCATCAGGCTAGCGGCCTTCCCGGGATTGTCTGTTGACAGCCTACCGACTGTTAGACGAGCTATCGTTCATCCATCCAATTGCCGGACCCGATCAGTGCTGCTTAACTTCACTAATCGAATATCGGAAATTAAACGGATGTAATAAGTTTGGATAACTATTGTTGCTTAGCAAATTAAACTGTTCAGTTGAATTTGGTCTATCATTTGCCTGGAAGTACGTATTATAATTTACATCTACAAAGCACCTCATGTTGACTACGGAACCTAACTACAAACCCTGCTAAGAGAGTTTTCTTGTTCGAGCGAGTTTAAAAAAAAAAATTATAAACGTAAATATTAATATTAAAATATTAAACGCGACAATATATATATATATATATATATATATATATATATATATATATATATATATATATATATATATATATATATATATATATATATAATGTTGTTTTTCAGGTTTTCGCGGGTGGTGAATGTTAAATTCCGTTTTCCGGGTATACTCCCGCGTAGGTGATAGGCCCCGAGAGGGACCGTGGTGGGACCTCCTCGGGGCCTATCACCTACGCGGGAGTATACCCGGAAAACGAATTTAATATATATATATATATATATATATATATATATATATATATATATATATATATATATATATATATATATATATATATATTTTGTTGTATATATAATAAATAAGCATAGAAGGTTACTGCAATATGATACTCTTATGAAGTAAAGCCAAAGTCGTGTATAAGATAATATACAGTGGCGTAGATTTTATATAACAACTTTCCCCTTATAAAAAAAGTTGGTGTTTATGCAACAACTTTTGAAAAATGAAAAAACATGGTATAGAAAGCATGAAATCAAAAAATATAAAACATTCAAATGAAAATTAGAACTAAACATTTGAAATACAAAATATAAAGGTAGGTTATAAATGTAAACATGTAAATATAGTGTTATGTAAAAATGTACATTCTGAAAATGTAAATTAATATAAAATGTGATAAAAATTAAATTTAAAAAGGTAAAAATGTAAAACGTTAGTATACAGTACTAAGTTATAAAATAAAATTTTTTTCTTAAAAATGAAAATTCACTGAAGTCAATACGATTCACAAAGAATTATTGAGGTCTACAAGAAGGCACAGAATACACTAAAAGTCTTTTTAGGTGAGTTCTATTGCTTCATTTTCCGCTTCGCAAATTGGAGGTCGTTTTGTTGCAGGAAGTATGTTAGTGAAACTCCTGAAGGTTTTACTAGGTCCCGGTGGAGGTGAGGTGATGTAGTTGTGTTGATGGCTAATCTGCGTCTTTTTGTTTTACACTTACAACGTACATAGAGGAATAGTAGTCCAAAGATTAGCGTGAATATGAAATATGTGAACCAGGAGATGTGTTTGGAAATAAACGGTTCGTTGATTAGGTCATCCAAATCCTTTGAGTATTGATCCAAATTATGCTTGGCAATCTCGAGATCTTATGTGTTTAGATTGTTTAGTTTCAGTGGCTAGTTTTGGTCACTGAATTTTGGCTGGGAGTTCGTTACAGCACTCGTATGGGATTTGAATAGGATAGTTGTTATCCTTAACATCTAATACTTTGTTTGAACTCGCTTGAATCTTGGTTGCACCAACGAAGGCGTAACAATTGGGTTGTAATTTTATAATGGAGGTTTTGGTAATGATATCAGTTTTTGAATTTTTCTTTTTTACAGTCGATGGTAACATGCAAGGGTTCTGCATTGATGACTAACCAGGTGTTTTCCTGAAGTTTTTGGACATTGTAACCTTGACTTATAATGAAAGAGGTTTGGCAGTTTTCAGGAAGGACCCTAAGATTTTTGAAAAGCCTAGCTTCGCAGATGGCAGTGTTGTCTATCGGGTAGGTGAACAAGTTTGAACATAATTTGGTTCCAATATTAAGTTGTCGACATTCTTTCAGGCCCGGAATAGGTAGGAACATCAAATAATCATCTCTCGCGATATATTTTTGAGAGACTGACAAAATGTGGTGCAACCCAGTTCTATTATCCAGGATCGGAATGGGGGTATAATTGATAGGCCGTATAGGTTTGGAGGTCTACCAATGGTATGTTTAAGAAAATTAAACTAGAATCAGTTTGAAATGCTCGGAGGTCGATAATATCCAAGTGTTGAGCAACCTTTGATAATTTTATCGGAAGTGACAAATTATTTTTCTGCACATTTTGTGAAATTTCTTGTAATGAATTTATTAAGTGATCAGGAGTAATGATAGAAGTAATAATTTTTAATCGTGCAAATGTTATTGAATTTAGAATATTGTTCAGATCGTTTTCAATGTACAAATAACTAGCCATTAATTGTTCACAAGTTTCTAGGAATTTTAATTTTCTTCTGACTGTATATTATGTTTCGTATTTAAGCCCTAATAGCACAACGTAGTCCTATGGACATCCGATGGACGTCCTCAGCGGACATTTTAGATAATTCAGGACGTCCCATGGACATCCTTTTTTAGTCCAAAGGACATCTTATGGACGTCCTTGGGATGCCCAAATGTCACAACTTTGAACCATATTCGGACGTCCATACGGAACATCCAAAGGACGTCTATAATGGGACATTATTTGGATATCTTTTTAATACCCCATAATACCCATATTAGTTTATTTTTCTTTCTTGGGTCTCACTATCACATAAACCATTTTTCCAAACTTATTGATTATCTAAAAAAAAAATACAGTTATCCAGTTATGACATTGGAAAAATAAGCCTCCGCGCTTGTGACTACATCAAAGAATTATTTAGAGGGTGTTTTTTGGCAACTAGAACCAGACAAAAGACTTATTTTTGCAGTATCACACTGGGTTACTGTATTTTTTAGATAATCAAGCTTAGAATTATTCGTGGGTAGCAAGCCCCAAGAAATATTAAGAGAATGCTACAAATAACATATTAATGCCCCAGAATAAATCACATTTAGATTTGTACTGTTGTCTACTTCTACTGAGTATTATGCTGTCGACTTCAAAACGTTAGTAACTTAGTAGTCTTTTAGATGTCGAAGTTAACCCAGCGTTAAAGAATATACTTACGGTAATATTTTATATTATATTTCACAAAATCAAAATAACTATACAAACTACACCAAAAGCGAAGCAAAATCTAGCAAATGAACTGCCAAAATCATGTATCACTTTTCTAGTAGGACGCTTACTTAGCATTGTTGCCAAATCAAATACCTTCATTTCCCTCCACGGCATCATTTTTGTTCATAAGATGATAATAATTGTAACTGTAACATCTCTTTGTATAAAAAAAATAATAGTAAATGGCGATAATACCTGATACACACGATTTTATTTAGTTGTTTAGATATTATCTGTTGATTGTTGAAATCAATTGTCAAGAATTGATTATTTTTCCACTTAGCAACATGGAACATGTACGTTTCCACTCGCACGAATTTTGAATTGCATTTGTAGCTTTCACATATATTAATATTATTCATTTTACGTGCATAACACACGAAGTATGCTTAATACTTTAATACAATACAGTACTGTTATTATGTTATCTTTATAATCCAGATATGATTTATAGATGTTTTTACTTTTTCACTTTTTATGTAATAGATTTAATTTTTGAATTTATTGTTATCATTATGAATACATAGGACACGCCCATATACCAACTCACAAGGAAACATAACAAACCTAAAAATATTTTTTTAGGAACTAGAACCAGAATATCACCACCTAGTGGAAATAATTTGAAAAGAATTTACTTAGTTAAATCAATCAAATCACGCTATCCTTGCAAAAAATCTATAAAACGTGAGTGTTCATCTATTCGCAAAATGAACATTTTCTACACAATTTCAAAATGTGTTCAAACAGCAACGTCCGTCAGACGTCCATTTTATGTCCTTTGAAGTTGGTATATTAAATGTCCAAACATGGACGTCCATCGGACATCCATTTTATGTCCTTGGAAGTTTGTACATTTAATGGTCGGATACGGACGTCCTTTGGATATCCATTTTATGTCCATGGACGTCTGTACATAAAATGGACTTAGAATGGACGTCCCTAGGACGTTGTGTGCTATTAGGGAGATAGCGTCCTCAATTTTTTTGGTGTCATCGTTAAATGTTTCTTCATCAATCTGTAATTTCTGAATGGTTAAGTTGAAGTTTATAAAGACTGACTTTGTTACTGAAATTTGATTTTTCAACAAGTTTTCTAATTCGCGCTCGTCTCTATTTAATTTATTGATGAAGTTAGAGTAATATTCACCATCTTCGGCGTCTAAGTGTCCGGAAATTGATTTAAAAATTGTGCCTATACCGTTTAAAATTCCGCATTTGTAGCGTTTTGTATTAACTTCGTTAAATTTTGATTGTATACTTTTGGAAATTTGTGTTAGAAGAGTAAAGGTGAGTTTTAACTTCACTTTGGAAAGTGTTCATATTATGAATAGCAGGATCGAGGGTGTTTATGATGGCGTCTAAAATCTTGTCATTTTTGTTGAAAGCTCGTTTTAACGAAGAAACGTTTTTGTGTACCAATAATGTCCATTTGTTGTTTATCACTACTATGTCTGATGTTTCAATGCTAGTAAATTCCTATAGTATTGTTTATGGGTGTAACTTTATATTGGGAGACTGCTAATGTAGCTGATCCGAGCAGCATGATTAATCTGAAACCAAGGTTAACTTTCAGAATAAGGTTTCATTCTGTCGAAATTTACTTTAGTTGTTTGGTTAGTATTAGGGTTGTGCAAAATTGCTGAATTTTGATATATCTCGGTTATCTCGAAAGGGCCGTTAAATTTATTCTGCAATTTGCTTTAATTTGTGATTCTTTTACATATACTTTATCGCCGATATTATATTGATAACGATTTTCAAGAACTTTTTTTGTCAAAACTAATTTTAGCTTTTTCTTTATTGTTTTGAATGCGGCTACGCGCTATTTTATAAAAATGTGATATTCTATTATTTAAATCTCGGACGTATTTAGTTATTAATTCTTTTTTGGTTGTATGAAGTTTCGGGAGGTCGATTTGTTGTGTGACCAAAGACTAATTTATATGGCAAAATGGTAAACGGATGTTCGTTCGGGTTTTCGGCTTTGTGAACTCATATCATTTCTGCTAGAGTTGCATGAAATCGTTCCAATGAAGCTTTTGACTGCGGGTGTCCTACACTCCCTACACTCGAAAATGTTAAATTTATGTTGTATAACGTACAAAGATCTTTTAATAAACTATTATCAAATTCACGACAATAGTCGCAATGTATCCTTAAATGTGTACTATAGTGTTGGAAATATAATAACAAGGTATTGACAACGGATTTAGCGGATTTATCTGGAATTGATAATCTTGAGTAAATTTTGTTAATTCGTCGCGAATTCGAATAGTGAGGGAGTGATTTCGTGTGGGTAATTCAAATATATCGATATTAATTCTTTTGAACGGCGTTCTCGGAGTTTCCGTGATTACTAAAGGATTGCTAAGATTCTTACGACAATCTTTTGACTTTTGATAGGTTTCGCAATTTTTTATAAAGTTTTCGGCGCCTTTTGTTAATCCGTTCCAATTGTATTTTTCTTTTATTCTTCTAATTGTTTCTTTTATACCGCGATTTATTATTTTTATCTGAGTGATTTTGATCTAATATGATGGGAATTTGATCTTCATCAGGAACTTGTACAATATTTTGGCAAATTACTAATTTTAAATCTTTTTCTGCAAAAATGAATGATAAAATTTCTAATTTTGGCAGGTCTGAGTTATTTTCTACATGATACGTTTGCGTGAGATCAAATTCCTTTTTATATTTAAATAGTGTGAAAAATAAGGTTTCATTAACAGATTTTGGGTCGAAAGGTAAGGGAATAATAAAGTACTTCTGTTTCCTGGCAGTTTTGCTTCAGACAGTGTTAATTTGGATATTGTGGATTCTGTTTTTTTGAATATCCTCGGAATTGATTTCAATTTGGTGAAATCTCGATGCCAAATCTAAAGTGGTAAAATACTGACATTTTCCGAGCTGATCTAAAAGATCCGATTTATTGGGCTGAGGATATTGATCGCCGACTGTTACTTCGTTGAGTTTTCGATAGTCAATTACAACACGCCATTTTTGTGTTCCGCTAAAATGTCTTCAATTATTTTATAATGAAGATCTTCTAATTTACTTTGTTGAAAGAATAATAATGTTTTTATTTTCCCTGTCTAGCAATTGCTTGTTAGAAAATTGAATTTTGGAATAATCGATGTGATTTTGTCTTATATAAACTAATAAACGTGTCGAATTCGTAAGCGATTTTTTCGTTTGTAATTACGTCGTTTGTGGTTTCATCGTCGTCGTTTGCGACTAAAATTTTAGACGAAAATTTGGAACAATCCGAAAAATGATTTTTTTTCCAGATAAAGCGTCCGCATTTTTGTTAATTTTGCCAGGTTTATGAATTATTTCGTAATCGTATTCCTCGAGTTTTAGTCTCCAACGCGCTAATCTACTTCCTAGGTCTTTTTATAGAAAATAATCAAGTCGATGGTCCGTAATTAGTTTCTACCGAATAGATATGGCCCAAAGTGCTTAACTGACCAGACTATGGCTAAAAGCTCCCGTTCTGTGGTTGAATACTTAGTTTCGGCATTGCATAAAATTCGAGAAGCATAGGCAATGGGTAAATTTTTACCAATAGGTCCCTGCGAGAATACTGAGCCGATCGCGAACGCGCTTGCGTCCATAGTTAACACGAAAGGTTCCTCGAAATTTGGATAGGTTAAAATGAGTGATGTGGCCAATGTTTGTTAGAGATTGGTAAATGAATTTTGGCAATCAGTGTCAAAGTTGAAGGGGACGTCTTTTTTGTAAAAGTTTTGTCATTGGTTTAGCGATTTTTAAAAAAATTTGGAATAAACCTGCAATAATAACCTGCAAGTCGTAAAAACGATTTAATTCCTTTTTGGTCTTTAGGTTGTAGAACATTTAAAATGGCGTCAACTTTACTCGGGTTATGTTTTACACCGTCCTTTGTTATTAGATGTCCTAAATATGCGACTTCCTTGCGTAGAAATTCGTATTTGTCGAGTTGTATTTTTAAATCAGCTTTTTGAAGGCGTTTGAATATCTCGGTTAAGCGAGAAATGTGCTCGTGGATGGTAGGTGAATAAATGATAATGTCATCCATATAGACAAGACATCTTTCGTTTTGAATTCCAAGTTGTCCCTCAGTCTTTGAAAAGTTGATGGAGCGTTCCTTAGTCCAAAAGGCATGCGCGAGAACTCGTAATGGCCGTTTACAGCTGTGAAAGCTGTTTTTTTGAATATCCTTGGAATTGATTTCAATTTGATGAAATCCCGATGCCAAATCTAAAGTGGTAAAATACTGACATTTTCCGAGCTGATCTAAAAGTCGATATATTGGGCAGAGGATATTTATCACAGACTGTTACTTCGATGAGTTTTCGATAGTCAACTACAACACGCCATTTTTGTGTGTCAGAAACATCAAGTTTTTTGGGAACTACCTAAATAGGGGAGGACCAGGGTGAGATTGAATGTTGAATGATACTCTGATTTAACATTTTTGATACTTGATTTTTTTACTTCTTTTTGAATTTGGGGATACTAAGATTTTGTAAAAATTGGTTTAGAGTTATTACTGTCGATTGCGTGTTTAATTTTGTTCGTGAAAGTCAGATTATCTCCTAAGTAGAATAAGTCCTGGAAGTCCAAACAAAGCTGCGTTATTATTTCGGCCTCTTCTTCGTTTAGATGATCATTTTTTTATGTGTAAATTTCTGTCCGTCTGGATACGTGGGAAAAAATTTTGGTATTTAAATTAGAAATTGCTTTAAATTTTTTAACTGGTTCGAGGTTTAAGTTGCAAAAATTTAGTTTTAGTAATCATGTTTGCGTTAATTACTGTTGTTACAAATTCGCCTTTTTCGTCCATTTTTACCAGAGTATTAGGTAAGCGTACCTTTTCAATTTCCTGCGCTAGCAGTATAGCATCAGTGTTGACTAAATTACATTTTAATTTGCATATTTTCTCAGTACGAGGTTCAATCGAAATTTCTTTTTGGATAGAATTTTGAAATTTATTATGACATAATTTGAGAATTCTCGGTTCTGGTGAGTTTTCTGTTACTTTAAAAAGCTAATAAGTTTTGAAATCGGTTCGTAATCGTTTATTTTAAAATCAACGACACATTCGTAATGTTCTATAAAGTCGGAACCTAAAAGTCCATCAAATTCTATGTCCAAATTATAAATGTAAACTTTGTGAGGATCGCTGGGTATAAACAGAATTAAAATTGATTAATTATAATTAATTTTTGATCAGTTATGCCTTGAATTGCAATATTTTCTGGGTATCTTTTGATTTGCAAGTATTTGGTGTTTTAACCATTCTGGTCCGTGCCACCACATTTTTGATTTGCTCATTAATTTTGCACGCTTACTTTGAGACAACAAGTCGGCAGGATTTTCCTTCGTGGGCACGTGACGCCATATAGATGAATTTGTTAATTCTTGGATAATAGATACATGATTGCAAACGAATTGTTTTAAAGACTGTGGCGATGTGTTTATCCACCCTAAAACAACAGTCGAATCTGACCAAAATATGCAGTCTCGAATAGTAAGTCTAAGAGAATTAATGACCTTAGTAGCTAGCTTGGCTGATACATACGCCGCACAAAGCTCAAGTATTGGAATTGTAGTAGCCTTAATTGGAGCTACTTTCGCTTTGGCACATAATAAATGAATTTGGATGCCCCCATTGTAATCTATTGACCTTAAAAAAAATACAACCCCCGAATGCTTCCTGACCCTACCATTTGTATATCATTAAACGATAACCAATTAGAAGTGAGTGTCGAGGCGTCAAAGACAATGCGTAATTTTGTTGTTAAACTTTGCTCTCTTAGAACCCCGTGATGAGGCATGTAATAGGAAATATATGATCTCTTCGTATCATTTGTACATTCTCACATGTGTCCTAGCTCTATGTATTCGTTAAGAAAACCTACATAACTATTTTTAAGATGCGAATCTTTTAATAATTTTCTCTCCAATGAAATAAACCGCGTTTTTCTTTGACCAAAAGATTCCCCTAAAGATTCTACAGACATCTTTAATGTTATTGTTGTGACAAATCGACCTGTTTCTAAACGTTTGGTTGTGTTAATGAAATTTAACTCGCATGGATTTTCTTCGCTAGAAAAGGGACTACTAACAGGAATATTTTCTGATTCAAAAAAATTAGCCAATTGCTGTTGGATGTCAAGATCTCTCAAGATTACACTGAATTTTGGACTTCTGATCAACGAGAATTGGACCGGAAACTATCCATCCGAATTTTGTTTGTTGTAAAATGGGTTTGTTAGTCCCTAGACTCATTGACCTTTACAAATTAGGTCCTAAAAAACGTCCGCACCTATTAATATATCTACAGGTCCCGGCTTATGAAATGATAGGTTTGCTAAAATAATATGATTTGGGATGCCTATATCTTCAGTTTGAACCTTAACATTTGGTATGTTGGTAGTTATTTTTGGCAGTACAAAACAAGATAAACGTATATTGAAATTTGTATGTTGCGCACGTAAACTAATCCAACATTTTTCATTAATGTTTAATAATGTATTATTGATACCTATCACTACAAAATCTATATTTGTTTTTGTAATATTAAGTCGTTCGCACAAGTTCCGAGTCACAAAACATGACTGTGAACCAGAATCAAGAAGTACGCGTACCAAATGGGCAACATTGTTATTATCTAATAGGTACTAGAACCAATGCCGTAGATAACAAAATTTGTTTTGTATATTTGTTG
The DNA here is from genome assembly GCA_029963845.1 of Rhamnusium bicolor. Taxonomy (NCBI): domain Eukaryota; kingdom Metazoa; phylum Arthropoda; class Insecta; order Coleoptera; family Cerambycidae; genus Rhamnusium; species Rhamnusium bicolor. The sequence continues at coordinate 10,662 of JANEYF010002988.1, read as the reverse complement.
TGGTTAAGGAGACATTCACTTGATCGCTTGCAGAGTCGCTATTGCCTTGAGATTGTTGATCGAGATGCAATATTGTATTATGTTTGCCTTTACATTTACGACAAGTAGTTTGCAAACGGCAGTATTTATTGGAATGACCAGGTTTTAGATAGTTTAGACAAAGTTTGAGTTTTTTAGCTTGGTTAATACGGTTAATAGTAGTTAATTTTAAAAAGGTATCGCAATTGTATACGCGATGCTCATTTTTGCAAATTGGGCAAACTAGTATATAAGAAATTTGATTAGCAGTCATTAGTCCTTTAACTTTAGATTGATTTTCCATAAATTTAGGAAAACGTTTATCGGATTCATTGGCCTCCAAAGTTTCGATTAGATTAGCACGATTTTTCAAAAATTCATTTAAGTTAGCTTGAAATGGAATGTTGTGAATTGACTTGTATTCTTCCCACTCTTTAGATGTTACCATATCTAGTTTTGAAGAAATTATGAAAATAATTAGAGTGTCTCAATGATCGGTAGGCTGGCCGAGTCTATTGAGAGCACGTAAATGTTTGGTAACCGTATCTATTAATTTATGCATTGTTACGGATGATTCTTTATGAATTGTTTCTATATTAAACAATTTCACATGATTATGTACTAATAATCGAACATTATTGTACCTATTACATAGCAGATGCCAGGCCACTGTAATTCGTAGACGAAAATTCAAGGGAGCTTATTACCTGCACTGCACCTGCCTCTAACGACGCCCTAAGAGAGTGAAATTTTTGTATATTTGATATAGAGCTGTTCGTCTGAATTAAAGAAATGAAAGTGTCTCTGAATTCGAGCCAATTTTCATATTGGCTGTCAAATTTTGGCAACTGAATTGTTGGTAATTTAATAGAATTTAGAACATCGTTGTGTTTTAAGTTATCGTCACGAGATGATTGATTTTGAATGTTCTTATTAGTTATAATAGATTTTATTTTTGTTTGCTTGAGCTACAATTCCATAATAAGAATGATCAAATTCTTCCCGCTCTATAGGAAATTCTTCCGCATTTTTGGTAAGGTGAGACATTCTAAATCTGTTTGTACGATATCAAATTCGCTACAAATTCTAGCTGATTTTTGAAGACGATTTTCAAATTGTATTATATCTCCCTCGTTTACAGAATTCTGCTCAAATTTGTCTTCTGTTACGTTGACATAATTTGAAAAATGCGTCAATTTGGCTTTTACTGAGCCTCGTTTTCTAATTAATAACTTTCTTTCATTTTCTACTTCTTTCATTTTGATACAATATGGGATATTAATACAAATTACTTTATAATAAAACTTGTGCAAACAAAATTGTAATAATAAATAGGATTGCCACAGACAAGCAATATAAATTATACTTCTCACTGTTTCTCCAGATAATTGTAGCGAACAAAATGCTGAGGTTACTTGATACCTGCTTAGATGATCTGCTCTTTCAGAAGTGATTGATCTATTCACACTACCTATTTGCAGTTGCAGCCTAGACGAAAAATAATGGGTTCTTCAATGGCTTCTTGCTTCATCCGGCTTGAAGGACCATAAAATGTTAATAATTATTAATGCTTCGTTAATGGACTGTATATCTATATTCTCTGAGTTTGACTTTAAAAATACAATTTTTATATCAACTGTCAATCTGAGTTAAAACAAATTGAAAATTACAATCATCATAATAAAAATCTTTTGCTAAGATATTTGATATTAATTTTGAATATATAAAATCCAACACCAACATTTCTATATTCTTGCTTACTGTATATCTGCATTAAAATTAATGAAATAAAATATTAAGAACAAAGCAACGAGCAAGTTATTTTCTTTATAAAGTGAATAATAGTTATCATTTTACTAAAATGTTGCACACTTCTTGTGCCAAGTTATTGAAAAACTATTATCATAAGAACAATGATTCAATATACATGGCACTACAAATTTGAATTCTAAAAAACACATAGAACGTGATTAATTGTCATCCTTAAGAAGTGTTGCATATTTTCTGGGAAAAAGCTTTGAAAATGATAAACATACAAATAACAATCCAATACTGTTCTAAAATGGATTTATAAGAAACTTTTTTCTTCAACATTTTTTAATATGTGTCAAAACTAGTTTACCTAGAAAATTGTTTTCTTTATTTTTACGTACCTTGTATATCTAAGTTAAAATTGAGGAAATTTTAAACAAAATTGTCGATATGAAGATTTTTTTCTCCTATACATTTTTCCTAAACTGAATGGGTTTTATTTTATAGGTGTACCTATTAACTGCATACTTTTTTACAAAATTTTGAAAAACGATACACAAACGAATAACAATCCAATTTTCGACATGCCATTATAAAACTGATTTGTAAGAAACTTTTTTCTTCGATTTTTTTTGATGGAACGTTAAGTACCTACAGTTTACCTGGATGAAAAAACATGACACTCAATTTTAGCATTGTAATTGGTTTGGTTTTAATTATAGGATCTATATATCTATATGTTAATGAAAATTATTCATTATCTTCCAAAAGTCAGGTGGGCAGTCACCCCTCCCTGCTCCCCCTTGACGGCGCCCGTGACTTTTCGTATATTGAATATACATATTATGTGTATCTCCATAAAAAAATTCACTTAATTTTAGGTAAGTAATGATGATTTGATTTATATTTCATGGTCTACGATTAAATAACATATTAAAACAAAACATTGAAATATTTCATATGCGAGTACATTCAAACCATGATTAAAATATACGAATTACAACATTTAGCAGCCTTACAGGAAGTAATATGAGAACATGAAAAATTACAAATTTATAACATATACGGGATGTGTGGTGAAACCATTATTTGATTTCCTTTGTTTCTTAGATAAATGTATGGAGTACTTACTATAGTAACAAATTAATATAAATAATATAATTAAAATTCGGCAAAGTAGATATTTCACGACGAAATTGCGTCCGAGGCGAAAGTTATACTTGCGTTCTTGCGCCCTTTTTATCTTTTAGATATACATTATTTTGTATTTTCTAGTAATTTAGTAAAAATATATACTTTAAGGTTATGGAATGAAATAAAATATAATAACGCTAAAAATTTTTTTGCTAATTATTATTTTCTAACTTTTACAACAACTTATCACAGATAAGCATCTTTTCAAACAATTATTTTCCTGGCTATTTGCCAAAACGCTGGGACTTGGATTATAAAAATGATAATATGCACATTATGTTCAGTACTACTGACTCAATAATGTTATTTTTAATTCTAACTACTCTGTTCAGTAAAACCAAAAATAAATAAAACAAAAGTACTCACCAGTTGAACAACCACTTCAAAACTTTAAAACATCCATCGACACGTGTTTCTGCATGTTTGCGTCGTCAAAATGGCCCTTTCGAAAACCTCAAAAGTAACTGCGAAACTTAGGTCTAAAAAAACTAGTGACATTCTACCAATGTGACTTTTTTGAAACGTCAAAATGTGACTTTTTTGAAACGTCAAACATTACTTTTATTATAAACTCCTCCACACGTTAAGTTTTACTACGGTGAGGAAGTTCTAATCTCCAAGTAATTGGCTGCGGTTTTTTTGCTAATTATTATTTTCTAACTTACAAAAAATTATCACAGATAGGTATAACGTATATCTTCTTAAATAATTATATTAAATAAATATAATTGTTTAAAGAGATATATGTTATACACTGACGTGCGTGTGGGGACGACACGCATGTATTACTTTCTTATACCTATATAAGGAAGTAAAAAATCGTAATTTTTTTTCGACCTCGAGATTTTGATTGATATATACGTTTTGAACCCTCCTGAATCCATTTTGACTATTTTTCTGTCTGTCGGTTCGTGTGTGTGTGTATGTGTGCGCGCGCGCGAGTATGCGCGTGAGTGCGTGCGTGTGTGTGTCTGTGTGTTGGTCTGCTATTAGTTGTAACTTCTTGTGCATACCTCAGCGTGTACACCGACCTCTTCAAATATTATGACCTCATACACGATGTCACAATATTTTTCATCATTTTAGGGTTCTAAATGTCAGATTATGATGTTTGAAACTTAAATTTAAAAATGGTGTGTATAATGTCACAATCGAAGTACCCGCATGACCGATACACTGTTCAAACATTCATTCATTCAATTTAGACATGTTTTTCATGTATGTAGTGAGCGTTATTTAATAATAATTATTGTCCTTCAATTCTAGTATTAAAATTTCTTTCACTTAGAATTAATAATAATGATAATAATAATATTAAATATGATTTGAACGAAACAACTACTCAGCGGGCAAATACCCCGTCCTGCATTGGATTATACCTTCAAATCATGATAGATCGGTAGCCAATATCATTTGTCAATTCCTAACCAGACATTGACTGGTTTCGAACTTATTAGTTCTCCTCAGTATGCCATAGGTTATAGAACAGACAAATGATAGTGGCCAACCATACTGAGGAGAACTAAAGTTCGAAACCGGTCTATGTCTGGTTAGGAATTGACAAATGATATTGGCTACCGATCTATCATGATTTGAAGGTATAATCCAATGCAGGACGTGGTATTTGCCCGCGCTTCGTTCAAATCATATTTAATAACAGTAGTTTAGTCCACCTGGGCTAGAGGTCGCCGCTCTCGGTACTTGCATCGCAAGTCGCTATCCACCACAGAGACATCTATGAAGTCGGTCGGATAGTAGCATTTGGACCATATGAGATATTTCACATACCTCTCACCACTACTCAATTTACCTTAGTCAGTATATAACTAGTAGGTTGGCCACTATCACTTATTGTTCTGAATGATGTTTCGCACTCTTGTGTCCATTGGTACTGAACCTTATCTCCTGTAAGCCGGTATAGTGGCTTGTCTGGGTCCGTTTTTATCCCCTCCGAAGACACGACATGTCCAAGGAATTTGACCTTTTTCTGGAACATTAGGAACTTTTTGGGATTCAATTTCAGGTGTCCATTTTTAATTCTTCCAAACACTTCTTGAAGATTATTCAAATGTTCCTTAAAATCCAGTCTCATAACCATCACATCATCAAGATAAACTAGGCATATCTTCCAAGTTAGTCCTTGTAGTACCAGTTCCATCAGTCTTTCAGAAGTTGCTGGCGCATTGCACAGGCCGAAAGGCATCACAGTGAATTTATAAAGGCCACTTCCTGTCGAAAAGTCCCACTTGCCAATATCTTCTTCGAAGATCTAGAGTAGAAAATCACTGTGAACCTACCAGCGTACTTAGTGTGTCATTAATTCGGGGTAATGGATAGCTGTCTTTTCCTGTGATGTCATTCATCTTTCTGTAGTCGACACAGAATCTTAAAGTTCCATCTTTCTTAGCAACCAAAACTACTAGCGACGACCAAGGTCTGGTTGATTCCTCAATAACTCTATGCTGCTAATGGGAGCCTCCTAGGTGGTTGACGAATAGGAGCTTCGAAGTTAGTAGCCTAATATTATGGAATTTTTCATCTGCCTTTGAAAGAATAATTTTTTCATTTCTAATCCTGAAAACTCGTTCTCCCACGTCAAGTACAAATCCATACTTTTCCCATAACGTTTAATCCCAAAATTAAATGATCTGTAATGTTAGCCACAATAACTTGGTGTTTAAAACATAAACAGCTAATCGGCATTTCCTTGTCGACGTCCCCATGAACCGCTGTTCTATCTCCTGTAGCTGTCCGAATGCCTAATCCATTTTGTCCTTTATTTACTTTGAGACCCGTTATGAATTCTGCTTGTACTATTAATGACTTAGCTTCTGTATCGATTGTGAAGACACATAACCCTCCAACAGCAGACTTCTTTGAACTCTCCGAAGGTGGGAAACTTTTATTTCTCGGGGGGTCACCACATTTCCTGGCCAGCGCAGCCCCCTAATTGCCAGCCTTCCTTAGTTTCCCTGTGGCTCCTTAACCACAGCAGCATTTATCCTTTCTGGGCTGCGCTGACGACAGTTTCTTTTGATATGAACCAATTTACCACACCTATAACAGCGGATACCTCCATTTGGTCTTCCATTGCTTTATTGGTCTTGTCTCAGCTGGAAGTTCGTTTTTGTCAATAGTTGGGTCATCATCTTGTGTAGATCATATAATAGATTTTGGTTTGTGTTATCTGGCTTCTCCTGCTCCACACTCATGGCTCGTACTCTCTGATTTGATTGTGTGGTGTCCTTCTTATAAGCAGCCTCAATCTCTAGTGCATGTACTAAAGCCTCACTACTCCGCTTGTGCCTGGCTAATTTAAAGGTTCGCCTAACCTCATGGTCCCTTACTCCATCAATAAATGCTCCAACTGCTAATTGTTGCTGAAATTCCATTGGTGCATCAGGATAGGCTAGATGGGCTAATCTCTCTACAGCAACCTCGAAGTTCTGGAGGCTTTCTCTTCATCGTTCCAGTTGTTTGACCGCGGAGCTGCCTCGAACTGTCTCTTATAAGTTGATCATGAACTATGACCGTCAAAGGAAGGTGGTTGTAACCTAGTACCAGACGACAGTACCAACTGGTCACCTTTTTCTCTTAACTGTTTTTTGAGTCGGGCTACTTCTTCTCTGACTTCACTGACTTCTCTAACTTCACTAACTTCTTCTTTAGCTTCATTAACTTTTCCTTCGACTTCACAGACTTTTCCTGCGACTTCACTGACTTCTTTGATAACATCTCCTTTAAATTTTTCAGTTAGGGAGAAAATGGCTGCCTGCTGTTCATCTAGGCTTCTTTTGAAATCATCTCTTTCCTCGGCTTGCCACTTTTCTTGATCTTCAAGCATTTTTCTTAATTATTCCGGACGTTTTCTTTCCTGTCCTTCTTTTTCTTTCTGTCGTTTTATTTCCAGGCGTTCCATTATTTTTATTGTCTTCTTTTTCTTCCTGGCGTTTTCTCTCGTGTTTTTCTTTGTCTTCCTGGCGTTTCTATCTTGTTCTTCTTTTTCTTCATGTCGTCTTCTCTCATGTTCTTCTTGTCGATTTCTTTATTGTTCTTCCTTTTCTTCTTGGCGTCTTCTGTCGTGTTCGTCTTTCTCTTCTTGTCGTCTTTTTTCATAGTCGTCTATGATTTTTTCTGTTCGTCCATCCGTTGTACCAATGCTGCAAGCATGTCCTGTGTTTGCTTCTCCGCCATACTTCTTGTTGTTTACATTAACTCACGACACGTAAATCAGTTTCAGAATAAAATTGACTACGCTATAATGTCCATAAAATGTATCTTATCACGTCTATTTTAATAATGGAATGTTCCAGAAAATCTCGAAACAACACAAGAAAGTCTTATTTTGAGTTTATGTTACTTTTGTGTTGACAAAATTCGACAACATCTCCACTAACTGTGCAATGGAATATTCTAGAACTTTCACGAAAAGTCACTATTAAGTTTTGTTTTGAGTCTATAACATGTTCCCGTTAACGCACGTATCTTCTTTCGTTTTCAAATCGAATGTTCTAGAATTTTCACGAAAAATCACATAGTCTTATCTTTAAGTCTATAACATGTTATTGTTAGCGACACTCGCGTGCGGCGGTTTCAAAGTCGAATGTTCTAGAAACTTCTCGAAAACCCACTTTAAAGTCACTATTTGGTCCAGAAATAGTCCTCAAACACTGTCCAGTAGTTTAATTCTTCGTGTCACCACTAATTCCTGAGAAGAACACTGTAGAACCTTTTCGAATATTCCAGAAATTTCTCTTCCAAACCACTTCGACACCAAATTGTCACATGTTGGCTATCCCCACAAACACCTATACTCGTAGATTCGTTGATTAAAAGTCAAGGTAACACTTACTTACTACTTTATTAACTAATTAATAATTAACAACAATAGATTAATGATTGTCTTAACTATAATCACAATTAAACACTTATAAGTCTCTTTCTTATTTCTTATTTACTCGTTCACTTTCAACTTAAAACTGAGTCTCGGCCCACCGTGCGTCTTATTTATACATCCATTTACACGCTCTAGAACATTCCAGAACATTCTCGCCGCTCTCGTACAATTCCAGTCCCGTCTAACCAGTCTAGACAGTCCAGTGGTGTAACAGTATTTTATTATTTTAGACTACCAAGATGTTGATGTAACACTCAAAAAAACAAAAAAAATACGAAAATTATGGACGACTTTGCAGAAAATCTAGATGATATAGTATATAGTAAAGAGAACGCGATGTTAAAATCATAAAGTTAAAATAGTAGCACACCACAATTTTCAAGTTGTATTATTGTATGTCACGATTGTCAAGTGTTTCAACAGCTGTGCAACAGCATACCCTAATTTCTTCGTTTTCTAGTACTTTTTCTTTAAGAATAATGATGATTGCTGAGCTTGGTCAACTAGTTTCATATTATTCATAAACCGACGACGGTCTAAAGGATGTCTTTCCAATATCAATATGGTCACCAGAATACGACAACTTATAATTGATTATTTTCAATAAGCAATATTAGTTGTTTTAAAATATTGGAAAATAACAAATGATCACCAAAAGGCTGATTGTCATAATTCTGCGTAGTCTGTTGTTTTTAACTAATTGTTGTTATTAATTATTGTTGTCTAATGTAATAGTTTTCGAAAACTATTATCATTTTACCAATAACGAATATGTCGATATCATTTAGATTTATACTGTTTGTGATGGAAATAATACGGCAGTTGAAAGAGAATAACCGTTCCCTGGGCTACACCAGAAAACGTTTGCCTCAATTATTTTCCATTTCGTAGGGGAACATAAAAAATTTCCAGTACTTATTTAGAACTGAACGAAATAATGCACAAAACATTCAGGAAGGGGAAAATAGAATAAAGAACGACTGAACCCTTTTCTCATACAACAAGTACAACACCTGCAACTAGGGAATAACACAAATCGTCTAGCATTTTGCCAAGATTGCCAATTATATAGGTCAGCCATTTAAAGAACATTGTCTACTGACATGGCATAATATGCCAGAAATGGGTTAAATAATTCCAGAAATGTCCACGTGTGGGCTGAGAAGAAGCCTCTATGTAATATGGAGTCATTCTCAATATACCTAAATGTTCTGTAAATCTCTGTGTGGAATTGGCAATAATCGCTTAATATTACTTTGAAAGTCGATTAACGGGAGAAGTTTGTTTATATTTTCTACAAAATATTTTGCCCGGTCTGTTAGATGTCATGATACTAATATCATAAGAAGACGCATGCATTCGAGGCATCCATTTTTAGCATGATGGAGCACCTCATTTTTCTGTAGCAGTTAGGAAACACGTAAACTCTCAAAATAGGTGGATAGGCCATCCAGATCGCCGGATTTTAATCCGGTTGATTACTTTTTATGTAGACACCTAAAACCCATGGTGTATAACGAAAATATTAACACAAAAGCAATTAATTGCAAGAAGAAAATCACTGTTACAATTGGGTTAATAATAATCCTTTAGTTATTAGAAAAGCCATAGGTAATTTGATGATACGACAAAGAAAATTCTAGGAGGCAGACATTTTTTATTTTGAAAACAGTTTACAGAATTTTTCATTTTTGTGAATTTGCTGTCGTTTGTTGTTTTTAATGTTATGCTTATAGATGTATTGTATGGCGAGAAAACAACCAAATACACAATTTCAATCATTTTTGTAAGTAGTTTCATAATTTAGTACCAAAATTTGATATAAAATATACAGGGTGAATATTTTTATAGGAGCCCTGAATAAAAACTATTTAATCTAATCTTGGAATTCTCTATTTTTGATTATTATTTTATATTAATCATTTATGAAATCACAAAATTTTTCAGTATGAAATATTTTTATTCAAATAAGAGAAGCAAACGTATTTTTATAAATTTACTTTTTACAGGGTGGGCAAATTTCGATGTTTGTATAGGGTAACTCGTTAACTATAAGAGATACAAAAAAATGGAAGACACATTCCAAATATATTTTTTTGAGACAAATTCATTGGCGAAAACAAAAATTTGCTTTCGTCTTTTGTTTTCGAGTTATAAACAAAAGTTAGATTTTTCGACTTTTAGACACATGTCAATATCTTGGTTGTTTGTAAAGTTGTGAAAAAACAACATTTACATTCTTCAGGCATTTTTTTCTGTATAATACAGTGGCGTCGTGAAAATTAAAAAAAACGTGCAATTTCGAATTATGGCATAAAATTTTATTTTTTTAAATGAGAATCATAGTTGGCTATGGATTAGTTAAAAAGGAAATTTTTTTTCTTTTAAACTATATAGCATATGGGGGTCGCTTTTGATGTGTAAGTATTCAATAGCGAAAATAATCTTTTAGTAGATTATTTTTTGCGTTCTTTTATATTTATTTCAAGTAGGCGTGTGTCATCTATGACAGTGTTTATCCGTTTGTCAGTAAATTGCATATTAATAATTTTGTTTCCATTACAGTTACACCCTATTTAATCGTAAAAGTGAAAACGTCTTACGAAAATTACGAGAAATATGATATGCTAGAATGCTTTATTCAAAGTAATAACAATGTGATATTGCATCCGAAATATATTTCAATCGCTATCCAAAAAAAGACAACCTAATAAAGATATTTTTAATAGATTAAAAGAAAATCTCATTAAGTGCGGGTCCTTCAACAAGCCAAGACTAAAAAATCAGATATTTATTTCTAA
>JANEYF010002987.1:0-25975 GCA_029963845.1 Rhamnusium bicolor | reverse complement strand
TTATATATTTTTTACTTGTCTCACCCTTACTATTGATATAATCATGCATATATAAATGTTTAGTAAAAGATATATATTTTTCTTTGTTTTGCGCGAGTACATCGATTCTATCCCCATGTGTGGCGATCTCGCGCATTATTATGTGGGTGTCGTACATCATGGAATTGTGTAATATAACTGGAATGAAATTTGGTAATTTATTATTTAAATTACATACTGAGTGAGCAGCGCCAAACCTGACTTTTCCGGTTATGTGACAGTGATCCCGCACTTTTACATCACCCTCCGTAAAAGACTTCTCACATATACCACAAACAACTGCGTTTGCAAAATTTTCTTGTTCTTCATTTGTGAGAGGATGCATTGGAACTATTTCCTTTAAATAAGTATTGTACAACTCTCTCACATCAGCCTCAATACGCGAAACAAAAACCGTTACAGCGTCTGAACCGCGATAAATTTGAAACCTCGAAATTGTATCGTCAAATGATGACTTAATTAAATAGCAAAAAGAATACGCCTCATGTAAATGTGTTCTATTTGTATAAGACTGTGAGGGCGCGGGTTCGCATGTATCCAAGGGTTTTAGAACAGTCTCAAAATCCGCATATACTACGAATGGCACTTTCATTTGTCTCTCAAAGTTTTCAAATTTTAATACATTTTCATGGCATTCCTTGCCAAATTTATCGATTCGCGATTGAGTTGAAGGTATCGTTGTATATAAATGGTTGCAATCATGTCTCTGATGTTGCATTAACACTCGCTCACTATTAAAATTTAACAAACAACCATCACAAAAATATTTTCTATGCTTATATGCGGAAATCTGACTTGAAACTAATCTAGATAAATCTTTTATCCAGCAGTAGTGAGTGTTAACACATTCATTGTTACATCGATGTGTGTCACCACAATCTTCAGAAATTAATAATAAATTTACGTGAATGTGCAGTTTTTTCTTAGAGTAGTGTAGAGGTCCAACAACTTCATACGTCATTCTATTATTTTTAAATTTAGTCTCTAATCCATACACATTAACGGAAATATTATTCATTTCCTCAAATTTATAAATATCACACAGTTTCATTGGAAAATTCAAACCTTTTTAAATTTAATACACGCGAGTAGTGGGGATATGATGTTGTTTCTGTTTCACACGTCATCGCTGGGTAGAGTGCTGCCGTTATAGACCACGCAAAACAGTATTCATCCTTATTTTCAACATTAACCACAGCATTCTTGCGTGCAACGAATCTTGGTAACTTTATATATGACGATCCGCGCATGGGACTAAACTTGTTAATATTAACTTCAAGGTACATAATTCGCTCGATAGCCCACCCTAAAAAGAGAAATAAATAAATAATACACTTTTACTTGAAGACTATAAGATATTTTACCTGAATCGCGTTCTTGAAATTCAGTTGTTTGCGTTTTCATCATTTCTACAAATACATCATATACAGCACTCAAGTCAGTTGATTGATCAACAATTATATTAGGTGTATTAAATGATTTGATATCAGAAACATCCTGTGTTTGTATAATGTATCTACCAAACGCCTCCATATTCACTTTCACAGATTTATGAATGTTTACCATCTCATTAAGCACGTTTAGAACTTTGTGCTTGATTTCACCAAAAAACATTACATAATCAGTATGATTATTTTCACTTTGTACACGATAACTTATAATTCTACATTTCAAAGCACTGCGAACAACTTGTACACCGTCATTTAGTGGAGCACATGAATTTGTTCTATGTTGTAACGTTCTACTGTGAATATGCATCTGATTTGCAGCGATCGTTACATTACAACACCAACATGTATTTAATGCAGCCGCGGATGTGTGAGGCTGAATCGTTTGTACATCTGCAGAGGTTGATGGTTTTGAATTAATTTGCGCGTCGCTATGTTTACATTTTTTTGTTGGTGGCCCATCATCTTTAAACTTTTTACAAGAACGCATCTGATGGCGTCGCATATTATCACGACGTGTAAAACTAATACCACAAGCACTACATGTATACATTGTGACTGCACTCTAACAGAATTAGTTCAAGAATGAATTTCCATCCAACTCCCCTCCTTCATATATAGGAACACTGTAAAAACAACCTTCAAAACCACACGAGTGGTAGCATGAGACGCTGCAACCTTAATACGTGTACGATCGAGGTCGGAGGAATAGAAAACAACGACCTTGGCAAAAGCGCGCGTACCCGTGCGTCATAGACATTCAATCCGCGGTGCAAAGACCTTGAAACATATGCCCGTATACGTATGTGATCAAGGTCGGAGGAGTCGGGCGGTATAAATCAACTACTTACCAGATAATGTGGAAATGGTCCTTCAGTACCTGGTAATGGTCTGGGTGCTGGTATGTTTAACTATTTAATTAATAATGCAGAACCAAAAGAAGACTCTTTGAAAACAACACTGTCATGGCTAGAGCCTACACCACCAATGTCAACTAAAGTAAGTCTATAAAATGCGTCACACACTGCCATAAAGACTAATACTGAATGTTTTCTTATAATTAAAAAAATCTGTTTCAGAATGTTGAGGACTCTGTATGTGAACATGTTTTCCATCCACAGCACTGAAACAGGAATATTCCATTTTCTATAAAAATCATCCGTAATTTCTTCCCAATCCATAATACTGGGTTATGAAAGATAAAATGGTGATAAAACCGTCCAAAGAGCTTTACATGTCTCTTTAATAATGCAATGAGCAGTTGTTTTCCCAATATAATAATCCCATGCAATCTGTTGCATGGAGCAACCTTGTGATAATTAACTGGAAAGAGATATAATATAATAGAAATAAATTACACTTCTTAAAACTACTTACTGCAATGTAATAAAGTCAATGCCCCGGTGTTAAAGGGTTAATGACCTTAGATTCTTCTTTCTGTAAATATGGTTTTATAATTTGTAATAAGTGATTAAAAAGTGCAGGCTTTAATCGGGTGTGTTTAAAAAATTGAGCTTGGTCATTTTGCTCCATATACTTAACTAAATTTTCATAATGACCAAACCTTCTTCTTTGTCTATTTATTGACCTTACAGCATATTTTCTTGTCAGTCTTTTCTTCCTTCGAAGTGCATAAACACTTAAAATAGCTATTAAAGTTATAGAACTTATATAGTTGTGTCAGTGTCCAAATCGGAATCCATTTCTTGATTTTGAAATTTTGAACTACAAAACTTAGGTTATGTAACTTCAGAGATCTTGTATAACAGGTCTCTATATAACTTATTTCGTAGGAACATTAGGTACCGTACATGTGCAAAATGGATTACCCAAGTGATCTTCGGTTAAGCATGAACACATTCTTAAATTCCCTGGGTGATGGGTTGTTAGGTGTTGGGTGTTTAGGTTCATAGGTCGTATGCATAAACCCACCAATACCACTGGTGTTATTCTGTTAATGTGCATAGTTTGTGTTATTTTGACACTACTGAAAGTTTATTGTGCTATATATGGTGATGTATGCTGATGAAAAAAGCGTTTGATTAAATAAATTAACATCCATTTGTTTAAATTGAATACGACAGGGATAAAACCACTACAGAGAAGACGACACTGAGAGCATGAAAGCTGGAGCAAGTAGCTCATTGCACAAGGATTTATAAAGTGTCGATTTGGTGTTGATTAATTAATTTAACCCAACATTTGTATATTACCATGATCAGAAAAGAATATATTATAATAAACTAGGTAATTTCTTATTGGAATATTAAAAGTATGTATGGATGTTTTTTTTTTTTTGCTAAATACCTAAACAATATTTGGGTAAATATTTGCACTGTCATTTTTTTTAATTCGGACTTGCCATTTCAAAAGTTGATATGGTGTTAAAAAAATCACTTGAAAATCAGTGCAATGAAGTATATTTTATATAGTACGTTACTTTATTTTAATTGAAATGGGTATAATATACAATGGATACAATATATATTAACAATTTCTGAACCAATTTTTTTAACAAAGCTTTGGTTTATAACAGAAATGTCAAGAATACTTTTTATTAAGACTGTAACTGTAGTTTTTAAAAGAATTAAAACTTTTTAATTTATCCAGTGGTGTATCATTATTTTTTATTAGGTAAAAATTAAAATGTGGAAAACGTTACTTGTTACTGTTAATATGCCAATCAAGTTACGTTAAAATACCTTAATTGAGAACTTATTAAAAAAAAATAGAAAAAAAAATGAAGTTTGACTCTCGGTATCTTAAAAACTATGCGGTTTATGTTATAAGCGTACTGATGAAAGTCCATTTATTTTAACGTAATTTAATTTTGAACCACCCTGTATTTGCAATGGGGATTTAAAGAAGAAATGTATGACATAAAATAAAATAATTTAAACTGACAAAAAAGTCTCAAAACAAGAGTTTGACTGCATCCCTTTCTATTTTAGTGACAAATGTTGATAAAAACCTAAAAGTCTTAATGGCACATGATGCACGAATAAGACATCAATATAATACAATTGCGAAATTGAAAGAACATTTAGCTGTACATGAAATACTAACACACTGTGATTACAGCGAGAACTATAATTTGAAACGAATTTCCAAAAATTGAAAATATCACATGGAATATCACGAAGCAGGCCATGGTAAAGGAGCACCAGATAGCATAGGTGGTGTCTGTAAGAGAACTGCAGACTGTGTTGTTACTTAAGGGGTCGATATTTCGGATTTCAAGATACTCATGGATATTCATCGGACACATTGTACAGATATCGAATTTTTTTAAAATCCCCAACGAGCAAATTGATTGCTTCGTTAATGCAGTGGGAAAAACGTCATTAAGACATTTTCAGGTACCATGAAAGTGCAGCAAACTGTCTAATCCACGTATTGTCATAAACTATGGAGCTCCGACAAATCTCTTGTTTTGAATGTAATGCTTTCTATCATATTAGAACTATTTTAAATGCCAAAATAGGAAAAGCGGAAAAAAATAATTTTTTCAGATGTCTGCAGCGGAATAAATGATGAAACAGAAAAAGTTGAACCACAAAAATCAAAACCTAATACGTCTAATTCAGGTTGCAAGGAATAAAAAATAAGCGAAGTTAATAAGAAAGCGACCTGGAAGAATGAGTACAAATATGTTGTTTGCCAATCAGATATAGAAGATGATTGCGGATCTGTGTTCCAAATTTAAGAATATGGATTGCTTATTTACATCTTTTAAGTAATTAATGCGCGTTCTACAAAAAAATGGAACAATTTGTGTAACCGGGAATTAGCATGAAATCAGACTGTAAATTGTGTCGAAAAACATATTTAAAAGAGTTGAAATTGCAATATGTTTAGGCAATTATCTTTTGAAATGAATAAATTTGAATTTTTTAAGCTCTTTATCTCCAATATCTCAACCCCGAAGCTGTCACTGGCTGTGTTTCGACTATATCAATAATTATACATTAAACAACCGACTTGAATGTCAGCTTATACGCACATACAAAATAGTAGAATTTTAAAACAATCGCGCATGTGCCACTTCTCCCTGCATGTCAAAACGCAACAGCTTCCTTAGTTGAATTGAAAACGTCGAGCAAGCTTTATGCTTCGTGATTTTTTAGTGATTACTTCTATTGTTACTAAGTTAAGAGTATGCTTTTATATAATAAACACCGAAGATCCTGTTAAAACATGTTTTTTTAAGTTTCCAAATTCGATTCCCCCTAAAAGCTGCGTCTGATGTCACGATCGAGCCATAACATTTTGATGACGCCTTATATTTTATAATTTTCCTTTTATTTCCAACCTAATTCGTCAAATATCAACTCCGAGTATCAATATGAGATTCGAAGTTGCCTGCGTCGGAGTTGATGGTAAATCTGTAAACGTGGCATTGGAATATATGAGAAATTGTTCATATTTTCATTTTATTGGATAGAAAAATACCAGACAAAAAAATCTAGCGAAGAGAAACGCAGAAGGAAAACAGAATTACGTCTTCGGGGAATGAAAGCAAATAATAATCCAGAAACTCATGAACAAATCAAGATAAGAGGAAGAGAGAGATGAAAATATAGAGTACAACAGGGTAAAATTAAAAAAAAAATTGTAGCCTATCCCGGCACGATAAAAAGATTAAAAGTGCAGTGTGAATAAAACGTTCAAAAAAGTATAGAGAGAAAATAAAACAGCAAACGGCTGATGAAGCACGTTTTAATGATGAGACAACTCCTCCTCCCATTCAGCATTATAAACGACAGATCAAACACTAGCAAGCGCAGTGTCGGTAGAGAGTCAGATAGGATAGGGCTAAAACTTATCGGACAAAGTTGAAGGATGAGTTAAAATTAATTGAAAGGCAACGTTCCATATACAGTATGTCTCAAATTCGAGGCTCACTTGCTATCTCTGTTATTATATGAGATAAAAGTTCGGTTAAATAAGGAAAGCTTTGAGAAATTTCATGATGGGGTCCAAGCGTGATACAACGGTAGGATGTCAGTTCACTGATAGCCGATATTTGAGACTTCATAATCGCGGTTTTGCTATATCTTTAGATTAGCACCTTATGTCACTTATTAAGGTTTATTGACCACGTGTGTCGGACGGAACGAATAATACATTACACCCTGAAACACTTCATGACATTTTATCCACATACATATATCCTTTTGCGTTTATCTAGTGAAATCCTATCCACAGGCGAGGCTTTAAAACCTCATTGTTAATTACTAAATTATGAGTGAGATGAAACTCTATCCACATACGAGGCCTTAGAATAATTCTATCTTTACGTCAACATCAAATAATGACAACCGAATATTCCCAATGTCTTCTAACTCACTGTGGTTTAGTTTAATAACTCGTATGTTAGTATAAACTTCCAGTATAACCAGATCAGAGATATGCGTAAATATCTGTAGATGTACGAAGTTAACTCTGAGTAGTTATAGTCTAATGTGGTAGGTTATCACATCAACTTCGAGCTTATCTTCTTTACAATTTAAGTTCAGTACGGGTGGCGGACGGATCTGTTAATACATTACGTACCGGGCACTTCGTGAGATTCTATCCACATACGAGGCCTTAAAACTTCACTTATGCCACTTCGTGTTTACCTAATCCGCAGACGCATCCTTAGAACCTCATTGGTAATTAAACTGAGATGGAATTATGACCACCTACGAGGCCTTTGCATTCTATCTTTACGTCAACATCAAACAATGACAACCGAATGTTTCTGATGCTAGTTGTTGAATAGATAACCCGAGTTTTACTAATGAGCCATGAATTTTGTCGAATATCCCTGGTCGATCGGAATACCAGGCATTCGTAGATAATTGATGATTTACGGAAAGAAGAATAATTTGATACTATCGATAAAATGAGTTAAATACCGAAATAATTCTTACCACGGTTTTCTACGGGGCACAATGGAGACCTGGAGCGGTTGTTTATTCTGCTGCTGGCTATTGAGTTGATAATGACGCAACAGACTAATCTTGCCGACGCGTGCTGTTTTATTCCCAAATTGTGACAAAAAATTCATGCGATTCTGCGCGATGAGCGGAGTTTTTGCTGATATGCGTGCGTTGCAAAAGCATTTTAAGCAAACTTGGTGCAATGTGCTTAAACAAATGCCCTGCATTATTTAATATAAACAAATGTTTCTAAAATATGATGATACGATATGTGTCTAAGGATAGTTTTAAACCATCTTTTGCTGACGGTACAACTCGATGGAGGCTGTTAAATGAAACTAATTGATCACTTGGTTATGGATCATTTATGGGAACCCGTTATTATAGCAGCAGCAGAAATATTATGTTATCATACATACCTTATAATAAATTGGTGTTCTTTTATACAGAGTTTGAAAAATATACTTTCAGCTTCCTCGTAAGGAATTTTATTTCGATTTGAGAAAGATTTTATATATTTAGTAATATTTCTGAGGATATGCTGGAGTATTTTCATCTGACCAACGCAAAATCCAAAAATACTAAACATAAAGGTGCCACCAAAGACAATGTAAGAATATCCATAAAACACAAAAATTAAGTGGACTGTATAGGTAAAATAATAATGATCCTGTGGGTTGAATGGAAGCCAAGTACGAAATATTAAATATTTCTCTTGTATTTCTGTTTCATTATTAAAATCAAGTGGATCTATAACATTCTTAAGGATCGGCATTATAATATACGGTATTACTGCAGATGTTCCCAAGCAAAGAGAAAACAATGTTGACCGATGCGCCGATTTCGCTGCATTTAGATATATTTTTTTTGACTTCAGTGTTATCGCTGTCTAAAATATATTTTTCCTTTTTTTCAATAACTTTAATTAATGATCTTATTATTTTCGAATGGTATATTAACACCTTATAGACGCAAATAATGTACACAATGGTAACACCAAGATTATCAGCTGTTTCAATAATATCATCTATTGTCTCAAATGCAACTGCTACTTTTGTCATAAGACAAACAATAAAATAGGAAAAACTTATGTAAAAGTATGCATCGTAAGCTTTCTGCTTATAATCGTCACGTTGAACAGGCCAGATTCCCAGCATTAACAAAAGGCGTTGGACAATTTTCATGTGTATATGTGTATACATATTTTCTGAAAAACAAAAATATAAAATTATTTAAAAGTAGTAAAGTACACTAGAACTCAAATCAAGAACATTAAACTAGTGTTTTAAAATATGGCAGGATGAACAAAAATGTTTTCAGAACTAAGTTCCGGAAGAGGATTTAAACCCTCATAACAAGATGCTGAAATCAGTACTAGTTTCAGTAGGTACTCAAATTATTATTTATAATAATAGATAAAAATTATGTATTACCTTCATAGTTTGCAGTAAAGTTCATAAATTCAATTATTATTGTGTAAACATATGTAGGTACTTAACCATAAAAATTTGTTGTTAAAAATGGACGGATTAATCTCGTTAGTAGAACAACCGGATTTGGATGACAAAACGAGGAGCGATTTCAAGGATGCAAAGATTAGCGACGTAATGAGAGGGACAAGTATGTACACGCACATTTTATGCGTTATGATTGTTATGAATCTGTATTTAATTTAATTTTTATTAATAAATTTATATTTCTGTTCAGTCGACGAATGCCAGAAGATGTGGAGAAATTTAAGAGACTGGTTTGTTCGGGAAAGAAGAACCTCAAATAGAGAAAGATTGTAAAACAAATATAAAATTTATAATTTTCGGTATTATTCTCTGAGTTAAGTATAAAAGTAGCTTAGACTAAAATTCGTTCGCTGCCTACAGGAAAAAAACAATAATTATTTGAAATAAAATTTAATGAACATTAATAAAATCAATCGTCACTTTTTTTTTAATAGCAACGAAAATTTCACTTAACAATACCAAGCCAAATTTACTGTACTTGGACACTGGGCATTTAAGAGAGAAGACGTATTTGATGAGCTTTTTGAATTTTCTCACAGGTAAGCTAGGGTTCATATGAAAAAGCGATAAATTTCGTACCGAGAGCGGCGACCTCTAGCCCAGGTGGACTAGACCTCGGTACTTGCTGCGCAAGTCGCTATCCGCCACAGAGACATCTATGATGTCGGTCGGATAGTAGCATTTGGACCATAGGAGAAGTTTCACATACCTCTCACCACTACTCAATTTACCTTAGTCAGTATATGACTAGCAGGTTGACCACTATCATTTGTCTGTTCCATAACGTATGGCATACTGAGGAGAACTAATAAGTTCGAAACCGGTCTATGTCTGGTTAGGAATTGACAAACGATATTGGCTACCGATCTATCATGATTTGAAGGTATAATCCAATGCAGGTCGCGGGGTATTTGCCCGCTGAGTAGCTGTTTCATTCAAATCATTTTTAATATCAAATTAACATACTTAGACACCCCTAATTTCAAAATAATTATTACTAAACTCACCTTTCATGAAACGTTATAATACCATTTCTGATAATAATACTACAGCCGCTGTGTACAAAAATAATCACTGAAATTGCATTAATACGATACCACTATTTTCTTTTTATAATCGTTTGGGATAGATCACTGGTAGTCTAAATCCAGATTTTCGGTACTCCACCCCTTTAGCGTCAACCACCACCACCTTCTTGAATTTAAGGGTGAATTTGTTTTTAGTAAATACCGCGCTTATTTTCATCTTTTGATTAAAAATGGTTATAACCAAAATTTTGGTCATTAGCATTTTTCGACTTGAACAAGATAAAAGGAGATGAAATTAAATTATTACATTATCTCGTTATTTTTAACTTTAATGCTTAAACGATTATAAACAAACTTATACGAACACGTGAGCAGCGCTGGCGTCTCTTCGGCCTAAAGCTCAGTAAACGACACTAAACCGTGCTGAGGACGTTGTCGAAGCGCATGCGTATTTCGTTGGTATCAGCGGTAAACTTTAAATTCAATTTAGAAGATGTTTGCGTGTTAGAAAATTGCTATTAAGTAATTATATTGTGAAAGATATAACAGAATGTTACTTGTTGTTAGTAAGTTTTTATATTTTATTTGTATTGCAAAAATATATGAATTATAAACATTTGTTGACTAATCTATATTTATTTTTCTGATTTGCTAAAAGTTAAAAGCAAATTGTTTAACTTCTTAGACAAAAAAAAATAAAATAAAATAAAATAAAACTACTCATTTTTACGTTTTCAATATATTATTGTTTTCAGTTGGACTTAAAAAATTTGAAACTTTGACCCATGTTGTATTTACTGCTGATAGGTAACAATTAAACAACGAAGAAAGCCATGCAGTTGTCGAATCGTTCGAGAAATAATACATTCACACCCCTCTTCCGTTACTGTAGGCAAAAGTACGAAAATATTAGTCCTAGGAGAGAAAAGGTATGGATTAAAGTTATAGAGAAGTTTATTCCCTACAAGTTGGTTTATATCCATTTATGCGCAAAATAAACAAGATAATGCCATAAAATTATGGCATTATCTTGTTTGATATTTTTCGACTTAAACCGGATCAAAGGTGTTGAAATTAAATAATTCCATCACCTTTTTATCCGGTTTAAGTCGAAAAATATCAATCGTTGACGAAAAAATGCTAATGATCGAAGTTGTAGAGAATTCCAATAAGTTTGGTTATAACCATTTTTAGTCAAAAGTTGAAAATAAGCGCGGCGTTTAATAAAAACAATGTTACCCTTAAATTCAAGATGGCGACTGACGCTACAGGGGTGGGGTCCCGAAAATCTGGATTTCACGATTAGAAAAAGAAAATTGTAGTATCGAATTAATGCAATTTCAACGATTATTTTTGTACATGGCGGCTTTAGCATAATCACTTCTTTCATTTAAGGTACTTATCTTTCATGAGACGTTTAAAGATTTTTTTTATTTTGTTGTAGCTTCTTATTTTAGTTAATTTAGATTTTTTTAGTTTTAATATTTGCGCTTACAGGGATTATTAGGATTGTAGTTAAGTTTTATTTGTAATTTAGATCAATATGTAATATAATATTATTTGTCTATCTAGCCAGCTTTGTATAAATAAATAAATAATGTATTACTAAGTAAATCAATAAGCTAGAAAGAAAATAAATCATTGCATGAGAACCATAAGGTCTAAGCGGCATTGTACTCAAAACAGAGATTTTTATTACAACCTACTGTAGATATTTTTGTGCAACTTTCTGGCTTGGAAATTTTACTATCGAATGAAAGATTGTCATAAAATTTATTTCTATATGATCCTAATTAGGGTCATGTAACTATTTGCTACAATTTATGATCTTCGTTACTCTTTGAAATCACAAACTGAGGATTATTTATTTTTATCAGTTTAATGAATATAAAAGTTATTAAAATGTATACCATATTTGCATATTTTATACTAAAGTATACTTTATAGTGATATGGTTCTAAGTACAAACGCAAAGGTTAGTTCATTTTCCAATAATTCC
The DNA here is from genome assembly GCA_029963845.1 of Rhamnusium bicolor. NCBI lineage: Eukaryota > Metazoa > Arthropoda > Insecta > Coleoptera > Cerambycidae > Rhamnusium > Rhamnusium bicolor. The sequence continues at coordinate 14,017 of JANEYF010002987.1, read as the reverse complement.
TACAATTTTGGGTAAATTTAAACCATTCTACATGTATCATGTCAAGCAAGTACGGGACTACTTCGTTCCATATATTCCACATATAAAAATAGAACCAGTGACTCATCTAGAGATTATAATCTTAAATTTGTTCTCCTGTAAAAATAGCTTTGTTTTTGCTCAGAATTTTCACAGTTCTAGGACAGTTCCCGTCATGCGCAAATTAAAAATATATCCTATTTTGGTATATTGCTCATGACGAGAACTAATTTGCGCATGACAAGAACAGTTCTAGAACAGTAATAAACGGAACCAAGACAAAGCTATTAGTAGATTGTTACTTAGAACCATGTAATTCTCATGCGACAAAATGTATACGTATACAAATATTATATTGTTAAAAAGAAAAAATTCAAAAAGCCCACATCAAATGCGTCTTATCTCTTACTTGCCAGTTCCAGTACTGTAAATTTGCCTTAGTATTAAGTGAAATTTTCGTTGTTACCAAAAAAAAGTGATTATACTAATTGTCAATGAATTTTATTTCAAGTAATTGAAGGGTGTCCCGTTCAAACATACTAAGTGCCAAATTTTCTCATTTTAAGATATTTACGTAAAAACATTCTATGTGCCATTCGTTATGTCCCAGAAAAATGCTAAGTGCCAAACTCGTCTAGAATAGTTACAAAAAAATACTAAAGATGGCGGCAGCTACAAATCATGCCTCGTTTCGGTACAAATAAGCTAAGTACCACCGAGCCAAAAAAATACTTTATTAACAATATTCATTTCATTCAGTGCATTTAATAAAATTTTGTTTTTAACACAACGAGTTTTAGTCTTTTATTAACTAGTATATTATTTTTAATCAAACAGTTTATTTATTTATTTTTTTCAGTATGGCACTTAGCTCTTAAATGATTTATGTTCTTCTATTTTTTTATGAGAATTTAAATGAAATTCTTCTTAACAAATAAACTAAATTGATACTATAATATGTTCTAATGAATGGTAAAAGCTAAATTAGTTTATATATTACCCTTTGAAAAATATATCCTACATCTCAGTTTTGTAATTTTGGCACTTAGCATGTTCGACCCGGACACCCTTCAATTGTTTTGTACAATAATAGTAAATACAATTATTTTCTTCCATTGGCGGTCTGCGAACGAATTATAGCCTATTACTTACTTTTACACAACCCAGAGAATACTCAAATAAGAAAATAATATTTTATGAAGAATTATAAATTTTATAATGTTTGATTACAATCGTACTGCTAATTTTGTAAATCATCAGCTTTTATTTTAATCAAATTTTCAATTCGATTCAAACCAACTTAATCAAGATGTACTATACTCCGTTTAATGAACAAAAATAGTTAAATCACTCCCCACAAATATGCGCCATATTTTAACAGAATTTTTCCATTGGTCGTATTATTTATAAAACCGGTAACACAAGCAACTATTTAATGTTACTGCTTCAAGAGCGCAAATTGAGCGTTCGCCATTGTATTTTATAGAGATCACAGTTATTCGTTATTTTGATTTGCTGTTTTTCCCATTCATATAAAAAAATTGTAAGAGGTGTACATTTGTGTATATTAAGGTACGTAATAAAAACGATTAATGTTGATTAAATGTTATAAAATATAAGGAATTCTTATTTGATGTTTGACATGGTTTTTGAATTGCAGCTTTTATTAATTTGTAGCGTGTGGAACTGTTTGTTGCGTACACTGTTCCACGTAACCATAAATTAGTGGGGCGTGGCTTAACTATTTCTGTTCACTAAACATGGTATAGAATATTAAATTCACAAAACTCTGGATAGAGGAAAATGCTTACAATTCAGTAATTCAATTCTTCGAGTGATATGAACAGTTTGGCTCGTATATGTCATATGCTCCACTTTTTGTACATTCTTTAACCTTATTATAACAAGCTCTAAACGACGCTTTTACAGAATCTTTTTTTTCTTTAACTCTGCGACAGAATATCTCCCACCCATATTTCTATCTATCCTTTTCCACGCATTATAAACACAATTTCTGTTTTACGGTCACTATGACATGTATTCCATATCATTGATTCTCTTTCATAGAAATCCAAAAATTCTATGACATTTTCATTACTCCACTCCATTTTTACAACAAAAATATTAACATAATTCTCTCCACAAATAGCGAATAGCTCACGAATATATGTATCGACTGGAAACAAAAATATTTGTATACTTTGACTCGGCGCAAAATAACGACAAGAAATGGGAAACGGCGATGTGCGATGTTTCGCCACGAGCAACCCATCCACATTAGTCGGTGCTTGCCAATAACGATTTATTATTTGTTATTCGTGATTCGCCGAATACCGCATGTCTGTGCCCAGCTTAAGTCGAAGACAGTAAAAAAATTCAGTACACAGCATACGCTGAAATTGCTTATTTCATAGAATTAAAAATATGTTACGCAAAAGACACAATATTCCCTTTAAAAAACAACACATACTGGAAAATAAGTTAACTGTGCGTCTTTTTTACTGAAAATCAACTTAAAAACATATTAATTCTGTATAGTTTGCATCATACTATCATCAGATTTGTACACTGAAATAGACTGATTTTTCATTTTTGACCAAATTTAGTTTATTAAATAAAATGTATGATTTCCTCTACTCTTAGAGCACGACTTAAAAAAAAGCAGGTATACCGTGAGGTCCGGGACGCTTTTTCCATAAAACTTTTTTACAACATCATTAGTTAATTATTTGTTTGGTTATTGCGGGTATGTTAAATGTTATTAAACACTAATATGTACATCTCAATAGAGTGGATATGGCTGATTCAAAAACAGTAATAAGAGAAAAGCACTTAATAAAAAAATAAAATGGGCTTGCATAATTGCAATTTATACCTTAAAATGTTTCTACATTTCTATTACTTAATATATTTCATATAATCTGTTACAGAAAATTTAAAACAGTCGTTAAAATGGCAACTAAAATGATGATTTATTTGAAAAATTTGAAAAACATAACTTCTCTAGTAACTTACTTTACTTACTTGTTAAAGTGGCTCTGTACATTCACAATGTAATAATAAAGAGTTTTATAATATGACGATAGTTAATGTATTAGACAGCAACGTTTAATTTTATATGACAAATAATCATTAATATTTTACAGTAATTATTATTAGACAAACAAGGTAATAATCATTGATATATGTACGTAGTATAATTAATAGTATGATGTTAATTAATTATTAATTGGGATATGTTATAGAGCACACGTTTGATATAATTGTTTCTTATAGCTCAGTCGTAATATCCAAAAATAGTCAAACTCTGCATTTTTGCGTAGCAGTATGAATTTTATATCATTTTTCGCCTTACCTAATCAAAATTTTGCTAACATGCTTGAGAAGTGACAAAATAAATTGGGATTCGGCGAAAATTTTAACAAAAGAAACGGTCATCAAAAAAGAAAAATTAAGAAACCACCAATGGATTATTAAAAGAAGAGAAATGTTTATCAAACTGCTCTGCAGATTCTGGGACAACGGGGTTACCGATGCTAAAAGAAGAATTGAACAGAGTTAATATTGTTACGTGTTTGCTATCCCCACAAACACCTATACTCGTAGATTCGTTGATTGAAAGTCCAGGTAACACTTATTCACTACTTTATTTACTAATTAACAATTAACAACAATAGATTAATTACTGTCTTAACTATAATTACACTTGAACACTTATAAGTCTCTTCCTTATTGCTTCTTCACTCGTTCACGTTCAACTTAAGATTAAATCTCGGCCCATCGTGCGTCTTATTTATACATCCATTGACCCAGTCTAGAGCACTCCAGAATATTCCCGGCCGTTCGTGTACAATTCCAGCCTAATCTAACCAGTCTAGACAGTCCAGTGGCGTAACACTGCCCCCTCCTTAAGCCTGAACGTCCCGATCAGGCAATTCATTGTTCCCTGCATATTTGGCTAGTCTCTCTATATGCACCACCTTCATCTTGGATTTTGGACTTTGCTGAATTCTATATACAACGTCGTTTAGTCTGGTGACAACAGTGTAAGGACCTTCCCAGGGTGGGTGAAGCTTCGGGGATCTGCCTTTCTTTCGTTGTGGGTTATATAGCCAAACCAAATCTCCAGCTTGGAACCCTCCTCAATTCGCCTTAAGATCATAACGAGCCTTCATGCGATCACTTGCTATGGCAATTCGGTCTCGTACCAGTTCATGGATATTCCTTAGCCGTTCACCTACTTCATCGGCGTAGTCATTTATGGAAAATCGCTCCTCATCTGGTGTGCCAAACACCAAGTCACATGGCAGTCTAATCTCACGTCCAAACATCACGCGAGCTGGCGTCTGTTTTGTTGTTTCATGAATGGAGGCCCTGTAGGCCATAAGGAAAAGAGGTAAGTGACGGTCCCAATCTCTCTGATGTTTCTCAACCACTTTGGATAGGTGCTCCTCCATGGTTTTATTATATCTCTCCACCATTCCGTCTGATTGTGGATGTAAGGCTGTTGTTCTTGTCTTATGAATTCCCAGTAAGCGACACATCTTCTGAAATACCCCTGATTCAAAGTTTCTTCCTTGATCCGAATGCAATTCTAGGGGCACGCCAAATCGACATACTAGATTATCTACCAGAGCTTGAGCGACAGTGGCTGATTCTTGGTTGGGTATGGCATAAGCTTCAGGCCACTTACTGAAATAATCCATGGCAACTAAGATGTATTTGTTCCCATCATCTGTCACGGGGAATGGACCAGCTACATCGATCGCAATTCGCTCAAAAGGAACCCCTACGTTATATTGTTTCATTTGGCCCTTACTTCTTGTCCGTGGCCCCTTACTTGCCGCACAAACTTCACATTTGCGGCACCAAGCCTCCACATCTTGGCGGCTGTTCACCCAGTAGAATCGTTCGCGTACTTTAGTGAGAGTTTTGTTGATGCCAAAATGTCCGCCAGATGTTCCATTATGCACTTCCTGGAGTACTTTTGATATGCGACACCTGGGAATTACCAATCTCAAAGAAATTTTCTTCCCGTCTGGACTTTCCCAAGCTCTTTTCAACAGTCCATCCTCTACTCTAAGGGAATCCCATTGTGCCCACAAAGCCTTCAGTCCCACCGCCTTGTCTGAAATGTCCTTCCAGCCTGGTCGGGCTCCTCTTTCTTTCCATTCCAAAATAGGACCAGTTTCTTGATCTTTTAACTGCTCTTCTCTTAATGTCTCTCTTGTCCAATCGTCAGGAACATCAATTTTAACGGTGTTTACAATTATTATCCCTTGTTGTTTTTCTACCCGGTGGCAGTGCTTGCAGTCTTCCCGACAGGGTCTTCTGGAAAGAGCGTCTGCATTTCTATGGGATTTTCCAGGACGATGTTCGATTTTAAAATCGTATTGCTGCAGTTTTTCTATCCAACGAGCTAGTTGGCCTTCTGGCGTTTTCAATTGTAATAACCACTTTAAAGCAGCATGGTCGGTCCGAACTTTAAAATGTTGTCCATATAGGTATTTGTGAAAATGGTCTATGGACTTGACAATGGCCAATAGTTCCTTCCGTGTCACACAATAGTTACGTTCTGGCTTCGACAACGTCTTGCTGAAGTATTCAATTACTTTTTCCTGTCCATTTTGAATTTGGGAAAGAACACATCCAAGTCCAGAATTACTGGCATCTGTGTCTAATACGTAGAGGCCTTTCCGTTCTGGGTCTGAAAGAACCGGACTCGAACACAGTGCTGATTTTAATGTTCTGAATGATGTTTCGCACTCTTGTGTCCATTGGTACTGAGCCTTCTCTTCTGTAAGCCGGTGTAGTGGCTTCGCAATATCAGCAAATCGTTCCACAAATCGTCTGTAATAAGTGCATAGACCAAGGAAGCTTCGTACTTCGTGAACATTTGAAGGCCTCGGCCAATCTCGTACTGAGGAAATCTTGTCTGGGTCTGTTCTTATCCCCTCCGAAGACACGACATGTCCTAGGAATTTTACCTCTTTCTGGAACATTAGGCACTTTTTGGGATTCAATTTCAGGTGTGCATTTTTAATTCTTCCAAACACTTCTTGAAGGTTCTTCAAATGCTCCTTAAAATCCCGTCCCATAACCATCACATCATCAAGATAAACTAGACATGTCTTCCAAGTTAGTCCTCGTAGTACCAGTTCCATCAGTCTTTCAAAAGTCGCTGGCGCATTGCACAGGCCGAAAGGCATCACAGTGAATTGATAAAGGCCACTTCCTGTCGAAAAGGCTGTCTTGTCTTTGTCATCTGGATGAAGTCCCACTTGCCAATATCCACTTCGAAGATCTAGAGTGGAAAACCACTGTGAACCTGCCAGCGTACTTAGTGTGTCATCAGTTCGTGGTAACGGATAGCTGTCTTTTCTAGTAACGTCATTCAGCTTTCTGTAGTCGACACAGAATCTTAAAGTTCCATCTTTCTTAGCAACCAAAACTACTGGCGACGACCAAGGACTGGTTGATTCCTCAATAACTCCGTCTTTAAGCATCTTCTGTACCATTGCAGAAGCCTCTTCTTGTTTTGCTAATGGGAGCCTTCTAGGTGGTTGACGAATGGGAGCTGATTCACCAGTATTTATGCGATGTTGCACTATGTTGGTCTTTGTAAGAGCTTCTGTGTCCTTTGCAAATACTATACTTTCCTTCTTCAAAAATTTTAAAGCTTCTCTATGTTCATCTGGAGTTAAATGTTCTAACTGGGCATTTAACATTCTTACAACTTCTTGGTCCATATTTGTTGACGAAGCTCCAATGATTTGTTCTTCACATCTCGCAATCCATGTGACTGGTTCGTAGGTGCCAATTGCTTCGCCTTCTTTGAACGTCACTGAGTGTGAATTTAGGTTAACCACTCTAATCGGTATCTTGTCTGTAGTCTGTGTTAAAGTCCTTGCCAGGATCACATTGTCAGTCATTTTAATTGAGTCATCCTTCTCAACGAGGCCAAAGCGGTATCCCACAAAATTTTCCTCCAGGACTGCCTCAATTACTTTCTCTGTTCTTGCAGGAATTTTTATGGTCCTCGAAGTTAGTAGTCTAATATTATGGAATTTTTCATCTGCCGTTGAAAGAATAATTTCTTCATTTCCAATCCTGAGAACTCGTTCTCCAACGTCAAGCACAAATCCATATTTATCCATAACGTCTAATCCTAAAATGAAGTCATCTGTAATGTCAGCTACGATAACCTGATGTTTAAAACATAAGCGGCCAATCTGCAGCTCCATGTCGACTTCCCCATGAACCGCCGCCCTATCTCCCGTAGCTGTTCGGATGACTAATCCATTCTGTTCTTTATTTACTTTGAAACCCATTATGAATCCTGCCCGTACTATTGATGACGTAGCTCCTGTGTCGATTGTGAACACACATTTCTTCTTATTTACATAACCCTCCAACAACAGACTACTTTGAACTCTCCGAAGTTGGGAAACTTTTATTTCTCGGGGGTCACAACATTTCTTGGCCAGCGCAGCCCCCAAATTGCCAGCCATCTTTAGTTTTCCTGAGGCTCCTCGACCACAGCAGCATTTACCATTTCTGGGCTGCGTTGACGACAATTCCTCTTGATATGGCCCACTTTGCCACCTATAACAACGGATGCCTCCATTCGGCCTCCCACTACTTTGTTGTTGGTCTTGTCTCTGCTGGGAGTTCGATTTCGTCAGTAGTTGGGTCATCATCTTGTGTAGATCAGATATCAGATTCTGTGTTGTGTTGTCTGGCTTGTCTTCCTCCACACTCACAGCTCGCACTCTCTGATTTGATTGTGTGGTATCCTTATAGGCAGCCTCAATCTCCAGTGCATGTACTAAAGCCTCACTACTAAGCTTATGCCTGGCCAACTTAAGAATTCGCCTAACTTCCTGGTCCCTTACTCCATCAATAAATGTACCAACTGCTAACTGTTGTTGAAATTCCATTGGTGCATCAGGATAGGCTAGATGGGCTAATCTTTCTACCACAGCTTCGAACTCCTGGAGGCTTTCTCCACCTCGTTGTCTGCGTGATTTGAGCTGAGCCTGATATACTTGGGCGAGATGTTGGTCGCCATATCTTAATTCTAATGCTGCCTCCAAAATGCTAAAGTTTTGTTGCTGTACGGCAGGAATTGTTTGGAGCAGGTCTAATGCTTGGCCCCTTAGTGCTAATACCAATGCTGTTGCTTTTTCCTCATCGTTCCAGTTATTTGAACGTGCAGCTGCCTCAAATTGTCTCTTATATGTTGACCATGAACTTTGACCGTCGAAGGAAGGTGGTTGTAACCTAGTACCAGACGACAGTACCCTTCTCTCTTAATTGTTGTTTCAACCGGGCTATCTCCCCTTCAACTTCACCGAATTTTCCTTTAACTTCAGTTATTTCTCCCTCAAACTTTCTTTTAACTTCTATGACTTGCCCTTCGACTTCACAGACTTTCCCTGCGACTTCAGTGACTTTTTCGATAACATCTCCTTTGAATTTTTCAGTGAGGGAGAAAATGGCTGCCTGCTGTTCATCTATGCTTCTTTTGAAGTCTTCTCTTTCCTCGAGTCGCCATTTTTCTTGATCCTCAAATATTTTTCTTAATTCTTCCTGCCGTTTTCGTTCTTGTTCGTCGTGTTCGGCTTGACGTATTCTCTCTTGTTCTTCCTTTTCTTCCTGTCGTCTTATTTCCAGGCCTTCGATCATTTTTATCAAGTCTTCTTTTTCTTCCTGGCGTCTTCTCTCTTGTTCTTCTTTTTCTTCTTGTCGTCTTCTCTCTTGTTCTTCTTTTTCTTCTTGTCGTCTTCTCTCTTGTTCTTCTTTTTCTTCCTGTCTTTTTCTTTCTTGATCATTCATTCGTTCCAACAACGCTGCTAACAAGTCCTGTGTTTGTTTCTCAGCCATACTTCTTATTGTTGGCATTAACTCACGACACGTAAATCAGTTCAAAATAAAGTTTATTACACTATTAAGACCGTAAAATGTTGATATCACGTATATTTTAATAATGGAATGTTCCAGAAAAATCTCGAAACAGCACTAGAAAGTCTTATTTAGAGTCTATACTTCTTTTGTGTTGATAAAATTCACTTATCTCCACTAAATGTCCAATGGAATGTTCGAGAATTTTCACGAAATATCACTAATAAGTCTTGTTTTGAGTCTATAACACGTTCCCGTTAACACAATTCACGTATCTTCTGTAGTTTCCAAATCGAATGTTCTAGAATTGTCACTAAAAGTCACTTATAGTCTCGTTTTTGAGTCTACAACACGTTCCTGTCGACACAATTCACGTATCTCCTGTAGTTTCCAAATAGAATGTTCTGGAATTTTCCCGAAATTGCACTAGTAGCCCTTTTTCTCAGTCTACAACACGTTATTACTAGCGGCACTCACGTATTTGCAGTTATTTCTAAATCGAATGTTCTAGAAACGTCTCGAAAATCCACTTTAAAGTCACTACTCAGTCCAGAAATAGTCCTCCAAACACTGTCCAGTAGCTTAATTCTCCGTGTTTCCACTAATTTCTGAGAAGAACACTGTAGAACCTTTTCGAATTTTCCAGAAATTTCTCTTCCAATCCACTTCCGACACCAATTTGTTACGTGTTTGCTATCCCCACAAACACCTATACTCGTAGATTCGTTGATTGAAAGTCCAGGTAACACTTATTCACTACTTTATTTACTAATTAACAATTAACAACAATAGATTAATTACTGTCTTAACTATAATTACACTTGAACACTTATAAGTCTCTTCCTTATTGCTTCTTCACTCGTTCACGTTCAACTTAAGATTAAATCTCGGCCCATCGTGCGTCTTATTTATACATCCATTGACCCAGTCTAGAGCACTCCAGAATATTCCCGGCCGTTCGTGTACAATTCCAGCCTAATCTAACCAGTCTAGACAGTCCAGTGGCGTAACAATATTGTATAGTTTTAAGTATCGGTTGCAGTAGTTATGTTATATGGATATAATTAGACAGTTGATTGATATAATTAGACATTGGACAATTTCCGTGAGTGTAGGGCCGTCACATAGGGTAAGAGACAATAAGAATCATTTGTACAGAGCAATTAAAATATATACGAGTCTTAACAACTTCTTCCCGAATTGCAAACTTTAACTGCCTTAAATTTCTTTCGGAGACACTTTCACCATATATTTTTTAATTATATTATAAACAGTGGTCTTTGTTACATATACATTTGAGTTCTTAGTTGTTAATTCAAAGCACCACAGTAATGTGTCAGCGTCTACTTGTACATATATTAGATACTTAACGACAATAAAAAAATAAGAAGTTAAATTTGAGAAAATTGCTAAAAAGTTAAAATGAAACCCAATATGTTGTTATATGCTTTAAAATTTAAAGAATCATCGTACGTATTTAAGTAATCAAGCACGTTTCTGGAAAATAACTGTCTGTCCCAACAAATTATTTATTAAGGCTCGTACCTCGTGTCTTAACATTTCACCTCCTATGTTCAAGGCATTAGTATAGATTGATATTATAAGAATATCTTCTAAAGCATTCAGGTTGGAACGATTTGTTCGATACATCACTTTGTACAGGCAAAAGGAGCGTTCTACGTCGACAGATGTTAGCGATGCAAATTTAAGATGTTTCTTCCATGGCAAATCTCGATACGCGCATGAAAATTTAACACATAGTGTAATTTATTTTTAACAGTAATACCACGATGGTCCAATAAGCCACTCAGTGAATTCTGCACTTTACAGATAATACTTACAATCCCTCCACAGGTACTGTAGTACATTTTAGTTTCGTAAGTGCTTGAATTAAAATGTGGAATCGCTCATGTATCGTAGTAGTAGTTGCTGGCACCTTTAGAGATACCACCGTGTTCCAGGGTAGATGTAACAAGAGATGTATAGGCAACAAATTGTCGAATTTTGAAACGATACTTGGGAATTCAGTCCTACTTGATTAAAACTAAGATATATAAAAAATGAGTTGATCGGTTTGCAGGGTATTTTATAAATCAATTTAAGAATCGTCACTAATAAATTGTCTTTATTTTTCAAGATATGAACAAATTTTAAAAAATTTGAATTCAGTTTGTGCATCCTTACTAAATTTCAGAAATATAAATTTATTTTGTTGAAACTGACCCTTTTTTTGATAAATTAGTATTTTATTTTAAATTTTTATAAATCATTTTTGCAAGTTAAAAATGCTCTGAAATTACTTTTTTTTTCTAAAATAAATTTGTATTATGAATAACTTTTGTTTTTAAATCCTTATCTTAAATTCAACAAAAAACTGACTACTATTGAAAAAAGAAGTAGTTTCAACAAAGTACATTTATTTTTCTAAAATTTGGTAAGTAGGCATAAATTGCATCCTAAACAACTTTTTTTTAATGGAATAAATGTAGTTTATTAGTGACAATTTCCATAAACTGACTTAAAACTCCCTGTATAACACCCATTCAACTAAGTTTTTATATATCATAATTTCACGACATGTTCACGTTTAACACCAATATTACGCAGTAGTGTCTTAATAAGAAACCGAAATGTTCTGTTCAAGGTTGTGTTCAAGGTCAGGGGGCAATGACATGTGTGGGAACAGGATGCTGTCTAGACCACATCCGGCAGCATATATAAGCATCTTTTACAGTCATACGGAAATGGCAGTATTTCTAGCTATTTCATTGGCCGTTTCAAGGCCACGGCATGGCGTGCTCATCAGATATCATTTTTAAAGGAGAAATCGGCACCGTGAAAATAAACAAACTATAATAAAGGGCAAGGAAAATAAACAAACTATAATAAAGGGCAAGGAAAATCTTACTAACGAACTAAAAAATACTTATTTAAAAAAAAATAATAATAATAAGTCTGTCAATCGAACCCTGGACCTACCGCGCGCTAGGCGAGTATCTTCTCTATCGTCTAACGAGTTCCTCGCTGACAATTGATTCCAAAAGGATTTAATACACTTTGACATGTCATGTAACTGCGCATACCCTGCGGCTATTTTAAAACGGCCAATGAAATTGCTAGAAATACTGCCTTTTCCGTATGACTGTAAGGAATGCCTATATGCACACCGAAGTATAGCCAGCGACATTTCCGTAAACAACTGGGAGTAGAGGGGGAAGTGTCGCTGGCTACACGTCGAAGGTCTCTGAAGCCGGCTTTAGTCAGTGAATCCGGTGGCATATAAGCATTCCTTACAGTCATACGGAAATGGCAGTATTTCTAGCAATTTCATTGGCCGTTTCAAGGCCACGGCATGGCGTGCTCATCAGATATCATTTTTAAAGGGGAAATCGGCACCGTGAAAATAAACAAACCATAATAAAGGGCAAGGAAAATAAAGAAACTATAATAAAGGGCAAAGAAAATCTTACTAACGAACTAAAAAGTACTTATTTAAAAAAATATAATAATAAGTTTGTGATTGGAACCCTGAACCTACCGTGTGCTAGGCGAGTATCTTCTCGACCGTCTAACGAGTTCCTTGCTGACAAACGATTCCAAAAGGATTTAATACACTTTGACATGTCATGTAACTGCGCATGCCCTGCGGCTATCTTAATGCGGCCAATGAAATTGCTAGAAATACTGCCATTTCCGTATGACTGTAAGCAATGCTTATATGCCATCCGGCATATGGCGTACAGATGTTACACATCTGATATGGGCCGTTAATAGATAGCATATAGAACATCTGGTGATATGACGAGGTACTTATGGTGGGGGAATTAAGAAATCGAAATGTTCTGTTCAAGGTTGTGTTCAAGGTCAGGGGGCAATGACATGTGTGGGAACAGGATGCTGTCTAGACTACATCCGGCATATGGCGTACAGATGTTACACATCTGATATGGGCCGTTAATATATAGCATACAGAACATCTGGTGATATGACGAGGTGCTTATGGTGGGGGAATTATGATGTGTGCAGAATTGAGGCAGATTTTATTAATATGTTTAAAATTTTTCTGAATATAGTAATATCATGTCTTCTGTAGTGGAGACAAAGCAGTGTTGTGTTTGCCGTAGAATTATCAGTACACGGTATCTCTCTGAATATTCTTGGTTGAGCAGACCTAAATTGATGATAACTTTATGTAAACGTTTGTGTAAACGAACTCGATCAGTTAAAATCTATCGAGATTACGTGAGCGATCCTTTCCGCATACTACATTCGCCGATAAAGGAAAAATTCTAAAATATGAAGTGTGTGAGATGCCAAGAAGAAAATAGTGATGGTGCTCACAATCCGGAGAAATTCATAAAAGATAAGAAACACCCGCTTATTGGAAAGAGTAAGATAGAAAAATTAAATAGGGAAGAAATATACAGCTTTCAAGAAAAAAAATATTCATACATATCTCAAGAAGAAGTAAAAATATGGAATGAGAAAGTATTTGAAAACAAGCAAAGGTTCTCCAATAAATAAATACATTGTATTTAATGTCTAATAAATTCAGTTTATGAGAAAATTAGTTTTATGTCTATTATCCCCTCCTTCATCTACAAAAGCATATAAATTTAAGTCAATCTTAAAAAGTACATTAGTGTGTTTTTAGATATTAAGATGATAGTTTCACAATTTATAGTTTTACAAGCTATTATTCAAAGTTTTCTTTTTGTTCAATATCCTTACAATACTAAAGAAGTGTTTATATGCTTCGATAGTAATGGGACAAGAAATGAAAGCTGGCCATATAAATGGGGGAGAATGGAACCGTTTGCTGATAATAATGTGGCAACCCTCAGACATCCTATACTCATCAACAGCACTATCTACAAACTGAGGTTAAGAAAAGCTAATAGTTCCACTCAAGATTCTGAATGGCTGGAGCTTTATAGCAAATCCCCCACTCCTATTATCCCCACCACTACTAATGACCACAAATACTGCGTCGGTAATGGAACACGAGACAGATTATTTTACTCTTTGGTACCTAGCACTTTGTTGGTACATAGCATTTTGTTGCTCGCTCCTAGTGCTTAAATTGATTTTCACA
>JANEYF010002985.1:0-119139 GCA_029963845.1 Rhamnusium bicolor | reverse complement strand
TACGGTAAAAACAGCACTGAATTCCATAAATTGCGCATGTGCCGCTCACAGTGTCATGGCCGCCGTTCCCACACTTTTCGTGTTGTCATTTGTCGTTTGTGGTTTTAATTTCAAAATAGTGTATCATTCCTTTCTAACCTTTTATCTTTTGTGAATACTGATTTATTTATTCTTGTTGAAACGCCCATATTTTGGTACAAATATAATGAGTGCGATGTGTAAAATTTGCGAGAAGGAGTTGTCCTCTCAATTCAATTTAAATAAGCATTTGAAAAATGTACATAAAACTAAACCTATTGCTGTATCTTACAAGAAGTCAGTTTGGAGTTACAAATGTGAAGAACCTTCGTGCAATTCGTCTTTTTATCGTAATCAAGGGCTTATTGATCATTTACTCATGTGTCATAACATTGAAGTTGAAAGTGACACTAGACAATTTAAGACTTCACAAGGTATGTAGGTAGATATACTGATATAATTAGGAATAGGAATCTATATTTTAAATTGCATTTAAATTTAGATGACAAGAATAAAACTTTCTGTTGTTCTGTTATTTAGTTTACCGCCTGTTTTTAAAACAAAATTAATTTGATGTAAAATGAATTATTTTTTTAAGATTTCCGAGAATGAAAAGGAGACATAGAGAAAGCGACCATCTGTAATTATGTGCGTTTGCGAGGCAAAAAAACGTCTGCTTCATCTGAAACCTTTTATTACAATTGCAATAGAACAGGTATAATTTAATCATAGACCATTAGTCATATAAAGAACTAATTACAAAATCGTAATTTATAGGAAAACTTCCATGTAGTAAAAAAGGAGAAAATAAAATTGCCAATAAAAAGCTGCCTAAGTCATGCAAATTGAATAAGTCCTGTGTAAGTTACATAAAATTGGTCAAGGAGAATGGAAAGGAAATCGTTGCAGTATGGTAGAAGACGCACTATGGCCATGAAAATGAGATTCAGCATATTCGCCTTAGTCGAACCGATCGTAATGCCGTCGCCTCAAAATTAGCTGCAGGTGTACCTAAAGAGAGGTGAAATGTAAGATTAATTTTATATTATAATTCTATATTTTACATAGATCAAATAAATACCTAAGTACTCATGTTAATAATTTTCAGAATTCTAGGAGAAATTCGTGACAACATTGGAAATCAATTAAAAAGAGTCAACCTCATAACAAAACAAGACTTACAAAATGTTAAAAGAAGTTTTAAAATTGATATGCAAGAAGGTGTTCGAAATAAGGATGATACCACTAGTGTCCACCTGTGCATTGAAGAATTACAAAGGTCTGAATTTAACTCAGTTCTACTTTATAAAAGAGAAAGAGACATTTTAGAAAGTTTTCCACTTGAAGAAAATGACTTTTGCCTGATCATCATGAGTCAATATCAACAGCATATGTTAGTGAAATATGGAATTAATATTATAGCTGTTGATGGAACACATGGTCTCAACAATTATGACTTTAAACTTACAACTTTAATGGTTGTTGATAATTTTAATGAAGGGTTTCCTGGTGCATTTATGTTCACCAACAGAAAAGACACGTTGATCCACCAAATTTTCTTTGAAGTTATTGAGTCCAAAGTCGGTAATAAAATATCCCCAAACATTTTCATGTCAGATATAACTGGAGTCTTTTACCAAGCTTGGTCATCTGTGATGGGTGTGGTTCCATTCCAGCTGTATTGTACTTGGCACATAGATCGTGCATGGAGAAACAACTTGAATAAGATTCCAAATATTGAAAAAAGGAAAGAGGTTTACAAAACTTTAAAAGTATTACATCAAAATGTCGACGGAACTTCTTTTAGAAAGCAATTGGATAATATGATACATTTTTTATTTGAAGATGCAGAAACAGAAAAATTTGGAAGTTATTTTAAAAAATATTATTACGAAAATTGCAAATTGTGGGCTTATTGTTACCATAAACATTGCGGCATTAACACAAATATTTATTTAGAAAGTATGCATAAACAAATAAAATATTTCTATTTACATGGAACGACAGTTAAACGTTTGGACAAAGGATTGCATGCTGTTTTACAATATTCTAGGGATAAAATGGTGGAACATCTTATTAAAGAGACAAAAGGGAAAAGCTCAATTCATAAAAGAAATATTCTTCAACGACATACGACAGCCATATCAAGTCAGTTTAGTGCCGAGTGTATTGAAAACAGTGAAGGTGATAATATAAAAAAATGGAAACTGGAAAGTGATAATAATATTTATTATTTGGAACAAAAATCGTCTGATATTTGCTGTAATAACCTAATATGTGATTTATGTGCCATATGTATTCCTTTGTTATACATGCACCTGCACTGATTATTACATAAAAGCCACAATATGCAAACATATTCATGTTCTTGCAATGAAAAATTTATCAAAAGGCATTCAACAAAATTTATCAAATGACAATCAACCATGTACTTCACAATCAACGTCTGAAGAAATAAGAACAAACATGATGTGCTTAACTAAACAAAACCATAATGCCTTATTGAATAAAAGCAATTTAAAAGCAAAAAAAATCCTTGAGAAAATGTCTTCAATAAACACAAAACTACAAAGTAGTGATTTGAACTTCGATGAAATGGATTTTGGTTCCCAAATATTAAACCATTTAAAAACAGTCGATAGTTTATTGACAATGAAAAAATCTGCATCTGAACGTTCTTTTAACAGTAAAAATGACACAAACAAAAGAAAAATTGAACCACAAGTAAGAGCGTTTCATGTCAAAAAGAAAAAAAGGAATAAAAAGCAAGAAAAACCAAATAAAGAAGAAATAACAGAATTGAACCATCTCCTTGTTCGTGATAAAGTAATGGTTGTGTCAAGTGAAAGTGCTAATGATCATTCATATATATAATTATTATATCAATAGAATTCATATTATATTTATTTTTATTATCGATTTTAATATAGTTAGTTGCCTAATAAGAAAATTCAAATGTTATAAGTATTTAAGTATATCGGTTTACAAAAAGTGAGTAATACATGAGAAACTTTATAATTTTTTTACATTACATTTTTTGTGATCTAGATGGTAAAAAGTATGCAAAGTAGGTATTGCCTTAGTCTTAAAAGTGTAAGAATAGATAATATATCTATCTATAACTTCACCCTATAGTGTATATATTGCGTGTTCTCCTTAATAAAATCCTTTATTATTATTACTGTGTTTATTTTCCTGATATTCAATGGATTTTAGACTCTTGGGTTATATCAGTCAGTGTTAATAAAAAAATATATTTCTTAAGTTCCACCAATGCTTTAAAAGACTACTATGTTTTATGCCAAAAAAAGTAATAAAACACTGTGATTTTCTCTGACAATGGTTAGCTAATAAACCGAAACATAAGAAGTAAAACAACTCTTATTAGAAATGGCTGATACAAACCAAGAGTCTACACGCCATAATAATATAATAAAACAAAGGCAATTATAAAATTATAAATATCGTTTATTACATTGACCTATATTGATAAAGAGAACAACAATCATCTAAATTTGTTGTTTTAAGTGAATTTTGTTTATCTAGTGTTTCAAAGCACCAATGGATTATTTAAAATCTAAAATCATTTTCATTGTTCGAGTTTGTATTTTACAGATTTATCATATTAAGTATGTACAGAGTATAAAATATTGAGGGTATTTTATAAAACTTTGTTGCCTGAAGTGTTGCTACACTTCCACAGTTAACAAACACTAAAAACTTAGCATGTTGTTTATTTAACTTTGTTGCCCGAAGTGTTGCTACACTTCCACAATTAACAACATAGTAAAAACTTAACATGTTTATTTAATTCACTAACATAATACGGACGTTACGGTGCCTAAATGTATTCTAGTATTAAAACAGAATCGCAGACGATCATATAACCAAACCGATTATACGAGCTGCATTCAAATTTGAAAATCGTGGCGCGCGACGACACGCATGCGCACTTTATGGAATCCAGTGCTGTTTTTACCGTATCGTTAAAAAACGGCCCGACAATGTGATCCCCTAAGATGCCAGCTCAAACATTTAACTTCTGGGGCCTTTGGGTATGAGTTTCCATGAACAAATGTGGATTGGTTTCACTCCAATACCTACAATTGTGCCTGTTTACCTCCCTATTTAACTGAAATGTCGATTCATCAGAAAAACACGTATTGTACAGTAGATTGACATTACCGTTTAATTGTTCACTAAAAATCTCACAGAATTCAAGCCGACTATCGGGATCATCTTCGTTTAATACGTGTACCAATTTAAATTTATATGGATGAAATTTGTGGGCCTTTACAATTCGATGAACACTGCTTCGTGGTACACCGGAAGCCTCAGCTACTTTCCTGATCGATTGAGTATTATCCAACTGCAAATGACCTACAACTTCCACTTCGACTGCTTCATTCCTAATCGGTCGCTGAGGTTCATGCTTTTTGTTTCCTACAGAACCTGTTTCCATAAATTTTGTCAATAATTGTAAAACATACTGAGAACCAACCCTTCTATCTGGGTGATTTCTATTGAATATGCGCTCCGTAGCTCTAGCACAATTATCGTTTTTAAAATAAATGCTGACAATTTCTATTCTCTCCTGAAGGGTATAAATCATTTTGAGAACTCACTCTGGTAAAATGTATCTCGATTTAAAATTGGTTGTGAACAAATTAATGTTCAAGGACTATCAAATACTTATGAGTCTTTTATTATTCTAAAACTAAACGGACAAGGAAAGTGCTTTTTTGTCGAAAAAAACTCGTGCTGATTTGAAAGCACTAAAAAATGTAGTTTTTTTATAAATTCCAATACCCAGTGCCGTGTATTTTAGACTTTTTTAAATGATTTCGATTGTGTGTAATCATCAAAAATAAAGTATTACATTAAAATATGTCCCTCTTGGAAACAAGGTGACGTGTTTCACCAATTTTTCAAAAAAAATTTTATCTCCAAAGTTATTCAGGGTGCCTACTTTTGGTTGGGACACACTGTATATGTGATAACGAATCATTATGAAAACTGAACATTTAGACAATATTTTTTTTAAATTACCAAACAACATAGTTCTAATTAATTAATTCTGTATAAAATAAAATTATCTACCATGTTCAATCCATAAGAAGTTGAAGTTACATACGTTCTAGGGACTGCGCTACCGTTAAAAAGTAGAGTCTCAAAGTATACAGAATAAAACTCTTTTAAGAAAATGAAGAGTACTAATAAATATTCAGAAGACACTCAGTAAATTCATAGCTATATGCAGTGAATCTGATTTAAAAAACAGTCTGGTATTTAAATTATAATGATGTTATTTATTTTACCAGAAAATCCCTATTTTAATATTTTGAAATACTAACTAGTATGTAAATATTGTTTTCTTTTAATAAACAGAAACAAAAGCAGCCACACAATAAATTCTAATTTTAAATAAATTCAATTTTTTTTTCAAGGGACTCTAAAAGAAACTAATTTTAAATATTTTTAACGCATTCTACAGCAACTAATTGCATATTACAGTATGTTCTCTGTAGACAAATAACTATTTTAAATATAAATTATTCACTCCACTCATGCGAGCTCAAGTGAGTAGAGCCTTGTCTCAAAAATACATTGTGAAAAAATGTGCAGTATTTGTAGCCAAGAACTTTGTTTATGTCAAGCTATAAGTAACAGTTTTGTATTTCAGATATTATCAAGGTATGTGTTAATTGTGGAATTCACAAATCTATACAAAACTTTCAACTTTCCACCTCAAAACATTCAAATATTTTCCAAGCGAACACTGAAGTTTGGATATATGCCTATTTCAATAATATTTAACATGTTTCTGTGATAGGACCATGACAGCTTGTTTGTTTATATCAATAAAAACTGTGCAAACCAAGAATGTAGTATTTATGTCACTAGTATTTATAGCACTTTGCTACATAACTAAATAATTAAAATTATAGTCATTATTATAGGGGTAATATCCAATAAGCAAATACTAGTTGGTAATTTCAAAACAAATTTATTGAAATATTCTTTCTAATTATTTTCACTCATTTCCTAAGTGGTTTGGTGAGCTCCAAAAAAGCGAAACCTTATATAATGTAATTTGGAAATATTTATAAGGTAAGTAAAATTACGAAAACCCCTGTTTTAATCCACCATGACCAAGACATGGAAAATATTTTGAACAAGGGTATTACACCGAATGGTATTTGTCGCCTACGAGTCTTTCGAAGCATTAATTTATATTATACACAAACAGAGAAGAGTGTGATAAAGTGGGTATAAAAATTACTAGTAGTAAAAACAAAGAGAGAAACGAATTAACTGATTTACATTTTATAATCGATCACTTTTGAGAATAATAAAATTGGTAGAACCATTCATTATTTGACCTCAGAACAACGGTAGCCATACGGATTTCTGGATCTCTCCTTTATGTAATTCTTGCAACAACTATATCCAATTGTGAGTATAACTAAAGGGCTCTGTATGCTGAGTACTCATCAATACCAAAAAATGTACCCATTGGACACGAAAACGCGAATAGAGTACTGTGTGCGTAACTTCCGCCTGATATATTCCATTTCATATCACAGTTCTTAAGCTGATGAGAAACAATAATTCCGAAACAGCCTTATCCGTAGCTACGTCGTGTTTCTTTTTGGGGTATATGGCATGATTCCCTTTTGTTTGATTACTAAACCTCCAGTTTGTTTTGTTATAAATCTTGTACAGCCATAGTCTTACTGCTCGTAAATATCTAGTGATAGTAGTTGTAGTTGTTGATGATACTGTTGGTTTTTAAACTGTTGTGGTGGGATTTAGTAGCATCATATCCCAACCAATATCATGATATACATCGTATCTTCATCATCAATATTAGGATCGTCAGATAATTGTGTTACAGTATCATCAAAATCATCTGTTATCCATCAGTCAGCACTTTCATCAAATCATCGTCACTGTCGAATATTTCATGTTTCTTTCGTAAAATTGCCACGTCAATAGTTTGTCTATATACATATTTCAAAATGACAATTACAAAAAGGTTTTCTTCAATGTCTCTTTCAGTAATAACGGGCGAGCAATCTGGACAAACATCTTTTTCATTTGAACCGCACTCCTTCAATAATGAATAGTTACTGACAAAGCTTATACTTAAAAAAATATATTATGAACAAGATAATAAATTTTAAAATACAGAGAAAATAAATTTGTATTTAAAGTTATATTAATAAACAATGTATCAAAAATGTACGTTAAATTTAACTGACTGCTTCGACAAAAACTGGAAACTTTAAACGCTAGTAATATACAGTAGTACAAACTACTATTCTACAATTTCTGCAAAGTAACAATTATTTCTCGCTCATCAGTCATGTGATCAACGCATTTTTCATCACTGCTGACGTATCTACTAATGCAATCAACAGGAATGGCCCCGATTGAAAATCTCTAGAATTATGGCATAATGGCCGCAATTGAAGTACGCTAGTTTATATTTTCGCAGAGATGTGAAGCTACAGTTACTTAAAAATAATCTTATTTTTGTTACGCATAATACAACAGACTAAAACATAATACATTATTTAAATTGAAAGTGGATACTACAATGCACACAAAAATCAGACGAATATTCTATATATTCTTCACAAGAACAACTTTTATTTCAGTGATAAATTGGTGAAGACATGAGGTTTAGGCAACCAATAACGTGTCTTAATTATTTTTAATATGTTTTAATAACCAAATTATATTAGAGTCCTAGTCAACCAAATCTAGTATCTGTCACCTCTGATTAATGTCAGCATTAAAAACTCTTATTGCTATATGCTATCTTCGTAAGTTTGTTACTTTACCGTTACTAAATATTTATAAAATACAATCATAGCTGTTACAAATATATTATAAGCTTTTTGTGAAAATGTTCAAAAATAATTATGTACAGCTACCGCAACATAAAGGCTTCCAGGTCATTTGTGATTTGAAATAGACCATGTGATCCTTTCTCTCTTCTGTAACGAATAAAATCTAAAGATAGGCAATAAATTACTTCCCTCTGCATAACTCATACATTAATTCAAGTAAACATATATAGTCCAGCAGCAAAGCTGCGAAAAAAAATATTTAAAATTTTAGACTGGAAACCTTTATGTTGCGACAGCTGTACCTAGTCCATCAATGTTTTATTTTAATTTATATTTTATAAACGACGCAATGATGTCATAACAATGGACTAAAATTACCACAATAGTCTCGCTGCTCACCGCACGAATGGCCAGCTATAATAACAATATTTTGTTATTGTTTTTAAATAAAACGACTCGTAATCTGAGAAAACTGCCGTGTTTATTGTAAGGAACTTATCCTCTTCTTTTTGCATTCAAAATCAACAACCAGCTTCAAAACATAAAAAATATATGACAAGTTCTAACAACTTAACTTACACATGCGCACCGCAATTGTGTGTACAATTTGTCTACTACTTGTTTCAGTACTATTTGATCTACTACCCATTTGAACTTAAATATATATCAACTATTTCAATCATAAATCATTTTACATCACTAAATATGTTGATTTCGAAAAAAAACTTATTTAGTTATTTAAGTAATATATTTTAACGTAAAATGCAGATATATAGTAGAAAAAGATCAAAATCATTAAAGTAGGCAGATCTTCTTAAAATGCATACAAGTATAACTTATTAATCTGAATATTTTTCATTACTGTTGTTTTTACAGAAAATTTACCTGACCTAACAAGAGAGTAGCTTTTGCTTAACTACCATGGCCTACGTGGTTAAAAATAAACCAAAAGTACGCCAAAAATTTCTTTTCAGATAACCACAATCTAAAACTTGTGGTCCATTTCACCTATTGCGAATTCAACACTGTATATGTATATTTTTTTGTTTTGATATATCTTTTTACGAGCTTCACTATTTATTTTAATGTTTTGTGTTTTCATTCTTTGTTGTGATATAGGTTTTTTTTAATATTCAGTTATTGTTCTGTTTTATGTAGTAATTATTGTTATATTTTTTTTTTATATTCTTAACAGTTTTAAAAAATAACAACGTGGTACATTCAAATTTAGCAATAGAATGTATAAAAAACAAATGGTCCGAAATTAGTAAATATTCACCCATTACCCAAGACGAATTTATCAAAGCAATAGCCTTATGTCTAACAACAATCTATTCTTCTCACAAATGTCGGCCACTATAGCAAATTTAGTAATGGAAGAATTAGAAAATAATATATCAAAATCACTAAATTATAAACCAAAATTCTACAAAAGATATGTAGATGACTGCATTATTTGCTTACCAAAAGACAAAATAGAATATACTGTTAATATGTTCACTAATTATCACTCAAGGTTACAATTCACTAAAGAAATAGAACAAAACAATAGCATAAACTTTTTTAGATTTAACAGCTAAATATAATAAGGATGGTATTATTGAAATCAACTAGTACACGAAAAGAGTGTGGTCATAAAAATATTTAAACTTTAATTCCCACACACCAAACAACTACAAAAAAGCGTCATCAATAGCCTAACAGATCGTGTTATCCAACTTTCACATCCAAAATACAGATCATATAATCTGAAAAAAATCAGAAAAGTTCTAGAAGAAAACTCCTACCCCAAACACTTTTATGAACCAATAATAAAAAAAGAGGATACACAAAACCTATAATAAAATAACCCACACACCAAATAATAAATATGTGCCCATGCCATACATACCAACAGTATCCGAAAAAATTGCAAACGTATTTAAACAACATAATATAAAAATAGCCCATAAACCATACAATACCACAACAAATTGTTTCACAAAACTTAAACCTAGACTACCAACCGAAGGCGAAACTAACACTATATACAAGATAGACTGCAACGACGGTAATGGTACTTATATAGGCCAATCAAAACAATATCTAGATAAAAGAGTATACACACACCAATATAGCTTAGAAACTCAAAACCAAAACACGACAGCACTCGCCAAACACGCCATAGAACAAAATCACCGCACCGATTCAATTTTAACAACATACAAATATTAGAAAAAGATGTATATATATATATATATATATATATATATATATATATATATATATATATATATATATATATATATATATATATATATATATATTTATCTATATATGTATAATACAGCAATAAATTGAACTAAGTATATTAATATTCGCCAAGGTTAAGGAATTCAAGTTGAATTTTATGTAAAACTGACCAAGTAAATCCCCATATAATGATCACTTTGCTGGAAGGTACCAGACCACTACATGATATATTTGTCTCAAACATTAAGATATTTTTGTTTTAATAAACAATTTACATAGAGATTCGTTTTAATTAACATGTCAAGTTCATTTGTTCTATATCGCGTAAATAATATGATGAAAATATTCATCTCCGAAATATAGGTCATTTCATATATTTAAATTTACCCTGGACTTTACGAAACGTTGCATGTATGTTTTGCAACAATAATAAACAATTAATAACAATACTTGTTCATTTTGTAACATCAGAATACCGTTTCATGTCAACAACCGACGATTTTATTATGGTATATTTGTAATATACGATAGAAGATAATGAGACATCCCAGCCCTGGGCTGCTTCATTACGGATATTTTTCCTATAATTTTTACATAAAATATATTTCCAAGCATTTATCTCATTAAATTCCAAATTAATCATTACATAAGAAGGTTAAACCATTCCCTTATAATTTTGGCAGAAAAACGTATGTATTCAAACTATAGAGTCTAAATTATTCATCTAAGTAAGAGAACACACAGTATTCATTTAAATATTTTAAAACTTTGACAAAAATGTATGAAATCTCACAGAGTTCTCCAGCCAAGAACGTGTAAAATAAAAAACCGACGTAAACACATAGGGTTGTAAGTGATTTTACCAGGAATAGGGTCGACGGCTAATAAAGATAGTGTCATTATGTCACTTTTCACTTTAAGTATCGTGAGTTATAGTTTCGTTGGAAGATCACAGTTAACGTTAGGCTATCTCCGTCAAGCTTACAGACCTAAGCAACGAACTCACTCACGGGGAATCATATAAATATGCGAGACGACGTAGAGTCGTGGTCACATCTTTGGTAACTCTAGTGTTACGCTGTCTAGAAAAGAGACATTTACATCAGTGCGTGATGTGCGACTTTGTACGAATAGTCAGGGCGTAACAATACATTATTTTTATGGTTTTAACTAAAACCATTTATCCCCCCGCCAAACCCACACACCACTTTACAGGTTGACACAAAACGCACATTCAGACCAACAATATGAAGGGCGGGCAATCATCCATATTCGGTTTTAATTAGGTAGGTTGGGATTGAATTCCCTATCGCAGGTAGCAGGGTCAGCGGAGGACATACGGCACGAGTTCACGTACACACCACAGTTGTTTGTTGTTTGATGGCTGTCGATGCGTGTTGGTGATATATATGTGAGGTGAAACCAAGAAAGGAGGTTAACGACTAAAAAATCTAAGCTTGACTTTTCGTGGTTTCTGAATAAGAAAACTATAGCACTAACGTGCTTTCCATGAAATACCATATACTGCACTCGACGCAATAACACCATATCTACAGTATATGATTTCGTAGAAAACTACGTCAGTGTTATCTTCACATCAAAGGTTCTAACTCACGACCAGCCCATTGTCGGTGGTCAATAACCACAGAAACGTACTTAGCTTCTTTGTGTCAGTAACCAAAATGAAATTAGATATTCCAGGCTCATTTTATTGTTATGAATAATAATTATTAGAGATTAGGGGCACTAAATATTTTTGTTTCCTGAATTGTATCGTGATTATAAATTTTCTTTCGTTTGTCGTTAAGAGGACCTGAATTTTGTGGGCCTGGTAGGACTCTGCGCACTTCTGTCAATTGCCAGTCCGCCCCTGCTAACAAGTAATAAAATAACTTGTAGATGATCGATGAGTCCACAACTACATCCACATGCTTGCATTCTTCTGGCCATTGCCTGTCATACTCTTATTATTGTAAGAGGCGCTATACTTTTTGGTTTTTATCGTTTTTTTGTGAAAACCGCTACTCTTACCAAAAAAAATGCAAGATACCAAAAAGCTTTCCTTTTTAATTTCTCCTTTCATATGTTTATCAATTTTCAAATTGGTTCATATGAAAAAAAAGTCTTGTTAGAAGAACCATTCGGGGTTTCCTGTCAGAATAAAGCTATTGTGTTCAAATTAAATAGTTGTATAACCCCCATCAAAATTTTGTTTACATATGAATGTAAATTAGTATGAATAGGTTATCTGTTAATGGATCGGTATCAAAGATGAAAGACTATAAGCCACTTTTATTTGAACGTACATTTATCTGCAATAATAAATATCCTCCCCGATAACACAATTTTTGTTTTTAAGAAATAAGGATAGGGAAACATGCATTTTTTGTGCCGCAAATATAGTTTATCCAGTTGCTATCTTTATCAACTTTTAGAAGTAATTTACATTGTACTAGAAAATCTAAAACAGTTTTCACATTGCGGACTATTGCAGGTGAAACCATAAAAAATTAAATTAATTAGTTATTTTATTTTCGTTTTATTTGCATGTTTGTAGTTATTTGTGTATTTGTAGTATTTATACATGTTTGCCTTGCCTAGGAACTCAGAGTTCCTATGTTGGTTTTACAAGGGCCTCCGGGAACTTTTCCGGTTTCCCGCATGAGCACTACGGCCCCTGAACATCTTGTAATCTTAAGGTGCATTCTCATGACAGCATTTTTGCCTTTTGCTTATTTCGTATCATTTTAGGATTGGTGGCAATATAAACACAACAAAACTTGATCGTTCTCATGGAAGAAATTTGAATTTGCATTTTGTTTCATAACTTTTGGAGAATTTTGGGAATTTTGGAAAAAATAAGAATGCTGAAATATGTCTGCCTATTTCATTCATACATTCACTGTTCATATTACCTATCTATTTAATTTAAATATAATAAATTTTACCTTGTCCATTTTTTAATTGCTTCCAATATTATAAATCTAATAACTGTCATAAGCAATCAAACGACAGTACAACTCTGAATCAAACCTACCCAACTTTCATTAACATCTCCCATGTTTTGTTTCCACATTAACCACCACCAACTTCGATAAAAACGATGCCAAAAAACTGAAAATATTCACTTTTCCCTCTAATTTATTTTAAATTTTGCGTCACAAATCACATAACGAAAGATATCATGATGAGAACGAAACTAGGCAATTTTGCATGAATACAAAAGCTGATTCTTTTACCAATCATCTTTCCATCCTTTCTCTGGTTTGATTATTCACATACTGCCAGCTGGGGAAGTGAAAGAAGTAAAATTTTATCGTATTTCTGGACTCAAAGAGAAATATTGGCGAATTTTTGTGTAGGTAATAATTTCTTGTGTGCAGAGTTAGCAACAGAATTTATTGCAATAAAATGCTACTTAGCGGCATAGTAATAAAAAAGTTTAAATATTACTGAGCTATATTTAATGTAACATCGTAACAAATACATTATAAAAATTAAAATTTACATACATTATCTATTAATATAATCATCCACAGTATTATATATTTACTTAGGAAGTCGAAAATAAAATGCGCATTTCCTTGACATTGTTGATCTGGTTTTCCACTATTTTATTAACACATTTAGACAACTCTAAAAATCAGTTACTTAAAGGTCATATAAATCTACCGTTTTTTCATGAAGTAGACTAATAAGTATTAAACAATCTGTCCATTTGTCACATTGTATAAAGGATTCCGTGCAACAAAATATGTTTCTGTGAATGAGTGGAACTTGTCCAAATCATGTCACTTGTGTATCCTAGCTGACGTCAGGCTGACAAAAACATTTTCTTTTATTCTATTTTAAAATGTAACACAACGTAATGGCGCGTTAAATTTGAAACAATGAAATATTTCTATTTTTTCTCAATCATCACGTACATCAAAAACATTTTGTTTTAATCAAGTTTGAACTGTCATAATATATAATCATTTTAAAGTTAGGTTATTGGGTTGAGTCGTATCATATGCGTCTGCCACAATCAGTAAAAAACAAAACACAAAGGCGGAATAAATTCTCCCAAAAATACCGTATCTGATAATAAGTATGTTTTTTTATACCTATAAAATAAAGTTTTGAAGTATAATTGTCTATTTTTCTTTAGAAAATGGTAAAATTTACTCAACCCAACATATTTCAGAACCACTATTTTTTTCTCTTCGAAGGTCTTGGGCATCTGCTCTCAAAAGAGAATATTTCCAAATATTGAATGGCACATAATCCAAAAAGTTTTTCAATGGAATTGTTTGAAACCTGGCCAAATGAAAGAAAATAATTGCGGCTGGGATTGCTATCAAATAGGAAATTCGCTAATTTTTCACCTCCAAATTTTAATAATTTTTAGCCTAAAAGAAGCGCAATACGCTGAACTAACCCTAGAAAATTAAGACATAATAAAAGAATCGATTAGGGGGTCCTAGGTACCCACATGTAAATTCAAAAAAGTTATTTGTTAAAAATCTACCTATGCAATATTTACCATCAGAAACCAAGAAGTGAGGACCGAATCGGAAAAGATAAGAAACACGTTAAAGACGAAGAAGTGAGGATTTAAAGAAATATGTATACAGAACTTTTTGGAAATCACACCCCTTTGTGGATGTGACCAAGAACTCTAAATAAAGGACTATACATAAAAAAGTTTTTAGGAACTAAGTTGGAATAAACAACAGAAAAAGACTATTAAGTACGTAGGAAATTGTCCCTCTGGATCGTATAAAAGATGGTAGAAACATGAGAAATGAAAATGAAAAATCGAAAGGTTTCGATATTCAGAAATTCGAAATTAATAGAAAAGCTTAGCAAGGGGTGAAGTTCTCCATCTGAATGACCATCATCAGAAAGGTGATTCTTGCTGCTCACGGATGTTTGGTCTTTCTCCTACCAAGAGAAAAACAATATTAGAAAAAATCGGTTTCCAGATTATGAATGGTCAGGTTTGTCTATAAATAATAGTAAAGCCTCCAATACATTCTAGAACACCGAAGTCAAGCAAAAAAAGTTTCGAGTACCACCAGTATGTTCCAGAGTTGAGCCTTTAAGTTTCATACACTCTGCATTCATTAGTGTCTAGGAAAATTTTATTTACTTTCAATCTTTGAATTTTGTAATTTATTTTGTTACTATAAATTAAAATATCACATAACTTTCTTATACCAGTACATATCATCCTGATCTGAAAAAATCATTCTATTTAATTATTCACTTACCTCAATTAAATTTTAATACCGTATCTTGAAATGTTTCATTAAAATTTTTAAATAATTAATTATCAGCGTTATTCGATACTTTCGATAATAATTCATGTCATATATTTTAATAATGTTTTGTTATTGACATTGACATTTTTGTAACTAAATTAGACCTTTCAAAAGTCAAACTGTTAAATTTATCTTAACCCCATTTTATGAGGCCAAATGTGTAAAATATTTCAGTTTACATCAGCTTTATTTTAGTATTTGCAAAATATATTTTATTCGCTTGATATAGTAGACATGATTTATAATCTTTCATCAAGAATATATTTTTTTGTAGTAAAATACAAAAAAGTTTGGGTCCCGTGAACCCCCCTCAGCTAGCCAATTTTGCTCTCACTGAATTTTTTCATTGTCTTTGGCCTTTAGAA
Source organism: Rhamnusium bicolor (assembly GCA_029963845.1). NCBI lineage: Eukaryota > Metazoa > Arthropoda > Insecta > Coleoptera > Cerambycidae > Rhamnusium > Rhamnusium bicolor. Next base: position 103,359 of record JANEYF010002985.1, on the reverse strand, counting down.
CAAGTGTAGCAAATTTGATTTGATTTTTTTTTTATAAAGTTTTGTTCTTTATTTATAATTCGTTGAGATTCGTCCAGAAATGCAATAAATTTTTTTTAATTCTTTTTCAGAAATTGTACCTTTTTTCTTCTTTCATTCATTATGTCTCTTCTGGTGGTACCATATTCACCAAATTTAATGTGTCACCTAAAATGTTGTTGATAATTTCAACTGCCAAATTTGGAAAGTCTCCCATTAATATTTTTTAGTTATCGCGGATACACACACACACGCACACACACACACATGCATACACACGCACGCACGCACGCACCGACAGACATCATTCGGGAAATAGTCAGAATGGATTCAGAAGGGTTCAAAATCTCGAGGTCGAAAAAAAATCACGATTATTATACTTCCTTATATTAGGCATAAGAAAGTAAAAAGTCCCAAAGTATCAATATCTATCAAATGAAAAACAACTGAACAGGTGAGTGGCACTGACCTGAGGACCTTAAGATTTTGTCTAAATAATTTCACGTCTTGATAGGATAATACAATCTCGACTTTGCTTATTGATATTAGACTTCATTTTCTCCTCTGACAGATTGTCAATTGTAACAGGTGTCAGATAAAGATATATTTGGCATTTCTCAGTATTCATTAGGGTTTGATTTATTTGGCATACTGTCATGTACTTCTAATACTACCTCATATCGATCCACAGGCCATTTATCACAAGACAATCCGCGTACACGACGCCGGCGTTCGATCCTGATAGATCCCTCAATCCTTAAGGTCAGTGTTTTTACCTAAAAGTTGTCGGTAAGAGGGTTCGTTAATTGTTCGTCCTCTAGAAGCCAGAGGACTGTCATTTGTCAAACGAATTCTCAATTCGTCTGACACAAAATTTATATTTATATTATTATTTATTTATAGTTTCTCACTGTAAAGAAATGTTTTCTAAAAGCAATCGACCCTGAGATCACAAGTGTTCCTGGAGTTAGAACTCGCTTGACAGCTAATGGTGTCCAACAATTATATACACCACCAACACAAGGCAGAAATCTACAGGGTCTTCTCAATTCCTGGTAAAGCACCCACTGATTAATATTTAACTTCCTGATACTGCAAATATGTCTTTTCATCTCTATGTATTTTTAAGAGCAGGATAAAATGAACTTATTTTGAAGTTATGTGAACAAATTAACCGATATACAAAATCAAGTCCCTCAAATTAGTCCCAGGTCAAAAATTGTTCTATTTATGTAAAATTCTCAAAAAATCGATGAATAGTTATCAGCTGTTTCAAATTTGATGAAACGACAGGTCGCCATTTTCAGACAATTTATCCCTCAGTTAGATTAATCAGTCAGACAGATGCTGTCAGGAAGTTTGTCAGAAAATTAAAAGATTAATTCTTACTAACCTATAACCTACCCCAGTATACGCCAAAAATAAAACAGAGTACACTAACTTTTTCATCACAGCCCCCTTTTTATAAATAAATTTGATGCTACTCCATATCGTAAATCTCTGAGTGGTGTCACCAAATTGTTTACATAGAGAAAGTTCATTAACAGATAAATATTACAAATCTGCTTTGTAAAACCACATAGTTTATTAAAATATTAGAATAGTAATAATTACATGCATTAAAATAAATATTGCTTAAGAAAACATGCATATAATGTCTGTTCTGTAAATAAATGTTGGATTATTTACATTTTCTAAACGTTTTCTTCTCGCACTAAACAATTTATTTATGCGACTAACCATACATATTTTAGGAACAAATAAAATCTAAAGCTAAGTCACGTGCTACAAAAACTGAAGCAAAACATATGTAAATCACTACATATATATTTTTATATCAGTCCAAAAATATCACTTCGGAATATATTACATATCTATGCATTATTTTATTACTCTATATTTTGAGCAATAACAAAATGGTTTACTAGAAATGCCTGATATTACGCATTGTATATACATATAATCCAAGAAAATCTAAGAAAATACTCGTATTATAGTAAAAAATTACTGGGACTGTCTTATGGCAAATATGAAGCTGATGCCAATTATAACAATGCAAGATATAATTATAATATTGACATCCATATAACTTCAATCCCCAAACACCTACTTAGAAAAAGCCTACATCGAACAGGCTATAAAGAATAAACCTGAATTTACAAATGATTGCACTAATCAGTCATCATCAGTGAGGTTGTTGCAAAACTACTATTTTACCTCTAAGGGCCAGTTGTACCAATGCAGTTCAGCCAAAGCTCAGTTGAACTTGATTTTAAATCCAAGGTTACGATTGTTTCAACAATGGTATCCTTGGATTTTAAACTAAGTTCACCTGAGCTTTGGCTGAACCACATTTGTACAACTGACCCTAAGAGGAATATTGATACCTTTTTGTATAAAATGTAATGTTCTATTTTGCACCAAGGAAGTTCTAGACGTATTAGGCAACAATGAAAGGGTTTCACCACTATTTTATCAAAACGAACGGATATCATATTACATTTCGATACCTTTTTGACAAAACATCGTAAGTGACATTTTTATCAAAAATGTTGTTTTCAGACAATCGTAAGTGTTGGATGGTATTTCAGTTCCCTGTATGTCATAATAAAGCGTCAGAACATCAGTTTAGCGCCCAAAATGATTTTATTTTTATCGTAAGTAATGGTAACTTTGAAAGCACATCAGATTTGTTTCGTAAGTACAGTACCTTACCCAGTAAAGTATCGTTAACCTACTGTATTTACGATACTCTATGTTACTTACGTTAACAGTTTTGTTTAAGCAGTGACCAGCTTCAGCGCAAATCTCTTATAATTATTTTCAAATTAAAGATAACCACTTTTTCTTACAATGCTTTTTATTATTTTTTTTATCGTTATAAATTCTAAAGTAGTGACCGGTTAGTTTACTTGCCGGATTCACTTTTCTTAGATGTTGACTTTATTTATATCATAAAGAGCGTTTCAATAAGGGCGCAATATTTCAAAGTTCAATAAAACATGATTTCTGTAGCAAACTATTGAAATATTTATTGATAACAATGTAGACATTTGGGAGTTATGTATGGAACAACACATCTGGTAAATGGCCGCCACAGTTTTGCTGGCACATGGGTACTTTTTTGACGGTGTTGCATAGATGTGGCGGTAGTTCGTTGATATAGCATCAGATTTCGGCATTCAATACTTCGGTGGTCGCGGGCTTGTTGGCATAAACCTGTGACCTCAGATAACCCCACAGCCAAAAGTCCAAAGGTGTTAAATCGCAAGAGCATGGCGGCCAATTCTGGTCACCAAACCGAGACATGACCAGGAAAAGACTCATGCAAGACCGTCAATGTTTCACAAGCGGTATGGCAAGTCGCACCGTTCGCGTTCTGCTGAAACCACATGTCGTCGAGAGTAATATCTTCCAATTGAGGCACAAAAAACTGGGTTATCATAGCACGATAACGTTCGCCATTCACCGTTACCGCATTACCTGCTTCGTCGTCGAAGAAAAACGGCCCAATAATTCCTCCAGACCACAATGCACACCAAACAGTGACACGTTTAGGATGCATTGCTTTCTCATGAATCATTCGTGGATTTTCTGAGCCCCAAATGCGGCAGTCCTGCCTATTAACGAAGCCATCGGGGTGAAAATGGGCCTCATCACTGAAAACGATTTTGTCCGCAAAATCGGCATTCACTTCTTGTTGTTCAATGATCCAATTGGTGAACTCTCTTCGCTCTGCATGGTCTGTTGGCAGAAGTTGTTGTCAATTGGACGTTGTAGGCATGGAGATGCAAATCTTTAATGAGAATACGCTGAAGAGTGGCTGTTGTAACGTCCAATTCTTGTGCACGATGACGAATCGACGTCCCTGGACTCTCGGCCACGCTCTCGCGAACTGCCGTAATGGTTTGTTCTGAACGACCTCTACGAGCTCGTGTCTGTGTTTCACATCACTAACCGAACCAGTACTTTCGAACTCTTCGATTATTCTTTTCACAGTAGATGAATGAGAAACATTATTTCGACCGAAAATTGGACGCACTTTATTAAACTTTCACCATTTTGATAATAATGTTTAACAATCAGAACGCATTGTTCCATCATGCAATGCTCCATGTTTACTAACTCCCATCTGTCTCCTTTCAACCTGGCATAACATAATCTTGTGACATCATGACAGGCGAACTGGCGCGCAATTCAAATCTTGCGCTCTTATTGAAACACCTTTTATTATTAGCTTACGCTTTCTTAATTAACTAGAAAAGTGATCGTTATGACGCCTTTGTCATCACATTATGGAAACACCACTAGGTGCAGAAACATGGTATTACTTTCACTGAATTTACAAAAAAACATTTACTGATGCTAGAGATGATAGTGGAATTTAAACTGATGCATGATGGTAAGATTACGTTTACTTCAATTCTTCAATTGATTTTACATTTCCTGTCAACTTATTTATGAATTTAGGTATTACGAGCCCTGTCCCAGTGAACTAGGTCCATCATATAGGGTAATAAAATATGCCAATTTGTGCTTATATTAAGGATAAACTTTTCTTTTTTTCTTAGGGCTTACTACCACATGAATAATTCTTGGTTATCTAAAAATTACAGTTAGTTACCCAATATAATTCTGGAAAAATAAGCCTGTACGCTTGTGACTTTACGTCAAAATATTAGTAAGCGATTTTTTTTTTTTTGACAATACAAGACAACAATGTTTCACTAATGTTTCGGAAACGAATCTGTTTCCTTTTTCAAAGTTATGTGTTTGTCTCTAGAATATGTGAAGCTTGAAACTTGACATATATATTATCTGTGTATATTATCCATAGATACTCTCCAATCCTTTATGTACAAGTTAATCCCATTAAATACAAAAATGAATATCAGAAGATGAAATCGAAGAGCACTATGGCTGATTGTCTTCCAGAATCTAACTCTGAAGATGAAGAAACATTACTTGATTAATGTGAGTCAAAATAATCCGATTTATATTTTCTTTTTTACTACTCATTTGCTCACGTTTTTCCTGTAGCTTACTAAGTAAAAAGTTCGTTTGTTTTCTTTTGTGAGGTTTTTCAAATAAAGAAATGATAGTTTCTAATCACAATTAATTTAATATTTAAGATAGGTACCCTGCGTTTGCTGACACCAACAATAAAGCCGAAAAATTATCGTACGAGTTCACGATAAATTTTAGGATACAACTGCTGATTCGCGAATCGACAAACTAGTGTAAGTAACCAAAGTGCTAAATTAAGTAGAGGAAACTCATAAATTATGTCTTTATCATTAAAATACCGCACTCGGAGAAGAAAACATAAATTATTTTAAAAAATATATATTTCTATTTTTAACAGAACGAAACTTTGGTTTCCTGAAAACTTTACTCAACTGCACTTACGATTTTTTGTCAAAAAGGTATCGATATCATTCTGTACAGGGTCAAACTGGTCTACATTAATGCGTTTCACCCATTTGTACACATCGAGATGATTGCACATTTTTTCAATTTATAAGACAAAGTGATAAAAGTTCATTTTTATATTTCGTACGTTTTAGATACAGAGGTTAAGTTTTATTTTAAAATTTTCGAAAATTTATTTACTTAACTTAAAGTTTTGTAGGACTGCCTTTATATTTTGATTTTATTGTTTTGTTACAATAAAACCGACGGTTCTAAAAAATGCGCAAAAAGTCCAAAAAAACTATGCGAAGATGTATTAGATAGAAACACGTCTTGTTAGCAGAAACTATCAAAGTCAGAAAGCACTGATTTAAATTCTTGTGTGCATATTTTTAGTACAAGAGCTAAAATGTAATCATGACCTGTGAATTTATTACTGTTAATTAATTAGAGCAGCAACGTGCTATCAAAACATTATTTTTGAAACCAATTATTAATTATCGAAAGTACGCAGTCTTTTATAAGGCAGGAAACATATTTCGTTTTTATAAACAAGTTATTAATATTTATTGTTCCATTAAAAGAGTTAAATTGTCTGCAATAAACATTTCACCATGAACAAGAAAAACTATTTAAAAATTTTCGATAGTCATAACTTGTAAAAACCAATAAATCCTTTTCTTAAAGCAACCTCCAAACAAGAAAATGCCTACCGCTAATCAAAAAAATATATGACAATTTTGTATTGCAAGTTGATGGCCAATCAGTGACAATCGAGTTTCGACATTATAATATACTTCGGGCAGTAGCCCGACAAGTATGTCTTACTTTTGTGCTGCAACTGATTATTTTTCCATTGTCAAAGAAATGTCGGAGTTTGTCAAGGTAGTATTTCTTTCTGGTATTTAGAAGTAATTATTACTATGGTATATATGTTAGACTACCTTAATCTACTCGTATATATCAACGGCTGTTTTGTAATTGTAAAAATTTAATCCAAGAAATATACCATGATATTTACCTTGAATATAAAATAACTTTTTTGTGAATCACAACCAGATGACTTTTAAGAAAGCAGTTGTTTCTGAATAATTGCAATGTAAATACAAAAAAAAAAAGATAATTATTTTTACTCTGATTTTCATCTGTTGGTTGTGTAACTGTTTAATGAATTCAAGACCTAGTGTTGTAGGACTGTTAGAACAAGTAATAATTTTATGTTAGTCTATTGTCATAACATATTTCTAAGGGTACGGATATGCCGAAGATGCCTCGCTGCTAGCGGTGGAGATCGCTATCGCAGTCGAGGTGGATGTCGATGATGGGTGGACATACCAGAGAGGTTTACCCTTTCAGAGTTCCGTGCTGGTTGTGTGTTGTGTAGCGTACGACGAATCGTGCGACTGGAAGTGTGTCAAGTGATCTGACTGAACCAATCAGGTGTAAGTTACCACGGTGCTTTTCTTTCTAGAGCGATGCAATACATATAAAGAAGCAGGTTTGTTTTATAAAGAGGTACCATCAATGCATTGACCGCGATCGCGACCTCCACCGGGAGCAACTAGGCATCTTCGGCATGTCCATACCCTACGACTGGGGCGAATATTCAAAGGATACACATATGCATATGAACAAATAATTACGTCGAGTATGGTTTTCTGATTTGGCTGTCGAATCCTTTGTTGGAAAAAGGGGCAGTGGTGCAAAAAGTTGAGCCATTCAGATGACGTATAAAAAGGTGTACATAGGAATATTGGTATACATTTGAATTTGCTGACTTGCAAAAGGTTGTCTGCCTCTGGTTTACATTACAGAATTGTCGTTTAAGAGACACATGTCTAATATAATTTAATACTGTATAGCAAATATACCCGTTCTTTGTACGAGTCGCCGACGAAATTAAGAGTTTGTTGTTCGGTATCTGTTAAAGAAGAAATTTTTTAATTTTCAGCTCACATGTTCAATTTTTCCCTTCAGTTTGAATGGATATTCCATAGAAAAATCTTACATACTTTCAGATTCAATCTCCCCACATCAACTTTCATTTGTAATTTCGAAATAATGACGCTGCCATTTATAATTAATTACGATTTTTTTTTTTCAGTGAATTCTGAAAGCTCCATATAACTCTACAGAAGTAGGGCAATTCCTAATTTTCCAGTCATTTTTCTCCTCTATATCAGTCCTTTCATTTGAAATTTACAGCTTTTCCAATTTTCTCTTATAGTAAGAGATGTAGAGATATTGAGATCCGGAGTTCCAAGCAATAAGAAGGCCGATGGATTGACTAGACTTGGAACCGAGGAACCCTGTCTCGGGCCTGAGTCTATGTTAGGCATTACAAGAAGGTAGGTCACAACGGCCCTCAATGAGTGGGCCCACGAGACACTGAGGAAGCATTGGAGGACCAACGGGGCCTGCAGGCAAACTCGAGATTTTGTGACGGGGCCGAACAAATCGAGATCGGCCTCGTTACTGGGCCGGAGTAGGAAGACTGAATCTTTTAATCGGAATTCTGACAGGCCACTGCAGATTTAGGAGACATCTATTATTGATAGATGTTGAGGAAAACCCTACATGTCCTAAATGCGGGAATGGTAAAGAAACATCTTACCACTTCCCTGGGATAGTGTGAAGCGTTTGGCCACCTGAGATATAGTATCTTTGATCCTGAGGCGTTTCTAAGGGAGGAGATGAGCTCCCTCACAATGACTGACATCCTGACCTTCGTTAGAGAGTCGGAAAGATTCGACGAGAGAGCAAGAGGAGCACATGGCTGAGGGGACAGTTGGGGGTTGGTAAATAGGGCCCGTCTGCAACCTGCTTGCCAGGCGTCAGCCTCCCACACCATTGCCATTACCATTACCAAGATATATTTTCTATGTTTTGAATCAATACTCTCCGAGATATTCCCAAGAAAAAATCTGACATTGCTACCAAAACGGGGCCAGATTTGTCAAAAATCTCAAAAATTTACTTAAAAAGGTTTCTTATGAAAAAAAATGTCTATAAAACTTTTTCTTGTGTGTTCATTACATCGATACGATATAAGGAATGATGATAGTGAATATATATATATATATATATATATATATATATATATATATATATATATATATATATATATATATATATATATATATATATATATATATATATATATATATATATTTTTTTTTTTTTATTAAATTAAATTTACAAAAATAAAAATGAAACGTGTTCATTTTCTTCTCCTTCTAAAGAATTCTTCAGAGTTTTTCAGACTATTGTTGAAACGGCTCTTCCAAATCATCTTTATCACTGCATTTGATATCTTCCTCTTCATCCACACTATTTATCAATTGTTGTTCTTTTCGTTTGTTTAGACGGTTAGTGTCTACGAGTGTGCCATTTTTTAAATTTTCTTGCCATACTGAAAGTGGTACAGTAGTCCTACTTTTATTTTTTATCCCCGAAGCAAAATCTGGCAATTTATTTCTATATTCCGTTATTTTGTAGGTAATATCTATGAATATGACAAATCTCAACTTTCGAGTACTGGTAAAAGTGGGTATAGATATATATTTCTATTTATCGGGCAGGGCGAATTTTTGGAAGGTTTTGAATTTTTTCACGGATGAGGTTTATAAATGTGTCAGATATCAACTATCAATCTGCCTAGATATATTGGAAGTAATTAAAATGTTTTTACGTCTACTTCTATTCTGAGGAGCATGTTCTTTGAGGGCAATATCGATTAGTAGGCACCGGACAATTTCCGTGAGTCTCGAACCAGCGCTTTCCAACTGGCCTGTCTGAGCTTCCATAGGAGCACAGTGGATGTGCGTGTGCACCATGATCTAAACCCTGTCATAGATTTTAAGGGATATAAAACCATTAATGTTTTATGCGTATTTGCGGAGGCACAAATTGCATTCTAAACAATTTATTTTAAGAAACTTTTTTCATATCGAAAAATAAAGGTGGTTTATTAGTAACGATTTTCACAAATCTATAAAACACCCTGTATAACACCGATCAACTCATTTTTGATATATCTTAATTTTACATCAAGCAGAATTGAATTGCCATGTGTCATTTCAAGTCCATTACACCTCCGGTTACATCTGTCCTGGGACACAGTGTATGTGTAAATCTGTCAGGCTTTTATGACCACGTATCCTAATATGATTCATGTAACTTGTCTGGCCCATGTCTTGCAGTCTATACTAATGCCTTTAAACCAGGAGGTTTCATCAAATATTAAGACACTCGAGGTGAGGATTATTTTAATTGTTCCATGCAAATGATTGTTATTGTCTCTTAGCAGATGTGCCGGCCCTGTACTCCCGAAAATTGTCCGGTGTCTAGAATGTGAAACAAAGGTAGGAGTGTATCAAATGCAAGATCTACTTGTGCATCTGTGGCAAAATTTGTCGATTTTAAATTCTTTAGTTTGCTTTGAGTGTAACATCTATTAGTATACGAACATTCCAGCTCTACATACTTTTTGATGCTGGTGAACATATTTACACATACATACATACATGTATACATACATACATATACCAGGTGTGTCACTAAAACAGTGTTTAATATTTAATAACATATCGCTAATAATAAAAAAACAACAGAAAAACGCATAACTACGTCACATTACCCAACTCAGAATTTCATGTTCTATCTGAAACTGTAAAAATATACAGGGTGTCATAATTAAAATTTGAAACTTGCTATCATTTCGGGTGAAACCGCAAATGATAAATACCTTTCTTTTATAGGCATCAAATAATGTCTTTTAATTCATATATTGACTATGTGTAATATAATTTCTCCAAGATAAGAATTAAACAAAAAAAGGAGGTGGACTGTTACTGTACTATATGTCTCAGTGACATCCGGTATATATGTATTGCTTTTTATAAAAAAATGTATGACATCTAACAATGCTAACGAGTTAGATCTATTTTAGCCTCAGGTCGTATATTTATAGTTAGTTCATAAATTTAAAACTTTTGACGCAAGTGAAGAATATTTTACCAGGTCGTAAAATTTACCAAAACAAATCGTCAATTTTACACATATTTCTTTAAATAAACAAAGGTTTTTAAATAATCAAAGCTCTAATGTAGTTACATATATATCAATTCATTCAAGATAATTTATACATTGTACTGATTCTGCGGTTGGCTCCTTGTGAAACATTATTAAATATTTTAAATAAACAAAAAAAAATTGCTTTTAAATGTTTCAAAATTGTATTTTTACTCTACACGTGTTTCGGCTTTTTAGGCCCTTTTCAAGAGTACAGATGAGAGGTACTAAATTATAATTTGTGCTCCTTGCTTACCTAGTAGTAGTAGTAGTAGTAGTAGCTACTTATTTTACTAGGCAAGTAGGCCACAATGGGCCCTTTTTACCTAGGGACCTACAGTTTAGCGTGGACTCCGAACCACGGTCCTCGACTGTCAACTAACCCACCGCCTGGGCCTGCCCGCCTGCACCGCTAGCAGAGTGGCAAACCTCCTGGGTAGGTCTCTTCGACCCTCCACCCGGGCTCGCCTCTCCGCCTGCATCAGGCTAGCGGCCTTCCCGGGATTGTCTGTTGACAGCCTACCGACTGTTAGATGAGCTATTGTTCATCCATCCAATTGCCGGACTCGATCAGTGCTGCTTAACTTCACTGATCGAATATCGGATATTAAACGGATGCCCATACCTCATCCCCCCTTGCTTACCTATATATTGAATGTTACATCTGGCAACTTATACTAATAATAAATATAGTTTAAAAAAACTAAAAAACACGCTTTTAAAGCACATCAAACTAAAAAGTGAAAAATAATTATTAATATAAACTGAAAACAATAATGAACGAAAAATACTAGTATTATTGTGAAAAAAGCGTGGGTTGCTCGACATACGAAAAATATGGCACAAAGCGCCCCACGCTTTTTTTTCACAATAATACTAGTATTTTTTCTTTCATTATTTATTTTTCACTTTTTTAGTTTGATGTGCTATGAAAGCGTGTTTTTTTTAGTTTTTTTAAACTATATTTATATTGCTTATTGATGCCGATATTATAATAATAGTACAATCCAACAGATACTTCTGAAAAAAAAATATATTTTTTTTTTTCAGCCATAGACGGGATTTGAACTCACGCCCGAGGACTCCGTCGTTTCGCGTCGACTAAGACTTGCGCCTTAGCCCGCTCGGCCAACGAACGAACTGAGAATCACGGAATGTACTAACAGTAATAAGCCACTTGCTCTCACGCAGAGGATACGTGAGGAAATTAATTATTTAATTCTGGCAATCCTGATCAGGATAATGATATAAACTTATCAAACTATTGTATTGTTACCGGTTCTTCGTAAGTGTACAAAGTTTCAATTAAATCTGTCCGTTTAAAGTGGGTCAAAATCGAGTCCAAAGAGTCGGTTACAAACAAACAAACATACAGGTGAAGCTAATAAAAGCGTATTAAAAAAAAATGGTTTGAAAGATTTGGAATTTTTTTAGAAAAGTTAAATGACTTTATCTAAAATGTGGTGACCTGTGAATATCTGTTGTTCATTTGTAATCATTTTTTTGTTTTTGGAAGCTTTCTTAATTTCTAATATTTCTAGTAAGTCTAATTTTTTGCTTTTCTTTTCGGAATGAAGTAATTCTACATTATCCATATTTATAAAGTAATTGTTTTCTATACAGTGTGTTGACATGCCGGTGCTATATACGTTGTTTACAATAGACTTTTTATGCTCTTCAAGTCGCTTTTTTATGTTACGTCCAGTCTGGCCAATGTATATAGCGTCGTAGTCACTACATTTTAATTCATACACTCCTGTCTTTTGTAGTTTTTCTGTTTTATCCTTATTGTTTACTAACATTTTTCCTAAGTTATTTTTTATTTACAGATATTGCAATAAATTAAGTAAATTAGGTTGCAAAACAATATCTGTAAATAAAAATAACTTAGGAAAAATGTTAGTAAACAATAAGGATAAAACAGAAAAACTACAAAAGACAGGAGTGTATGAACTAAAATGTAGTGACTGCGACGCTATATATATTGGCCAGACTGGACGTAACATAAAAAAGCGACTTGAAGAGCATAAAAAGTCTATTGTAAACAACGTATATAGCACCGGCATGTCAACACACTGTATAGAAAACAATCACTTTATAAATATGGATAATGTAGAATTACTTCTTTCCGAAAAGAAAAGCAAAAAATTAGACTTACTAGAAATATTAGAAATTAAGAAAGCTTCCAAAAATAAAAAAACGATTACAAATGAACAACAAATATTTGCAGGTCACCACATTTTAGATAAAGTAATTTAACTTTTCTAAAAAATTCCAAATCTTTCAAACCATTTTTATTAGTATAAGTTGCCAGATGTAACATTCAATATACAAGCAAGGAACACAAATTATAATTTAGTACCTCTCATCTGTACTCTTGAAAAGGGCCTAAAAAGCCGAAACACGTGTAGAGTGAAAATACAATTTTGAAACATTTAAAAGCAAATTTTCTTTGTTTATTTAAAATAGACAATTATTTATATTTAGAAGTAGATTTATCTACATTTGCATATAAATTGTCTACTTTAGAAAACATGCATAATCCGGTACATATATGTATATGCGGTTACAACTTTGGTGGGGCTAAATGCATTTTTATATTTAGAAACTCATGTTTAACACTTATGAGTCACTGTAAGGCTTTGTGAAATAACACGTGCCTAAATATTAACAATCTCGCAACAAATGATTTGTTACTAGGAAATTGCCACATTTGACTTAGGTTCAAATGAATTCAATATAATTTCTGATATTCTACCAACAAATATGTGTTGAACATATTGCTACAAAGTCAAGTTCGTTGACAATAACATAAGATATTCAATCTATCACAACATTAAGTTAAATAAGTAAATATTGTATGTCTACAGAGTAATACAATATGGAGACACCATATTTGGTATGAGAAATAGTACATAGTCAAAAAGATAAAATATATAAAATCAAATCGCTATCAACATTATCACTGAATGAATTTAGATTAAGAATTAAAGAATTCATCCAGCGAGTACCATTCAATATCACATAGAAAATCAAGAAACCTATTTTAGGTAGGTTTAATCACAGTTTTATGTTTCTAATATAAAATGGTGGATGGTTATATAATTTAACCAACAATAGTACACGTTCCTTTTTCTATAGTTCTTTCATGTATTGAACAGGTAAAGTCTCCTCAAAACCTTGTACCATAAGTGTGTGTTTTCAAACTTACTACGATTTTTACTTAGAAACTTTATACTCTCATAAATGTAAATGGCTGTAACTGTAAAAAAAAATATTTGGCTTGAATTTGCCTCCGTATGTCTCACTACTTTTTATATTAAGCATAAGCCTGATGTGAAAACTCGATTCTGACATAAGAAAATTCGAGAAACTTCCTCAAGTAACAGTACCAAATTTTATTAGAGGATAAAAATTTGCATAGGTAGTACAGTGTTTTTACTGCATCATAGTCAACTTGGTTTTTAAAACTCTATTTGCATAATAACTAGAAGACATTTTACTTGATTAATCGATGATTTGTCTATGTCAGGGTTTCATTAATGTAAACTCCTAAAAATTCACAGATATAGATTAAGCTAATTTTTTGACCATCTAAGATTATACATTGTGGAGTTTTTATTAAATTGTTGCTTTTAAATGATATATATAGAGAGAAAACCATTATTTAAAAGACTTCAGTAATGAATTTCCTGTTTTCAAAACTTCGTAAATTTTTTTCCCTTAATTAACAAATTTGTATCATCAGCATTGTTTATAATAAGCTGTTGATTTTTATTTGAAATTATATTTAATATATCATTTAGAAAAAATTATGATTAGTAGAGGACCGAGAACTCTTCCCTGCGACACTCCTACGGATTATTCTGGGACATTTGGCGGACGCTTTCTTCTGTATGTTCAAATTTGACTAACTGTTTTCGTCCTATTAAATATGAACTAAACCAATTGTAAACATTTTCTCTGATATCATATTTATGTAATTTGTCAGTCATATTTCATAATTTATGCCTTAGAAAGTTAAAAAAAGCCGCAGAATACATTTCCATCCTCTGGCTGTTGCAACACTGTATTCATAAATTCGAACAAGTAGTGTCTACAAATTTTCTTTTTACGTGAGCATGCTGGTTTTCTGAAAACAAATTATACTTAATAAAGAAAGAAATTAATGTTATGGATAAAACGTATTCAAATATTTTTGAGATGCAGGTTAGCAGGCTTATGGGTCGATAACGCTCTAAGGAGTTAAGATCTCCTGTTTTGAAGAATGGTTTAACTACTGCAATTTTTAATTCATTAGGAAAAATACCTGTTTCAAGTGACAAATTTATTAAACGACATGAAGGGTCGGCGATGTAATGTCTGGATTCTCATCAATACCAGTACTTCTCTCGTTCTCCATGTTCTTAATGATTGATACAATTTCGCCAGGTGTGACCAGACCAAAAAAATAATGATCTATCTTTACTATGCAGACTATTATAGAAATCAGTATTGTTTAAAAGCCATTGGGATAGTAAGTTTTGTATAATATTAACGAAAAATTGATTGAAGTCGTTTGCAGTATATTTCCTGGATTTTCTGTCCATAAAACATTTTTTTTAAATTACATAACTTTGTTATGTTATAATAATCTGCCATATTGCCTTAGATTTATTCTCAGCTAAATAAATTCTATTTCTATAATACCTTTTTTCTGTCTGCTATCAATTTATTATACTGCATTTTTGATTCATTGTCGGCGACTCTATATATACATCAGTCCTAGCTATAATTTGATACAGAACTACTTGTTGCTTTAATTCAAGGATTACAGGATCTTTGAGAAAATAAGAATTTGGTTTTCCCACGAATTTTTATTTTTGGGAAGTAAATATTGAAAGAAGTTGATAAAAGAAACATGAGAAACTGATATTAATATCATGACTTTGGTACACTTCAGACCAGGCGTCTTCACCAAGTTTAATAATAATAATAATAATAATAATAATAATAATGTTTATTTATAAATAGTAATACAACACAGAAATGTAGGGTTGTGTAATAGAACATAGTTTAAAATAAACATAAATACACCACAATAAATATCTGAGTAGATATTTGTGCGTGGGAGAATATATAAATTAATTATAAACATTTATACATGGCATTGAAGGATGTGATAAATAAATGAAAAAAAAGAAATAGAAAAAAATGACTAAGGATGTAAGTTGACTAATACTAAAAGATACATATAATATAATGACAAGGATGAATGTTATGAATAAAATAGGAATAAGAGCATAAATTACACGTATTAAGTCAATAAAATAATATGCAACAATTTAACAAACTATTACTTATATATAAAAAGGTGAACATATAGCAATGTAATTCTTTAGCTGTTTTTCAAATCAATTTGTTTGTGAATGTCGATTCTGGGTCGTTGACTTATATAATTTTTGCATCGAATTTTAAAGATATTTAACGACTTTGCAGTTTTGACATCATAGGGTAACGTTGAGTAAATTATTGGACTTAAGTATGTAAAATTTCTTTGGCTTATAGTTTTCCTCATAAACTCAACTTTGTAACATTCAGAATTTTGTCGGATAAAATAATTGTGTGGTATATCAATTAGATGATCTTTATTTTTGTACTGATTCACGCAGATTGCGTAATAAAAAAGCTTTCTTGCATCGAAAAGGCCTGTTACGTTGTATAATTCATCGGTAGGGAATAAAATATCTTTTTTGAACATTATTTTTATTATTCTTTTCTGAGTTAATAATTTAAAGTAGTTTTATTTACTCCACCCCAGCCAAGTATCCCATAATGTATGTGGGACTCGACTAGAGCGTAATAAATAGTTAATATGTCATCTTTCGGCAGAATATCTTTAAGATGTTTAAAAATTGGAATTAAGGATCTTAATTTTTTCACTATATAATTTATATGAGAATATCATTTTAAGTGGCTATCTATATAAATACCAAGGTACTTAATTGTATCGGCTTTGTATATTGTTAGTGAATTATCCCTATCCGTAATCTTTAACGATTCAAATTCGGGTAAAGAATTTTTATAGGACGCGAATGGAAGAAAGAAAGTTTTATCAAAATTTAGAGTGAGGATTCTACTATCGAACCACTTTTTTCAATTTTAAAAAGTCATTTTCTGCTTTAGTTTTTAAGCGCTGCCAGGTTTGGTCAACATAATAAATGACCGTGTCGTCTGCGAAAGTGAAAAACAAATCATTTATATATAATATAAAAAGCAGAGGTTCCAACACTGTTCCTTGCGGAACTCCGTATTTTACTCTTTGAAAGTCACTTTTTAGTGTTTTTTTAGTAGTTTAGTAGTTTAGTAGTTTTTAGTAGTTTTTTTAGTTTAGTACAGAAATTCGATATATTTTTCCTACTAAAATCTCTGGTTTCAGTTTTTGGTTTTGGAACTTGGGACTCTGCCGCAGAACTTAGTAATTGCCCTGAATGATCTGATATACCAATTTCAACAATTTTCCTCTCCAAATCACCTTTAAAATATGTAATTATACTGTCTACAGTATTTCCGATTCATTTGCAGTGTATCATACAATATACAAATTTTAAAAGTAACTTTTCAATTGCATTTTTTCTGTATCCTGATGATCAGTAGCGAATTATGTCCATTTGTAAAATACTGTCTACCTATTTAAATGTCAAATGAATACAACAATACCAATACATTGTTAAATTAGGGATAATGACTATCAATGATTAGGTCACATGGTATTATGTAATGTAATTCAACACAATGGTGCAAACTGCAAACACTATAAGCACAAATAATGCAGCAAGTATTTTTAGGGCATTTCAATAGACAATAATTTAATTGACCACCATCAGAGTCTAGCAAATTTATAAAGTTTTGGCTAAATCCGATATTTACTACACACTTAACTATATTACTACATATTACTATACGTCATTAAATAATCATAATAACGATAAAATAACAAAACAGTTACATTATTAAACAATTATTTTGTTATCGCCAACACCATTTACAATTATTTTTTGTTTTAATTAACATCCAAACTGCAATATACAAGTATATATTATTATGTTATGGCTCTTGTTTAAATTGTTCATAATGGTTTTCAAGGAGGCTTTTTATGCTATTAAAAACATATAAATAATTAAATAGTGTATTATTATTTTCATTGCCATAATAATTAATCTAAATGTTTAAATATATAAAGCGTGCCTTTTAAGCGCTTACAATAAATAATTCAGGAGGTGAATCCGCGAGTTATTTCATGAAAATAAGTACGTGCAGTACATCACAGTATAATTCTCGAGAATGAAGGTATCTTCATTAAACAACATTTGAATATTTAAGGAAGAAACACACTTTGTGTCTCGCGATTCCAGCACATCTCGACCTGTTCTAGACCATCGAAGTATGTTAATAATTTTACTTTGATTGGTTTTTATTCAAATCAGTATATTTTATTTCAAAGTTGTCTGTGTAAACGAGCAAGCAATTCATATGATGTAAAGTTATTCCCTTTTATAACAAATAAATGAGAAATGACGACTAAATATTTTTTTATAAGTGATTATTCTTTTATTTGTGTATACGTTTTATCAACATAATACTTAATAACTATGGGTATTGTAGAACAAGTGTAACACATTTGATGTTTTCTTCTTACCAATCTTTATGTGTTTAATTTACTTACATTATGTTAAATATTATCTATCTAATAAAGTGACTAATAAACTTTATAGATCATTTTTATATTTACCTTAAATGAACACATATTATTTATTTGCATACTATTAAAGTGTCTCTTTAGATTGCGTATGTATACTGCAATAAAAAACCGTAAATTTTATTTACGTATATCTTGCAAATTAGTAAACGTGTATAGGTACAACTTAGGTGTTTTTATCAGTCATGGGAAGAGCAAAATGACATGGTCAAAGTTTGAAAATAAATTAGACATAATCATCCACCAATTTCAGATTTTATATCTGTTCAGCTTTGTACATCGATTTATACGTAACAATTCAAATTTTGAGAGTTACCTTTTTCCAGGAATGCCCAAAATGTCACAAATTAACCACAACGTAATCATCCTCCATCATGTTTTATTCAAACGATGGTTATACAGAATTTTAATTTATCTTTTTTGTACTAAAAATGGCTAAAGATAATGGAAATTCACACAATTCCTCTGCAATAAAAAAAGTATACTTAGAAATCGCTAAAATAGAAACCAATGTGCCGGTGTGAAAGCATGCCTATTTTTATGGACCATATAATTAATAGCCATAAATATTATTATTATTTCATAATTCGCGAAATAATAGTGAATAACTAACTAATTTAGTATAAAATAAGAAGTTAGTTTATATTATAACTAAATTATAACTCCAACCACAGTATATTTGCAATGAAATATTATAAATAACGTTATTGGAAATTTCTTAGTTATTTGTTGATTTTAATGTGCATTAATTCAAGTTCACGGTCATGATTTAAGGATGATATAGGAGTTGGGAGCTAATTTCTTAACATCTAAAATATCAAACCCACACACACACATATTGCCATTAAGTTATGTAGAAAGAAACTTGGCCTCCTATCTGTTGTGTTTTCGCTGAATTTAATTTCTATTTCTATTTATTTTAGATTTAATTAATTTTAAGGTACTAATTAGAATTTAAATTTGCCTTAATTTGCCGCTAATTAGTTTAAACCTATACATATATCGCGAATATATATTTTTCTGGGTATTCTAATAATTAGTAGACAAAAACCTATTGGAATATGTACAAAAAAAAAAAAGAACAGACATATACAGTGTAGAAATTAAGTAACGCATAAATTCAGTAATTCCGTTGATATTAATTTTTTTGGAAAAAATATCTCGAAGGGGGTATAGCGATTTTAACTTCAGCAAATATTTTCAGTCTATTTTCAGTTTCTTATGTCATTTATTTTTCAAGTTATGACGTCATCGACTTTTTTTTAAATAAACCTATATTTTTTATTATTGATTTTGGTAGTAGTTTTTATTCCGGTTCTGACCGTATAAAATTTTTAATATATTATATTTGAAAAAAATCGAGAAAAACAGTCTTAAAGTTCAAATAACAAAAATTCATTAAATTGGGAAAATTTATCTAGTTGCCTAAGTTTGACGGAAAGTTATCGACGGCACATTCGTTTTTATTTTGAAATTATACAAATAGTTGAAAAAATCGAACTAATGTGATACACCGGCAACTAGATAAATTTCCCCAATTTAATGAATTTTTGTTATTTGAACTTTAAAACTGTTTTTCTCGATTTTTTTCAAATAATAACATTGAAAATTTTATACGGTCGGAACCGGAATAAAAAACTACTACTGAAATCAATAATAAAAAATATAGGTTATCATTTAAAAAAAAGTCGATGACGTCATAATTTAAAAAAATAAATGATACAAGAAACTGAAAATAGACTGAAAATATTTGTTGAAGTTAAAATCGCTATACCCCTTCGAGATTTCTTCCAAAAAATTAATATCAACGGAATTACTGAATTTATGCGTTACAAAGTTCAAATAACAAAAAATTCATTAAATTGGGAAAATTTATCTAGTTGCCGGTGTATCACATTAGTTCGATTTTTCAACTATTTGTATAATTTCAAAATAAAAACGAATGTGCCGTCGATAACTTTTCGTCAAACTTAGGCAACTAGATAAATTTTCCCAATTTAATGAATTTTTGTTATTTCAACTTTAAGACTGTTTTTCTCGATTTCTTTCAAATATAACATATTGAAAATTTTATATGGTCGGAACCGGAATAAAAACTACTACCAAAATCAATAATAAAAAATATAGGTTGTCATTTAAAAAAAAGTCGATGACGTTATAATTTAAAAAATAAATGACATAGGAAACTGAAAATAGACTGAAAATATTTCCTGAAGTTAAAATCGCTATACCCCTTCGAGATTTTTTTCCAAAAAATTAATATCAACGGAATTACTGAATTTATGCGTTACTTAATTTCCACACTGTATATAGACAATAGATACTACTTTAGCAAGTGCATCGCTGGCATATCGCTATATTATCATTTTCATCTTAAACGCTTTTCTGTTAATAATAAATTATCGATCATATTGATTGCGCCTCTTCAAACTATTAGAACTTTACTGTGTTTTCAAATCTTCTTGACAAACTGCTAGTGACTTGTGCATGGCTTTTGGCCCTACCATAACTCAGCATTCAAAACAACAAGGGCCCTCAGGAAAACGCACCAAAGAAGAACGATTATTTGAAAGGCATGTTCAGATAAATCCGTTTATTTGTTCTTTTATATTCTTTCGCGAAAAATCCTAAGATTACACATATGGTCGATTTTTCTCTCACTGATTTTTAAGCAAGGGAATCATAATTATTTGAAACCCGTACAACCAAAGCCAAGGCTACGTTAACCGCTAAGTAAGTATTTTATCTTACAAAGTCCGGATCCGTCCTGGATTGCACACCTTTTCGATATATGTATTTAAAATCTGTTGCGGAAGGTTAGCACACTGAAAGTTTTAGTCAATTTAGAATCGAGCCATAGGAATGGTTGGTGATTTCGCGCTTGCGAATTAATTTACATCTTTGTAACATGGTTCATGATTGTTACCTCAACATTTCCCAACAAGTGATTCCTATACTATGGTACAGAACGTGCTAATCCATATCCTTGCCCTTAAGCTGCATAACTGTCAGGTGATGGTGATACTCTATTGCACTTGTTTTGCATCACGATAAGCACGATTATGGGATTCATTCCAATGATTGTGTATGGATGTAAACATTTGACGTCGCATCGCTTCGAAAAATCTGCTTTTACTTGTTTTACCTAGTTACGTTAAAAAATGATAAATTTTTTCGACGAAACCTATTTTTAGAAGAAAATGTTTTTGCAACACTCGAATTTTTAATTTTTCATTTTAAAGCGTTTGACCTTGAAAAATATCAATGCGGATTTTTGTCAGTTGTGCCCCCCCGTTTATTTATTCTAAATCCACCGCTGAGGGAGGAGGGCGCCAAAATAGGTACTTGCCCTGTATACATATTTTTCTTCCGCCGAACCTGCCTTGATATCGCAGACAGTCACTATATATTATATGAGTATACAATGAGGGTTAACGCGCTTGAATTCACCACGAGAGGTGCTAGTGTACGGAATTGAACGTTAATGTTTACTATAGCTTTTTAACGCTAGTTTTTAGTAATTTTTATAAAAATTAGCTGAAAACATTTAACACAACAATGACAAAAGGGGAAAGTAGTAATTTACTTGCTCAGTAGGGAAATTATTGTACTTATCAGAAGTGTCTTATGTCATTAAAGTTAGGTTACATCAAGAATGAATATGATGAAACCAACGAATGTACATGATTATTACTCACAATTTTCTGTAGTAGACTCTTTTGGTAACGCATAATCGTCAGGATTAAAATGTTTCTTACAAACACACGAATGTTTCGAAGGAGTAAAGTTATCCCTATCAACCACTGTTTTAGGCGAGTTTTGTCTCTCGGAAGCATATGTCCGCCTTTTGTTTCCGAATAAAATGGAACTGCACAACACTGAGGCACAATTAACAAGGTTTTTTATTTGCTGGTGTACGAAATAATTATAATAAAACACTATAAACTTTTCCCGCGCCTAACAATAACTTTTGACACGACCTTACTCGACCAGTGGCGCCAACTGGTGAGCCTGAAAACGTTAGCCCTCATTCAATATCCAATTTATTTTATCACCCAAACCATATTTTGTATCTTGTCCTTTAAACGATGTAATTGATGTCTTTTAACCTATAAAATATGTATACAGGGTAAATCTGATTTCTTAGAGGAATCTTTGGAGGTGACAGAACAACAAAAAAAACAATTTTAAGTATTAAGGATTAAAATATTTTATACAATTTATAAATTGTAGTAAAATATATAAAGTTTCGTCTAGTGGCATCAAACTAGGCGGTAGTGGCCCGCCACTGATCGTCTCCACTGGTTTTGAAAATTGTTAGATTCTTTGGTATTTTTACACAAAAGCATTTTGGGTGATTTTCAAAATATCCCTACTTTTATCAATTATCCATCCCTTGCTGTACTGGAGTTTAGACAATCATTCTTAAGATAGTTTCGTTATTTTCCTGGTCTCTTTCAAAGTACGTTTATATTAAAATCTCCGTTTATAAAAAAGTAGTTTATTTACATTACTAATACTTTACTGATTTACCGTAAGTTAAATATTTAACATACCTTTTTCTTCCAATCCATTACTTGTAGATATGTTTAAAATAAAACATATAATAATAGTTGGTGCTTTATAAAATCCAGAAATCAAGTATGCACATATTATATTATCCACAAAGCCACAATGTGTAACATAATATCAGCATTTATTTTAAATATTTATAAATTAACAACTAAATTAAAAACTAATATAAAATGTGAATCACTAATTCCCACTATAGAAATGATAACGTCAAATTATTACACTAAATGAATACACAAACAATATGTTGAACGGAAAAACAGAGATCATTTTCAAGTTGATATTTCTGTAAAATGTGCACCCAATCTAAAACTAAATTTCTAGTTTAAACTTCGTTGGATAGAGCAACTCAAAAAAGTATTATTAGCATTTTATTTGCTCCTATTTTCCATCTGTTTTATTCTTTCTTTTTGTCATTATGATTATCATCCCTGATGATATAAGGAAAACACTTTACTTTGTTTTTTATCATTAATTTATTATAACTTAAGCGTTACTGCAGTTTCGACACCTTAACGTGCCATTTTCAAACCAGTGATTACAAATGGTTATAATAAATTAGTGATAAAAAAACAAAGTAAAGTGTTTTCCTTATATCATCATGATTAACTGTCACAAAGTAACGGGCTTCCGCAATAGAATTTTTTATTATCATCCCTTGTATTTATGAATTATTATATTTCCTTATTTATTACTACCTATCAACGACTAAAATTACCGTTTTAAACTTTTGAATACCTTGTTAACACTATGCACTATCCACAAGTATTAGTATTATGGAATAAGAATTATCATACATAGATGATTCCAATTTCGTCACTATTAACATCTTTATTATTTACAATTCATTTACAATAATTTATTTATTTTTTAGTAGCATGGTTTTCATTTTATAGCTTTAAAGTCTACAATCTGCTTATTACAATAATAAATTTGTTGTGTATAAATATAAATAGGAATATAATTTCATTAAATGACATTGTAGCAAAATACACTTCGGTTTTTCTGGAAGAACGTGGCATTTTTTCCGCTGCTTAATATAAACTTTTGTATGCTTTATTATATCTATTTGACGTCAAATAAATATAATGATGCTGTTTAATTCAACGAGTGCTTTATAATTACCAGTTAAATTTTAGATATACAGAAACTGAAATAAACTGGTGTTTTTTTTAGTTTCAAGGACCTGTAAACATTTCTTATGTTTTGAAAGCGGAAGCAGATTAATTTCCGAAACATTGAAATTTTAAACTATCTACTAAAATAGAAACAAAGAAGGCCATAATTATAATATGTACGATCCGCAATGTAGCAATAATTATTCTTGTGTTCTAGCAATCGATACATCTACCATATCCATTAATTAAATATAGTGTGAACATAAAAAAATAGTCTAAACTATTGGTTTCTCCGTCTTGTGTACATATTTTAAAACCCGCATTCTAGTATCACATAATTTGCTTTAGGTAAGTTTATTGTTTTGTGCATATGGGAAAAACTAAGATAAGCTCATAGAAATTATTTCAGTACCAAAAGTATAACTAGTAAATAGTCATAAAAAATTCTTTAGAACATTTGAAGGTGGTATACAAGATACAGATAATTTGAAGCTACCGAAAATTTGACAATAATGAAAAAAATATCGCCTATCGTTTCGATCTCTCTCCACGAATAAAATCTAGGGGATTTAAATCTAGCCAGGAGGGCTGGACGGGGTTGTGGTCTACTTGTTTCAATCCACCTTTGCCCATACACGTTATTCCGATTGGACGGATTTATTAACATATCCGGTACATCCTCATACAACTCGGGTAAATTATTTTGCAAGAATGCAAGTATGACTCCATTCAATCTTCGTGGCAGAAAAAAATAATAAATTATCAGCAACAACACCGACCCAAATATTCAAACCGAATTGCTGGTGGTGGTGGGGTTCAACAACATCGATCTAAACATGTGTTGTGAAAGTTGATGATGCCACCGCTCTTAAAATCTGACTCATCAGTGAATAAGAATACAATGTTTTGAGAGTTCGGATTGGCTGCAGAATTCTGAGGAAACCATTGAGAAAAACAAACATGTGGATTGTAATCTATATCTGGGGAAAATGTACACAGTGAACATTATAGACCAAAGTAACTGTTCAGAGAGTACCATGTTATTAGATGTTTCTAAATGATTAGCAGTTTTCCTAGTACTGACGCCAGGATTATCTTCACGTCCTTGCAAGGCTAACTCCTCGAATTTTGAAGTTCTTGGCCTTCCCCTATCAATAGTTGTACATTTAAAAGAACTCAATCAGGGATTTGATTAATTACAAAAACAAGTAGTGATGTTCAGAAAATACCTCTTTCTGATAGTCTACGATCAATGTTCTCGAAAATTTATCTATCAGGAAGGCGATGATTCTGAAAGGCTTCCTGATGCAGTCTACTCACTTGTACAGAGTTCTCGAACGAATACACATACATGATATACATACCAACAAATTCTTTGTTAGTGTAATTTTTTATTACTAAGAAAATAAGACAATTGGAAAAAGCAACGTAAGGAATGTGCTTCTGAATTAGAGCCGTGTATTTTTAACACCCTAATCCCTATTAACTTTAAAATAACCAATCAGGCCCCCAAGTATAGCACAGATTTTATTCATCATATATCACAAGTTCAAGCTACCGAGGTGGCTGGACTACAGCCACGGTCTGGGCGCACAGCGATTAGAAGTGATTTACACTACAGTCTTATTTGAAAGGTTAATGCGTTAGGTTGTACCTATAAATTATACATAATGTCAAACGCGCCAAAGGGTAAAAAAACGACCGTACGCGGACACAGTGAATAAATTTATCGGTGAATTTCCGGATTTATCTATGACGGATGCAAAAAATTTGTAAAGTTTGCAATCAAGACTTAATGTGCTGGCACAAAACAGATTGTTGTCGTCATATCACATACCTTGCAACATCAAAATAAAAAAGGATACATTAAACGCCTGTATATCCGTATACATACTGGATAAACAACCATTTCGGGAGTTTTGGAATAAATACAATCCTCTAGGTGAACTTACCAAGTTGTACATCGTTACGTAGATATATTCCAGCTGTCGTGAAGACATTGTAAATAGGATTAATGTGGATTAAAAAATACACGGCTCTGGTTAGTATTGACGAGACGACAGATTGTAAAAAAAATTCTATTTTAAATATTATAGTACGTGTACTGGACCCTCTTAAACCAACATTTCCACTTTTACTAGCTAGTAAAAGAATAAGACTCATAATTACGAGTGTGTGTTGGAGACATTCGAAAAATTTGAACTTTCAACAAGTCAAGTATTGATATTTGTGACTGATGGTGCCCGACAATGCGCGTGGTAGCCGTTCTCTTCAAACAATAACATTAGTGTAAAACAAAACAAACAATAAAACAAAAAAAAACTCATCCTGCCAAGGCCTTTTATATTATCAAAGCTGTTACTACAGTCCCTACGGGCTGCAGCATTAGGGAAGCCCGCTTTAAGAGTTCCCTTGAAACAGATTTAAAAACTATTAATAACAATATAGGATACACCAAAATTAATTTATGGAATCCTAAATATGGACACGTAAATAACTACAGCTATTACAAAAAATACTTAAAAATTAGAAAAACTATTTAAATTAAGACAAATTTTTAGGTGCATCTCAGCTTCGCTATATTAACAGATTGTTTTACTTATGCCTGTATTATATCCGTAGATGTCGAACGGTCATTTTCCAAACAACAAAAAAATTTTTTTCCCAAGCGAACATCGCTGACGGAGACAGCTGTAGAAACATACCTGATGCTATTATTATAGATCATCCCCACTTTGTGATGACGACAACCAAACTACTTCATAAATCTGTTAAAAGGTGATTTATACAATTTTTATAAAATAAATATTTTAAAATTATTCCATTTATTGTACTTATTCAAGTATTATATAATAAACAAAGTATAAGTTTGTATGCCATTATTAATAACACGTCACTTTACTATTTATCTTTTTATGTTATGTAAGAGTTTTTATAGGAAGAAAAAACGATTTAGACACAGTTGTGCTTCGACTTTGAACGATACACACTCTATAGTGTTGAAAATCCATGTATGTATTATAAACAGCAGGCAAATACGGGTTCCAATAAGTGTAGTCAGTAAAGGGTAAATTGGGGATATCAAGAGTACAACGGCACGTTTGAGACAGCCGGCGGTCACTAATTGCTTCAATCACGATGTTGATGTTCACGTCATTTCATTATAGCACTGCAACACAAACAGAAACGTATATCTTCTGAAAACACGTCAAAAAAATTAGTTGTGGTGGGGTATGAGGCGGTTTAAAGCGCGTGCCGCTTAATTATAAAAATACAATGAATACTATAAATGATATAGATATAAAGTTAAAGCGATGTTATATTTGTTAAAGGATAGTTATCAATTGGGTGTGTCCTAAGTTAAATTATTAAAGATAAAGTGGTGTATTTATTTGCTAAGTAGATTAAGGTTTTGACGGCAATTTTTGGATTAAATCGGTCGTGTTTTTACGTTTAATTTGGCCTGGTTTGCCGGCTTCTTTACTTTGGCCTGGTTTGCCGTTGCCTGTATTTAATTTTGCATGGTTCGCCAGCGCACATTTGTGTTTGGTTAAGTCCGTTTTGCTGTCGTAACTAGATGAAACCTCGTTTATCAATTAAATTAATGCTGATTGCAATAATTTGAAATGTCCTTATTAAGAATAAATTATCACAGTCATGATGATTAAGTGTTGCTATATAAGAAAAAAAGAGGGTAAACCTTACAAGAAATTTTGAACCTGGCAAACCAAACACAAACATTAATAATTTGCAGACAATAAAGCATTTATTTTTTTATACCTATTTTATTTTGTAACCTAAAAAATTATTCACTATCATTATCTAATTACCAATAATAAAATATTTCGCCCATTGTGTATTTTGTTTCATTTATCTGGAGAATCTACATATTTTTTTATTTTTAACATAGTGTCAACAAATAAAATATATGTACCTGGCTGCACAAACAGCAGAGAATACTATACTAGGTTTATTAATATGCAAATGTACACTGACAACCAAACAACTGTTAATGTTATATAAAAGTTAAATCTGTATAAGTCACAACATGCCCCTCACCGACGCCAGTCAATTTCTTAAAATGGGCCGGCTGTACTGACGATTACAGTCCTGTGTAAAAAATGACAATTCAATTGTTTTAAAACTAATCAGTAATCACATTAACAACCAGTTGTAAGATAAAATATTTATTTCCAATTTATCATATTATTAATTTTAAATAAAACACTTATAACGCCATTATTTTTTGCACTGTTCAAAATCACTTTAAATTCTAAGTATATTTCCTATATATTATTTTATCTTATCACTTATAGTTTCCAGTGTGAAAGTTGAAGTGAAATTATTGTTTTTCCCAATAACTTGAAAACCAGCATAAATATTTGGTTAAAATTTATCACGGACATATTACCAATAAAGCCACTTAATTTTATGTGTCAGAAGTTTACAGTGGGTTCCAAATAAGATATTAATGTCCCGAGATGTCATTAAAGTATTATTGTTACGCCACTGGATAATTTTCTTTTTTGCATCTCTGTCACGTTTCATGTTTTCTTTCCATTTTTAATGCACTTCTTCCGAATAATATTTATAAATACAATAATGATTAAAAAAAATAATTTATCTTAAAAGATCATATGGTACAAACTTCAACACGTTCATTTACATAAAAGTATTAGACAATCTGGCTACGATAAACTGTTGACTAAAGTAGAGTGTGCGGAATGTTTTTCATCATCGGTAATACTGTGCTAAGAATGAACACCAGAACTGACCATCAATTTCCCGCAACGCGGCATCAACTTTACGCTTATGTTATATTTATAGCCGTTTTAGAAACAATATAAAAGCAGATTTAAATTTAAAACTGTATTACACTATTTTAAAAAATTATAATGCGCATAAATGGTCCAGTTTACAGTTTTGAAACTAACAAAATTCTAAACAGGCGTTGCTCGTGTCGACATAAAAATTTTGACGTCCAGATTTTTGAACAGTAAATATTTATATAAGGAGTAACTATCTACGCATATTTGATCCATGGCTGAAGGTAACCGACCAACTTCTTTTTTTCAATTTTTTTGCTAAAAGATTGCAACATACGTCTTATGGCTAAAAAATAACCCCATTAATTGACTTTGCGTGGTAAATTAAAAATCGGATGCCCTAATAACACTTTAGGAAAAGGGAACTTAGTTTTTTTCGCGTTCTATTCCAGGGTATCGTAATCAAAACTTGGGCATACTTGCATGCTAAAATAAATGCCACTATTTGAAGATAATGGTGAAGGAGCCAGTATTTTAATAAATCAAAAATTTTTTGCCATCTCAAAATGTTTTGAATCTAACAATAGATAAACCTGAAAATTTGTTTACAAAATATTTCATACAGAAAATTAAATTCTGTATCATATTTGACATCGTAAAAATTCTTACCTACAATCTCAGCTCAAACTTTCTATTTTTAAGACGAAACATTTTGTTCTCTAATTTCTTTTTCATAATTTATCTCTTTTTTCAAGTAGCAATATACGCATTTGTGAAAAAATTTAAAAAAACATGTTTTCTAATTATGTTTAAAAAAGTTCATTTCAACAAAATCTGTATCATAGGATTTCATGTTTGACGCATTTCAGTCCTTATATCGCATTTACAGTTCTAATATACTTATTCTTGGAGACTTCGATATACCCCAATATTCTGCTTATCATTTAAATGGTATCCATGCTTGCAATGTGACCTCGCTACAAAACTTTATAAATTATTTTAAAATCAGCCAATACAATTTTGTTTTCAAGATTCTAAGAACAGAATCTTGAATCTTATATTTTATGTAATAAACTCTGCAATATGGTTCATTCTCATGAAATATTATTAAAAGGAGATGGCCATCATGCAGCTCTCCTAATTGAAATCGATGGCCCCTAAGTAACTCGAAAAATGATGAGCTGGATCTAAATTATGAAAAAGCCAACTTTCACGATCTATATTTAGAGTTATCCCTATCTGACTGGTTTTCTTTATCATCAATATATGACGTAGACAATGCTGTTGATATTTTTTGTGTTAAAACGAATATTAATAAAACATATCCCGGAAAAAAATAAACTGAACTATAGTAGACCATTTCCAAGATGATTCTCCAAAGATATCATTTATCAGTGGAAAGCGAAGGAAAAGGCTAAAAGAAAATATAAGCTCTCTAAAAACTCTGAAGATCATGACGAATTTAAACGTCTTAAGTTATCACTTAAAAATTTCCTAAAAAGTTTAGAACGTTTATCAATTCCAAGAAAAACAATACGCTTTCCATTTACTTAGTTAATAATATCAGGATATTGATGTCAGAAGTATAGTGGACAGGGGTTTGGAAATTCTTCTCTGAGGCATTTGTCCTTCTGGCCATACAAATTGAAGTCGGGGGTTAAGGGGGGGTTGGGGAAATCTTTGGTAATACCTTACGGGACGCTCTCAATTTGTGCAATATCGTGGCTTTAAGTCTCCCTCAAACTTCTAGTGTTCTAGGCAAGGGACCTTTTTTTATAATATTTATTAATGATATTGCCAACATGATGTCTCTTTTGTATGCGGATTAAATTCATTGTAAATCATTACCCTCTCTGAAAATCTACAAAGTAACCTTGATAATAGGTGTCATAACAACAAACTGCCGCTTAATGCTGCTAAGTGTAGTGTTATGTCCTTCTGAGGCCCAATTACGTCAAGGATTTAGGAGTTTACTTTGACTCTGACCTTAGTTTGTCACATCATATTGATGTATGATCGACTGATGCATATAGAAATTTTGGTTTTATTACGCGTAACTCTAAGGTTTTTAAAAATGCCTGAACATTGCGTCTATTATTTATCACGTTTTTAAGATCAAGGCTCGAGTATGCATCAGTCATATGGAATCATATATATGCAACATAAGTAACATTGCTAGAGAAAATACATTTAAAAAAAACATTTTTTCTAATTATGACAAAAAAAGAAAATTTCAACAAAATCCATATCATAGGATACTAGTTTGACGCGTTTGACCCTTATATCGCATTTACGGTTCTAATATACTTATTCTTGAAGACTTCAATATACCCGAAAATTCTGCTTATCATTTAAATGGTCTCCATATTCGCAATATGAACTGGCTACAAAACTTTATAAATTATTTTAATATAAGCCAGTACAATTTTGTTTTCAATTCTAATAATAAAATCTTGGATCTTGTTTTATGTAATATACTCTGCAATGTGGTTCATTCTTCTGAAATATTATTAAAATATGACCATCATCCAGCTCTCCTCATTGAAATCGATAACTTATTCTTAAGTAAAAAAGAGGGCAAATAACTCGAAAAATGATGAGCTAGATTTAAATTATAAAAAAGCCAACTTTCTCGATCTATATTTTATCTCTAACGAACTTCTTTATCATCAATATCTGATGTAGACAATGCTCTTGATATTTTTTTATAACATGTTAAAACGGATATTAATAAAACACGCCCCGGAAAAAATAAACTGAACTATAGTAGACAATTTCCAAGAGGGTCTCCAAAGATATCATTTATCAATGAAAAGCGAAGGAAAAGGCTAAAAGAAAATATAAGCTCTATAAATGATCATGATGACAAATTTAAACGTCTTAGGTCATCACTTAAAATTTACATTGAGAGACTTATAAAATGTTTGTTAGTGATGCTGAAAATTCAGTTAAATATAATCCCAAAAATTTTAGGACGTTTATCAATTCAAAGAAAAACAATACGGCTATTCCATCTACTATGGTTAATAATAATCAGGATATTGATAGTCAGCAAGTAATAGTGGACACGTTTGCCAATTTCTTCTCCGAGGCATTTGTCACTTCTGGTCAACTTACAAATTATGTAAATGCTAACAATATGAATGTATTGAACTTAATGAGGGTATCTGAATCTGAAGTTTTAAACGCAATTAAAAAATAAAAAATAATATGTGCATGGGACTTGACTTAATTTCTTCATTCATAATCAGGGACTGCACAATAATCTGCTGTAAACCATTGGTTATTTTGTTTAATTTAATATTAAATTCAGATTTTTTTCCCAATGCCTGGAAACTATCCAGAATTACGCCTGTTCATAAATAAGGTGCTAAGAACGAATTCGCTAATTACAGCAATATCGCAATCTTAATGAACTTCTGCAAAATTTTCGAGATTATTCTACATAGTTTCATCTCACCTCATGTTTCAAATGTCGTTATACCCGATCGACACGGTTTTATACAGGGTGGATCCACAGTATCCAACCTTATGTACATAACACAGTTTATCTCTAAAGTCGCTGACGGGGAAAGCCAGGTAGCTGAAGCGTTTTATCGACTTGACCATGCTCTTTTATTGAATAGTCTTGATGAAGTTGGGCTATGCACCGGTTTGGTGAATCTCTGCCTGTCATATCTTACAGGACGCTCTCAATTTGTGCAATATCGAGGCTTTAAGTCTGACTCATTCCTTCAAACTTCTAGTGTTCCTCAAGGATCAATCCTAGGACCCCTCTTTTTTATAATATTTATTAATGACATTGCCAATGACATGAATGTTCACTACCTTTTGTACGCAGATGATCTTAAATTATATTGTAAAATCACTACCCTCTCTGATTGTGAGAATCTACAAAGTAACCTTAGTACGCTTAGTAGGTCATAACAACAAACTATCGCTTAATGCTGCTAAGTGTAGTGTTATGTGCTTTTGTCGCAAAAAATCTCCACTTTTGTTTGATTATGTACTCAACAGTGAAGTCTTGGAAAGGCCCAATTACGTCAAGGATTTAGGAGATCACTTTGACTCTAACCTTAGTTTTTTTACATCATACTGATGTATGCTGGACTGATGCATATAGAAATCTTGGTTTTATTATGCGTAATTCTAAGGTTTTTAAAAATGCCTCAACATTGCGTTTATTATTTATCACGTTTTTAAGATCAAGGCTCGAGTATGCATCAGTCATATAGAGTCCTATATATGCAACATACGTAACCTTGCTAGAGAGAATTCAAAGAAGATTCTTCAAATCTGCTAGTTTTTTATTAGATGGAGTCCATCCTGAAAGAGGTGTACCCCAACAGCAATTTTTTGATAAATTTGAGCTACAAAGTCTCCTTATTACACGCAGACTGCATTCAGTAGTGTTTCTTCATAAATTAATTCATTATGTAATAAAGTGTGAGTCAATTACAGCCGAGCTTATATACTGAGTATCTAGGCTTATAGGCATATCAGCTTATTCTTGTTATCTTTTGCACACACTAACCTTCTTGTAAAATCGCCATGATATGAAATGTTAATTAATTACTTTAATGTTGAAGTTGCATTAGATATTTTATCTTGCAGTCTCCTACAATGGCGGCTGGTGAAATTTAAGCTATCATATTTTAGTATTGGAGCATGGGACCCAATCGAAACTTTAAGGCTTAACTATCAAGACTAAATGAATAAGTTTTGCGGAAAAAAAAATTGCGATTGAAATTTGCGAAAGAAAGTTGGAAAAACTGTGAGCCTCCAAGGTTACTTTTTAAACGATTTGTAAAATATTTGCGAAACATTTTTCAAAAAAAATATTGGTTTTCTATAAAGTTACACTGTTTTGAAATTTTATTTTAGATTCATTTTTCACTGATGTCAAAAAAAAATTTGTGTAAGTAATTTATGATGTGTATATTATGTATTAGATATCTCTGCTATTCTTTATACATGTAGATATTGTGTATGTGTATGTGTATGTATATTGTATATATGCGTGTGTGTGTATGCATACATACCACTAATACCGGACCCAGGTAACCCGAGTTTTGGTTTGGTCGCGCCAACGTTGTGACACCCGTCGAGGGCATTGGCGCGATCGGATTGAAGCTCGGTGTGCTACTTGGGTAATACTTATTCTTTAATTGGGCTTTTGCCTGTTGGATATTTCATTGTAGTAAACAATAATAAATAAATAAATAAAATAAATAAAATTCTGTGTAACTGTGTCGCGATAATAGTATGAAATAAAGCTTTCAAATTTGGTAGATACTTTCTAGAGGCCCGTTAAACAGCAAAATAAGCCTACTGTAAAGAGAACTAAGCAACCTCAATTCTTTTCTTTTTATCTCTACACGTCGAGTAATGTGTAGAGCGAGAGTACGCCTCTATCGCCCGTGTACCCGATTAATTACACCAACCTGTATATACAGTGTTTTATGCAGTAAATTGTTGGGGTGTGGGCAATTAAGGAAGAAAACCAGTTTCAAAAATATGTCGACGTTTCGTCTTTATTTACAGACAGCCTCAGGACTATTTTGTATAGGTTTACCAATAAACAACTAAATATATAAACAGTTAGGTATAGGACAATAATAATAATTAAGATAACAGCCACGTGCAATGAATGAACAAACAACTAAACATATAAACAATTAGGTACACGACAATAATAATAATAATTAAGATAACAGCCACGTACAATGTTTGTTCATTCATTGTACGTGGCTGTTATCTTAATTATTATTATTGTCGTATACCTATTGTTTATATGTTTAGTGTTTTACAAAGAAAGCCTACACAAAATAGTCCTAAGGATGTCTTGAAATAAAGAAAAAACGTCGACATATTTTTGAAACCTGGTTTTCTTCTTTAATTGACCACACCCCAACAATTTACCACATAAAACATTTAAAATAAGGGTCATTAAATAATTTCAAAAAATGTATATAGTGTTTGACAGCTTTCTTGTTAAAATCAACAGAACCAAGAACCTTCCAAGAACAAAAACGACATTAAACTTACAATTTACAATTGATTGGATAGGTTAAA
Source organism: Rhamnusium bicolor (assembly GCA_029963845.1). NCBI lineage: Eukaryota > Metazoa > Arthropoda > Insecta > Coleoptera > Cerambycidae > Rhamnusium > Rhamnusium bicolor. The sequence continues at coordinate 68,587 of JANEYF010002985.1, read as the reverse complement.
AAATTCTATCACGTCGATTTTTGCGGTGAAGAAGTTGTGATTACTATAGGCAGCGAATCTTTATGTATGTTCCTTTTTTACGATATTTTTTAGTGTATTTAAAACTGCGCTTAACGCCAAAAAAAAATGAAGAAAATTATAAAACGCGTCATAGAAATAATTATACATAAATATATCAATAATAAAAAATACTACCTCTAACGTGTTAATGCAGAATTCCTCTAATCTAAAGCCTCTGGCAATACTATGAAGAAAGCAATATGAGGACTAGTGCAATAAACCCCCATTATTATTATTAATAAAGAATAACTCATTTTCTAATGGGCACTATCACTTATTAGCACAATCTTTTTTGCAGAGAAAAAGTTTAAAAAATTAGTATGAAGGGAAGTCTCAGGAACAACTTAATGAGAATAGTCAAGTAATAAACTAAACGCGTTGGGATTTAATGTAATATAAGATATTCAATGATAACTAATAATTTTAAAGACGTGGTGGTGTCATGCTTGTGTTGCTTGTTAGGAAGACACAGGGACAATTGATAGAAGTTAACAATCCGCATATTAATCTTAAAGAACACACCTCGCAAAAGTTATGGGGCGCCCCCCAAAAAAAAAAACAAAAAAAAGGGGGGGAAAAAAAAATTAAAAAAGGAATATAAAATAACTTGCTTATTATGAAAGATGCCATTTTGAATGTTTGAATATTCATAACATGTGTCTGAAGCTAGAATTTCATGTAAATTTCACACCAAAATTAACTTCCGGTCTAACCGGAAGTCATACCAGCTTTCTTATTTCAAATGGCAATACCCAACTTTTTTTAAGCTATGATATCCAGCTTTAAATTCCCTATCCAATGATGTATCACAACTTACAATTTGTTCACTAAATAACTTCAAAGTCGACTTTCTTAAAAGAGTAGGCCGTGGATCGGTAATAACAACGAAACGTCGAAAAGTTGGCTATGGAATTGCTTATAAACCGTTACTAATAACTTTTTTTTTGAAACGTTAAAATGACAGTGACATTAGATATGATAAGATCAAAAACTCAGAATCAAAAACCCCCTGTACCTTCCGACATTTTGAATAGAAACCATAATTCCTTTTTAGGTGCTTTGGTTGACAATAAATTCATGCAAGCAAAATAAACTTATGACTTAATTTTGTTTTTGTAAGAACGAGAATAAAACAGTATTTTACTGCCTCAAAACAGGAAATAAAATGAGCGTTTATTCTCTGGGGGATTTAAAGCCGCCATGGAAACCAATGAACAATACAAACATAACGCAACGTCCGTCAACATTTTTATTATGTAAAACTTTTAATAGTAAAAAGAGCAAAAAATTAAGAATCAAACATATAAACCATAAAATGCAACTTATGTATTTCAAATTGAAATTAATATTAATAAGGTAATTTTCACAGTTCATAATATTTGGTAATTAATATTTATATTAATTTAGTAATATTTAGTAATCTAAACGTCAAACAGAAATAAATAAAAAATAATGTCAAACAGACAATTAAATACAAGGATACCTAAATAAATTCGCGTTAGCTAATTATTGTTCGTCAGTATTTACATTTAATTTTTTTGTAATAAAAATTGTGCCCGTTGCGTTCGTAAGAATATTGTTATGCACCTCGGGAGTAAAGTGTGAATTAGTCCCTTGCATGACATTTTTCACTATTCATGCCGAGACTAAAACACTCACTTAATAAACTTAATATTTAATAAAATTAAAAAAATACATAAATTAAATTGTATTTTCGAAATGCATTCCATCTGCATCCACGCATTTGTTCAAACGTGTAATAATTTCATCCAACACATTTCTCAATATTTTTGGAGTTATTTCACGAAAAGCTACTCGAATCCTATTTTCCAGATCTTGTGGGTTGTTTGTATTACACTTTGTTCTTGCGATGGGCCCATAAAAAAGAAGTGAGATCAGGCAACCTAGGTGACCACCTAATCGGACCATGACGATTTAAAAAAAGTTTAAAAATGTTAAATGTTTTTACAAGAATGTAATATTTCTTCCCAACTTCTTTGAGTATTAAAAGTAATGTCACACAAAGCACCTACTGTAAAACAAAAATACACTTTCTATTAAAAATTTTGAAGTTACAAGGTGTTTTTAATTCAGAATTTTGAAAATTATCATGTCTCTAATGCCATTGTTATTTTAACGTTTCCCAAATAAATGACGCGGCAATGTTTATAAGCAGTGTAACTATTCCATAGACAACTTTTCGACGTTTTGTTGTTATTTCGTTCCACGGCCTACTTACTAATTTTTTAAAAAAGTCGACTTTGGAGTTATTTATCGAACAAAGTGTAAGTTTTGACACATCATTGGATATTTAAAGCTGGATATTATAGCCTAAAGAAAGTTAGGTATTGTCATTTGAAATTAGAGAGTTGGTATTATGAAGTCGGTTGAAACTTTGATGTGCAGCTAACACTGACGTGGTTTTTCCATCTAGCACTAAAACACCATACATTGCACTCGACGCGGTTACGCCAACCAAGTTGGCATCATCTGGAGATGATTAAAACTAAGTTTTATGGAGTTTTGTGAAAAACCACGTCAGAGTTGGTATGACTTCAGGTTAGACCGGAAGTTGTTTTTGCTGTGAAAATTACATAAAATTCTAGCTTTAGGCACATGTTATGAATATCCAAAAATTCAAAATGGCATATTTCATAATAAGCGAGTAGGCAATACTTTCGTGGTCACCCGGTAAATAGATAGTTCTGTTACTAAACGAGTACTGATGTGGAAAACGAATGAAGTGTTTTGTGCTAGTATGAAGCGAGCGGTTTAAAATACTGCGATACAATCATTATTCTAGTTAGTGCATATTTCTCTTTATTTAATTAATTCGAATGTGCAACCCAATTATTGTTCTATTTTTTCATTGTTTATAAAAAACAGAACACAGGAAATATTTAAACATCAATTTTAACTTCATGTCAGATGGGCCCACAAATTTTGTTTCGATGTATTGTTATCACACTGAAAATATCACACGATAAAAATGAAAAAAAAGTACTATTTAGTTTTCGAAATTAAGATCTTAAAATTACATTAGTTATTTTCCGCAAACCAATGCAATGCAAGAAAAGAGAAAATGTTTTCTTATTCTCAATAAAAATAAAAACTTTAATCCATGTTTATTTGCTTCAAAAATAAATTTTAAAATAACATATCTTACCTTTAGTTTAAGTTGCTTTCTGACCTGGTATCCTCTGAATCCGGCTTGTATTTTGGTGGCTGCTTCAACTTCCATGCTTTTGTTATTAATAGTCGCGTTCTTGCGGTTCTCGCTTTCCATACTCTGTAACTCTGTTCGTGTTGGTGAACTGAAGTCTGAGCCCGATTCAATCGGTAAGGCGCCTTTATCTGGAGTCTGCGCAAAGTCATCCTGGACGCCGGTGACGCCTTGGACGGCAGAAATTGGCCGCGGTGACGTCAGGACCGCAACACCTGCTACATGTCGAATAATAACCGTGTTATTATTACAGAAACTTAATTTGAGATGATATGATAATGATGAATTATGTTCAAGCCAATGTGTTTTTCTACACCACCGTTTATAAAACTTGTCAGTTTCGTAATTTTATAACCGAAATTTGCACTTTTTGTGTTAATTCTCTTGATATAATAATCGAAACAAAAAATATTTATATATAGAAATGGCACTTTAACGAAAAACCGCAGAAAACTAGCAATGAACTGAAAATTGACTTAGACCTGTACTTTAGTGTTAGTAGTATATTCATTTCTAGTTCACTGGATTTGGAAGCAGTCTCAATACTGAATGAAATTGTTACACTGCTGTTTCAGAATTACTGTTCCTCATCAGCACATCGTGGTTTAAGAAATCGTATAGGGAATGGACTATATCATGAATAAGTAAACAACAGGTGAAAAGAGTTCATGTCTCTAAACTGACCCTTTTTAAAACACTATATTAATCGCGCACTTGCCATTTTCATCGAATATTAGAATACACTCTGAATATATTATGTTTTATAAATACAAGTTATTTGCGTATCTCGATGAATCGTGAGTTATGTCAAAAATTCTTGATTTAGAAAATAAAGACATGTTTACGTATCTGTGTATATGTATGTCAGCTCGACAGCGGAGCTTATATCGCTACAAAAAAAAATCAGAAAAATGTATACTCTACTGGAAAACAAAAAGCTAATTCAAACCAAGGGAAGGAGTATAACGAAAAGGTGCTTCTTTTATTATTGGTTAATGAAAATTATTTCACAAAGGAATTGTTGTATTTTGTGTTTATAAATGTGATTACTACTGATTAGTGATTACTCATTTGTTAAAATAAAATGATAAATTGAAATGCATAGTTCCATATATCATTGTATCTCTAATTTATTAATTTATTAGCAATATTTAATTGTACATAAGAACTCATGTGTAAACTGATTTATATAATTCGGAGTATATGAAAAAATTTACATTTAAATCTTCGTAAAATTTAAAATATTATCGGTATACCATATTCTACACCATATTTTGTGTGCTTGGCTCATTGTTCAACCTACACAAGCACATTATAAACAAACGTTGGTTCTTGACTAGTTGTTTCTGAATGTAGGACGACTTGATCAAAAAAATATATCAGACTTGTGGTCGAAAAATCGCATTTCAAGACTTACCTACTTTCTTTAATCCGTATGCAATAGATATGGAATGAGGTACTACGTGGTCCATTATTATTAAAGATGGTTTATCCCAAATGCAAAAATCCATGAAATCGCTTGGTAATGCCCAAGAAATTATCCATTAAAAAATATGTATTATTTACGTATATTTCGATATTACATTCCAGGAAATAAGAGTGTCAAAAAGTATTGTTACGCCACTGGACTGCGTAGACTGGTTAGATTAGGCTGGAATTGTACACGAACGGCCGGGAATATTCTGGAGTGCTCTAGACTGGGTCAATGGATGTATAAATAAGACGCACGGTGGGCCGAGATTTAATCTTAAGTTGAACGTGAGCGAGTAAAGAAGTAATAAGAAAGAGACTTATAAGTGTTCAAGTGTAATTATAGTTAAGACAGTAATTAGTCTATTGTTATTAATTGTTAATTAATAAATAAAGTAGTTATTAAGTGTTACCTGGACTTTCAATCAACGAATCTACGGGAAGAGGTGTTTGTGTGGATAGCAAACACGTAACAATTTGGTGTCGGAAGTGGATTGGAAGAGAAATTTCTGGAATATTCGAAAAGGTTCTACAGTGTTCTTCTCAGAAATTAGTGGTAACACGGAGAATAAAGCTACTGGACAGTGTTTGGAGGACTATTTCTGGACTGAATAGTGACTTTAAAGTGGATTTTCGAGAAGTTCTAGAACATTCGATTTAGAAATAGCTGCAAATACGCGAGTGCCGCTAGTTATAACGTGTCGTGGACTGAGAAAAAGGACTATTAGTGCAATTTCGGGAAAATTCTAGAACATTCTATTTGGAAACTACAGGAGATACGTGAATTGTGTCGACGGGAACGTGTTGTAGACTTAAAAACAAGACTACAAGTGACTTTTAGTGACAATTCTAGAACATTCGATTTGTAAACCACAGAAGATACGTAAACTGTGTTAACGGGAACGTGTTATAGACTCAAAACAAGACTTATTAGTGATATTTCGTGAAAATTCTCGAACATTCCATTGCACAATTAGTGGAGATAAGTGAATTTTGTCAACACAAAAAGAAGTATAGACTCTAAATAAGACTTTCTAGTGCTGTTTCGAGATTTTTTTTGGAACATTCCATTAACAAAATAGACGTGATTTCAACATTTTACAGACTTGATAGTGTAATAAACTTTATTTTGAACTAATTTACGTGTCGTGAATTAATGCCAACAACAAGAAGCATGGCGGAGAAACAAACACAAGACTTACTTGCAGCATTGGTACAACAAATGGAAGAACAGAAAAGAGAACGCCAGGAAGAATTAAGAAAGATTATGGAAGATCAAGAAAGAAGACGACAGGAAGACAAAGAAGAACAAGAGAGAAGACGACAAGAAGAGAAAGACGAACAGAGAAAGATTATGGAAGATCAAGAGAGAAGACGACAGGAAGAAAAAGAAGAACAAGAGAGAAGACGACAAGAAGAAAAAGAAGAACAAGAGAGAAAACGCCAGGAAGAAAAAGGAGACTTGATAAAAATGATCGAAGGCCTGGAAATAAGACGACAGGAAGAATTAAGACAAATTATGGAGGGACAGCATCAAGTCATGCTCTCGGTCACTGAACAGTTGAGGGAAGATGTACAGGCTGAAGTCATGGAAGTTAAAGAAGAAGTCAGTGAATTTCGAGGAAAGTTTGAAGGAGAAATAACTGAAGATAAGGAAGAAGTAGCCCGACTTAAACAACAATTAAGAGAGAAGGGTGGCCAGTTAGTACTATCGTCTGGTACTAGGTTACAACCACCTTCCTTCGACGGCCAAAGTTCATGGTCAACATATAAGAGACAGTTTGAGGCAGCTGCACGTTCAAATAACTGGAACGATGAGGAAAAGGCAACAGCATTGGTATTAGCACTAAGGGGCCAAGCATTAGACCTGCTCCAAACAATTCCTGCCGCACAGCAACAAAACTTTAGTATTTTGGAGGCAGCGTTAGAACTAAGATATGGTGACCAACATCTCGCCCAAGTATATCAGGCTCAGCTCAAATCACGCAGACAACGAGGTGGAGAAAGCCTCCAGGAGTTCGAGGCTGCGGTAGAAAGATTAGCCCATCTAGCCTATCCTGATGCACCAATGGAATTTCAACAACAGTTAGCAGTTGGTACATTTATCGATGGAGTAAGGGACCAGGAAGTTAGGCGAATTCTTAAGTTGGCCAGGCATAAGCTTAGTAGTGAGGCTTTAGTACATGCACTGGAAATCGAGGCTGCCTATAAGGATACCACACAATCAAATCAGAGAGTACGAGCTGTCAGTGTGGAGGAAGACAGGCCAGACAACACAACACAAAACCTGATATCTGATCTACACAAGATGATGACCCAACTACTAACAAAGTCGAACTCCCAGCAGACAGAAAACCAACAACAAAGTAGTGGGAGGCCGAATGGAGGCATCCGTTGTTATATGTGTGGCAAATTGGGCCATATTAAGAGGAACTGTCATGAGCTCAACATTCAAGATCCGAGACAAACCCAACAGCAAAGTAGTGGGAGACAGAGTGGAGGACGCATGCGCTGTTATAAGTGTGGCAGAGTGGGCCATATTCAGAGTAACTGTCGTCAGCGCATCCCTGAGAGGGTCCCAGTAATGGAGAAGCCGCAGGAAAACTGGCGAGCTGGTACTTCGCGGAATATAGCAGATGGCCTTTCCAAAAGACCGTGTCAGAAAGACTGCAAGCCTTGCCATCGTAGGGAAGAACAACAAAATGTACAAATAATGAAGACTGTTAAGATTGATGTTTCTGATTATTGGACAAAAGAGTCGTTAAGGGAAGCGCAGTTAAACGATAACGAGACTGGTCCTATTCTGAAATGGAAAGAAAGAGGGACCCGACCGGATTGGAAGGACATTTCAAATAAATCAGTGGGATTGAAGGCTTTATCGGCACAATGGGACTCCCTTATCGTAGAGGATGGACTGCTAAAGAGAGCGTGGGAAAGTCCAGATGGGAGGAAAGTTACTTGAAAATTGTTAATCCCTAGGTGTCACGTAGCAGATGTACTTCAGCAAGTGCATAATGGAACGTCTGGCGGACATTTTGGCATCAACAAAACCCTGACAAAAGTAAGACAACGTTTCTACTGGGTAAACAGTCGTCAAGATGTGAAGGCTTGGTGCCGCCAATGTGAAGTTTGCGCGGCAAGAATGGGGCCACAAATAAGAAATAAGCAATATAACTCCAGGGCTCCATTTGAGCGAAATACCATAGCAAGTGACCGTATGAAGGCTCGTTATGATCTTAAGGCTAATTCAGGAGGGTACCAGGTGGGAGAGTTGGTTTGGCTATATAACCCACAACGAAAGAAAGGCAGGTCCCCGAAACTTCACCACCCTTGGGAAGGTCCTTACACTGTCGTCACTAGACTAAACGACGTTGTATATAGAATTCAACAAAATCTAAAATTTAAGATGAAGGTGGTGCATATAGACCGACTAGCCAAGTATGCAGGGAACAATGAATTGCCTGATCGGGACGTTCAGGCTTAAGGAGGGGCAGTGTTACGCCACTGGACTGCGTAGACTGGTTAGATTAGGCTGGAATTGTACACGAACGGCCGGGAATATTCTGGAGTGCTCTAGACTGGGTCAATGGATGTATAAATAAGACGCACGGTGGGCCGAGATTTAATCTTAAGTTGAACGTGAGCGAGTAAAGAAGTAATAAGAAAAGAGACTTATAAGTGTTCAAGTGTAATTATAGTTAAGACAGTAATTAGTCTATTGTTATTAATTGTTAATTAATAAATAAAGTAGTTATTAAGTGTTACCTGGACTTTCAATCAACGAATCTACGGGAAGAGGTGTTTGTGTGGATAGCAAACACGTAACAGTATATTTCTCCCGTGTTAGATACATTTTACTGATACGTTTTTCTAAACCTTCATAATATTGTTAGTAGACACCATTAACATTCATTCACCTTAGCTTTATGTCCCTAAACATTACAGGCAGATTATATTAGATAATGACGTTTCCTCATTAACCGTTAAGTTTAGGCTGTGATTTGAAAAAATATTTAAAAAAAGATTTCATCTAAAATCGAGCGTTTCCGGCATGCCGAAATATATCTGCAAACTGTATATTTTCATAACGTTAAGTGAAATAATTTAATTAAAATTGAAAAGTTCATTTACTCGTAAAAAATTATTTATAAATGAATATATTACGTTTATAATTAGAAATATCTGGAATATAAATTATGGTAATGCTGTATTGATAGATAAGTTTAATATAAGGCATTTACACTGGTAATTCGAGGAAGAAATGGAGTTCTATGGAGTCAAGAAAACCTTAAATTATTTTTCTTATCGTATAATTCTTGCATAATTTTCTGACATTATCTAGGGGATATCACAGGGATATATGCACATTAACGATATCATTTAAATTAGCTTCATAACTATTGTTTCCAATATTGCACATGGTCACATTTTTAATGTTTCCAATTTATAGACGATTTCAAACAAATCAATATAATTTATTAAAAAACTGATACGGAAAATAATTCCTCTCTTATAAGAAAACAATTTTGACTTTTTTTACAAAATAGAATTAATAATAACGAACTTATTGAACTACTTGTTTAGGTTGTTCCTAAGATTTCGGTTTAAATTTTTAATTCCACACAGAACCTTTAACTTAATAAAAGATTACTGAAATGTTTGAGGATAATTTATGTTACTATTTTTCAAATTATAATGACTTATGTGGTAATACTGATTGACTAAAATTGCCCTAGAAAGTTAAGCAGTATAGTATATGGAATATCATATCAGGACTGCAACAAGTCATACATAGGACAGACCAACAAAATGATAAATGTAAGAGTAGAGGACCATGTAAATGCAACACGAATAGGCGAGAAAATCTCATCCCTACTACAGTATATGAAAACCACAGGGCACAAGACTTCAACAACTGAAATAGTAGCCAATATTGAACAATACATGTCAAGAATCTCCGGAGAAACCTTATATATAGAAGAAAACCACAAAATCTTAATAAGAGAGATGACGCACAGAGACTATTTAATTCAAAGTAACCAGCATTAGGAGACAGATACGTCACTGAAAACACCAGAATCTCAATTTGAAGTTAAAATATGAAACCTCGTGCTATGCAAATTATGGAAGTTACTGCAAAGTATGATGAAGATAAAAAAGACCTTTAGAAGACTGACAAATTTCCAGCTCCCATAATTTAAAACAGCTGTCATTCAAAAGATTAAAATATGTCGAGCGAAATATTCAGTTAGATGATCAACTGCGACAAATCTGAAAAAATTTAAAATAAGATGAAAAAATTGGTCGCGGTGCTCCTCGGTAGTACTTTCTCATCATATTCAATTTGACATGAAAGAAGTAAATTACTTTAATGGAAGTATACATTTCCAATTATTTTATTTATTTATATAAAGTAATTAAAGTGAACAAAATAAACAAAATTAATAGGATATATGTGATAAATAAGATAGAAGACATAAAAGAGATAAATAAGACAATTGAGATAAATGATACAAATAAGATAAATGAGACAAATGAGGCAAATGTTGCAAATGACATAAATTAGAAAAACGAGACATAAAACATAAAACACACCACATAGGGTGAAGGGGGGAGTAAATATGAAACAGTTAAAAATGAGGGTAAAAGTGACACAAACCTGTAATTAATTAACGATATAATTTACGAGAAAACTGCAAAAACCATTTATTCATTTATATGTGATAAAGCAAATGGAAAAATTCTCATAAAATTCCTTTATTAATGTGACCGGTTTCGTGAACAAGTAATTACTTCACATCATCAGACACAGGAATTTTTTATAAATAAAAATTCCTGTGTCTGATGATGTGTAATTCTCAGCTATAGTTCATAATTAAGGAATTTTATGAAATTTTTCTATTTGCTTTATATCATGAATAATTACTCATATGGGAGCAACCTACCTACGTTATTCATTTATAGTTTAATTTAATAGATATGAAAATACGAAACATCGGTTATCAAACTTGTACTGTCCACGAGGTTTTCCTCACACAGTGTAAAAAGTTGCAAAATAAATTTCATTGTTGCATATCTTTCCCTATAACTACAAAATAAATTGAGGTTTTAGTTTTATATCGATTTTGTAGAGTAAATAGATCACAGATGATAATGCCCTTTTTGTTTAATTTTTTGGCAAATTAGTTTGTTTTTCTCGTTCGTTGAAACTTTTGGGAAAAAATGAAACATTTTGGGAAAACGTGAAGCAGCGCTGGGGAAAATATGAAACTATCGAATTGTGAGTTCTGCAAGTGCAATGAAAACGGAATTGTATAATAGAGATGGAAATAAAAGTTGGGCACTATGTTTTATTGTCATTCAAATGTTTAAGAAGAAATGCTTTTTTCTACAAATATGTGTGCATCGTTTCAAAAATAGACGAACCTAACATTAGTGATGGGATTACAAAGTTTGATTAATAAAAGCGAATTTAAACTGAATGAAAAACAATTCTGTGGTGGATCGCGAAGCTGCTTTAGAAATTGTTCCATTCCTCAAATTGTACAAATAAGTACAGATAGATTGATTATTTCTAAAACCAGTGCTAGTAGTTGAAAAATAGCTCTTAACGTGTTACATTTTTCCATAATCTTTATTACATTTTATATATTATATTTAAATAATGTCTTTTTTGTTTTTATATTAGTACCTAGTTTGCAAGTCTTTTTTTTTATTTAGTTAAACTGTTTTTCATTATATAGAACGGTTTTTTTTTTTCAGTAAAAATCACAGTGCTTTTCTTTCTTCAAATACGGTTAGTATTTGAGTTTTATTGTAATTTTCATCACCATCATATACATTTTATTTTATTCTGTACTGAAATATAAAAATGTATAAGATGGCGCAACATGATTTTTATTCAACAACTTTTTCCCGCTTGTTTCATTTTTACCCCGCAAATCCTATTGTCTTGAATAGTATAGGAATTACAGGCTTCTTTCACATTTTCTCTTATCTGTTTCACTTTTTCCCAAAATCGAGGTTAAAAGTGAAACACAGTTTTTATTTATATATTTTTTTGTTTAGATTATATCTAATTAAAAAACATGTACTTTTGAAAAGATCAAGTAACACTGCATCTAATACATAAATGGGAAATTTCAATTTATTTTTATAAGGAACGGAAAAATTAAAAGTTTTATATTTTGTTTCATATTTATCCCATTTGACCCTAATTTAGATAAACGAAACCAACGAAATAAAACAAAATAAAATAATTTATTTGTCAATCGTGTCAAATTGGATATGATCAGGAAGTACTGCCGAGACCGGCGTTATTTTTTTAATTGAATAAAATTAATTTTAAACCTTTTTTCTCGGGAACGGTAATCTTACGAGAAATTTTTCAAGTTTTTTCCGGCACATTTTCCTTCTAAATAATTATTATTTTGAAATATTTTCTAATTTGGAGGCAATATTTTTGCTGTCCTCTTAAGACGTGCCCTCCCTGGTGCACTAATTTCACTGATATTCAATAGGGGTCGTTGTTGGATGTCACAGCTATTAAACTTTTGTAAAATTTCAGATTTCCACGTTGAGATGTGTTTGAGAAAATCCAGTCACAATAACTAACCAGAGACACACAGACACTCGACGCATGCCATTTCGGATAAGTTTTCTATTTTCCAGTCACAAAACGTTCATTTTCATCATAATTTTTAAATTTATTTTTTCTCACGACTCCAATACTTTATCAGTATGCATAGATAGATGAGAAAGTAAAAAAGTATATGCACGCAAATTATCAGCAGAAGCCAGTTATGGAACTGATTTTTACCACACTTCCCAGTTTTTAACCCAAACAAGTTTCAATGATTTTTTATAAATGGACTAGACTTGCTACAGACTCTGGTGAACGTAATACTAAATTAGGAAAGTTGCTTTTTACGCCGATGTTCGACAAATGTTTCACCAAGTACGATTATGCAGTAAACCACAAAATTCTCATAGATTCTTATGGAGACATAATTCAGTCGCCCATGGGATACTTATGAAATATAAGTCATGACCTTCGCTGCTACTTGTCCCTTAGTTTAGAAAAATTTAAATTCGAAAGATCACAGCAAAAAACCCAATGTTGACTTTGACGACTACTTCAACTGTGCAGATCCGGCTCGATGGATCAAGGACTCTTTACTAAGTTAAATCAAATCAAATTAAATTCTAAAACTAAAAATGGCGTTGATTGTGTTTTTCTCTTTCAAGAAACTCTTTGGAATTATTCTAAATGAATTAATTTTTTTGTCGATTGGTAGTTGTTTTGGTTTTTTTTTTTTTATTTATGATATTATTTTTTTTATTTATGATAGTAATAATATTAGTTAGTGGTGCAAAATACGGACTGGTAACATCCTCACGGTACACCCTGGACAGACAGAGGCAACTTTGCCGTGAATACTAGGACTAACCACCCTGATATCCCAACCTCTGGTTCCAACTATTCGCAGAGGAAGGACTCTTTACAATTGAATTAACCCAAGACGGATGAGAGTTAGAGACAGGTTGGAGGGGACCCACTCTACAGTTTTAATGTTGAACAACAGAATGAGCAAGGACGTCTATATCCACCTTCTGGTAGAGTGGTTTAATTACCAAACAGATTTATATTAATTATTACGTCTCTACTTTTGCAAAAAACTGACCATAGCGAAGTATATTCTCATATGGAATAACTATTCTGCAAAAATAGATAAATAGTAACTATTATTTTATTGGTTTAGCAATTTTATTCTGAAATTTATCGGTAACTTTACCATATACCGGATATACCAACCCTAAATAATCGAGGGAACTAAGGAATTACTTGCTGACCTGCTACGAGAGCAGCGTTTAAGTTTATAATAGGCTAATATACGGAGCAGACAGATTCAAATCTCATGTCTCATGTTAAATAACACACATGCATTGTGTCTACTACGTAAACTTTTTTTATTTCGTTCATTAAGTAAGTGATTACTAGAGATTTTACTAGAGGTTTTTAAATAACGTCATACATTACCAAAAAGTAGTAATTCTCTGCTAATGTATTTTTTAAATTTACTTTGAACATAAACTAATTTGATAAAATTGATAAAATTTAAACAAATACTTGATTCAACATCTAATGGCTTGAAATAGTTTTAATAAATTTGGGAATCCAAATCAATGTCACCTGGAGTAATGCCAAGAATGCGAACATATCAAAATAATTACGTACATGTTAATGAAATGGTAACACAAATATTTATAGTAGATAAATAAATTCCCCTAAATATCCCTTTTACTATTGTATCAGAAATTGAAAGCAAAAATAAATAGACGTAATGAAAATGAAAAACAAAATACATTTTGTTAATTTAATTTGATCAATAACAATAACAATACCTCAGAAAATTCTCATTAAACTCAGTAGCTGATTTAGGATTTAACTTAGGGGGGGACAACAGTGACGTATTTAGGTTGGTGGCAGTCGTAACTCAAACAACAATAATTGTACGATTGGCGACTACATCTGCACAGAAATTTACGTTTATTAGGTATAGAAAATCGTTATGTCACCCACGACCTCCGGCCAACTAGACGACATCATTTATCAGTTGGTTGTGACTAAAGGAAAATAGACATGTTTTAACAATGTCAGGCCGACTTCAATACATAACTGTGAACGTTGCGTAAGTTTTGGGTTTGTTATTGACGTTGCGGAAATCATAAGACTGAATTATCAACATATAGATTAAAGTCACTCTTTAACGTTTTATGGGACACATATCGTGGTGAGAATCATGCATGATGAAGAGGGCAGAGGAAGAACTAAAACAAACAACATAACCTATACATTTTTGTCGTGACAACCAGAACACTTTGGCAGCCCAAGAAAAGCAAAAGAAATTTAGAATTTGTAAAGAAAACAGTAGAAGAACAAAGAAAAAAAATTAAAGTATCAGAGATCCAAAAGAAAAAATTGGAGAAATGTATTGAAAGTGTAAAAGAGTTAATGATGCATTTAAAAGATGAAAAATTATTATCTGAAAAAGCCTCTGAGTATATTCTGATATATATTGTATAAACACACTGCAAAAACGATGAGGGGCACTTTTAGTTCATTCATTAGAAAAATTTACCAGTTTTTTTCTTTATTCGACGTTTTAGTTAAACTGCTACAAAAAAAATAGGAAAAATGTGGATTTGATATGAAAATTTATTTTGTGAATAGCAGCTTCAGTTTAATGATATTACTGTGTAAACCGTATTTGTATATTCTACTCGCCAAGGTATTTTTTGGTACACATAAATTATTATTTCATAAAACAGTGATCATTATTTTTGCAGTGTAGTCTTTATAAAATAGATTTATAATAAATTATTCTAATACTCACAATGTAATCTGATAGCAAATAGAGGGCATCAAAGGCACCATGTAAATTCACACATACTCTGGTATTATTCTATAATTATTTAATTTATCTACTCTAATTAGATAACATAAAATCCTAGATTTTTAGGGAGTCACTTTGTTGACTTGAGAGATGGCTAAAAAACATTTTAACATGAAAATTGTCAAACATTTAACAATGTATACAAATAAAATTAATATGTATATATTAGAAAAATGGGAACGGAGAAATTTTAAAATTAAAAATTGTTGTAGGAAGGACTTCCATCATCTATAAAAGAAATTTTGGAGAGAAAAATGGTCTCCAAAAATAGAAAATATTCACCGAAATTAAGAGCTTTTGCTTTAACATTGCATTTTTATTCGGTAAGTACCTATAATTATGTTAGAGGGCAATTTGAAAATTTATTACCTCATACAGAAACAATAAGACAATGGTACATGGTAATTGATGCAGAACCTGACTTCACAACAGAAGCTTTCGAAGCTGTTAAGTTGAAAAATCAAGAGGAGAATGGTAAAAAAACAGTAGATGAAATGAATATCCCCCAGCATATTGAATATCAAGCAGGCAAATATTATGGCTATGTTGATTTAGGTCCTGGATTAGAAAATGATGGTGATAGCAGGGAGGAAGCCAAGAATGCTTTAGTGTTTATGGCTGTTGCGATGAATTCCCATTGGAAAGTTCCTTTAGGCTATTTTCTCATTAAAGGTTTAAATGGAACGAGCAAATTTATTAAAAATTTTCCTAAATTTACTTAAGAAAACTGGAGCTGTATGTCAGTCATTAACCTTTGATGGGGCTCCAGTCAATATAAATATGTGTAATCACATTAAACGATAATTTCCAAACCTATTTTAATCATTGCTCAATTAAAACTTACACATTCTGTGATGCATGCCATATGGTTAAATTAGTCCGAACAACATTAGGGGACAAAGAAATTTTATACAGTCCAAACAGTGAAAAAATTATGTGATAGTGATAGTATTAGTAAGGCTTTAATATTTTGTAGAGAAAAATTTGGAAATAAATTCATCAATTGTGATGCTACAGCCGAATTTTGCCTAATAAATAATAATGTTTTTGACATATTAAACTCTAGGCACTTGTACTCCAAATCACCTTTCCAAAATGGCTTATCTCCAAACAATTTTGTTTGAAGATTTTATTCTAGTAGAAAGACAGGATTCTCAGGATTTATCATAAGTTTTACAGGTTTATTAAATTTGTATAAAGATTTGGTTCTTCAGAGATACTTTAAATATATATATTGACTTTTAAACTAAGCCAGAATCACCTGGAAACTTTTTTCAGTGGGGTAAGAAGGCGTGGGGGGATATAACAACAACCCTTCAGCTTTACAGTTCACAACAGTCTATAAACGGTTACTGGTAAAACATCAAATTTCGGCATCAAAACATGGGAATTGTACTATTTTAGATGCAACAACCATTTTACATATTGGTAGTGGAACTATAAGCAATTCTAATGATTTAATTACTGATAGCATTGAAATTTTTTTAAAAAATAGATACAATTGATATGGACCATAACTATTTCACAGCAATTATGTCTCTTTCTCCATATCTTGAGGATGTGATAAATTATATCTGGATTTATTGTAAAAAAAATAAACAAAAAAAGTTACTTGTGAGATATGCCTAGAACATTTATACAGCAAGAACTCCGACTCATTTTTATTAAATATTAAAAATAGAGGCTTTTTAGTATGTCCAAGTAATAATGTAATAAAAATTTGTATTAGATTGGAAAATATTTTGCGACAATATAAAAATATAATATTTCGACATACATATATTAAAAAAATTTATTTCAATTAAGTTATTAAAAGATATTGAAGATGTATTTTATAGCAATGGGATGAATCAACATGTATTGACGCAGGATTTGTTAGATAATCATAGGATTCGATTGATTAAATTAATAACAAATATATTTTTATACAAACGCTTATATTATGAAGTGACATTTATTAATAGTAAATTTGAGGTACCTAGAATAAGACAAAAATATACAAAACTTGTACTCTTTTACAATGAATAAAGTATTTTATAAATTTCAGTTGTCTTCTATTTATAACCTACCTTTTTAAGTATTTTTAGATACCTCCAATCCCAATCATTGTACTTTTCTTGGAATTATGTGGAGAAATGGGAAAAATAATTGAAGACTAATAAGAACCCTCCAAGGAAATTTTTTTCATGTTCGTATTTAAAAGTACTAAATAAATATAAAATACTATTAGAAACAAGCCAATAATTTTAAAATGTTAAATTTCTTAAGAAACTAAGTAGAAAACAGTAAATGCATTTATCATTCATAATTACTTCACTGTTAAAAGGCAAGTTTATGGGTAAATCATCAGAATCTACGTAGAAATTGATAAAATAATTCCGGTTAATAATTTAATGCTTTAGAAATGGTTGCCATGTGTAAATATAATCTTAATTAATTAGTTCATATCACAGTATTTAGAACTATTTAAATAAATTAATAATAACATTAATTTTAAAACATTTTTCAAGGACCTATTTATTTACCCGCTTTTATTTAAATAAATGTCATGAGATGCCATTCCTATTGGCCCTACAATACTGTGACCTAGAGAGAGAAAATCATTATGGTAGAAGAAGATAGATGTAAAAAAATACGTCGTATCTAATATGAGGCATATCGCCAATACTGTCAAACTCTATAGCTGAATCTTTACCTATATTAAATCTATGGTTGTTACGAACTCATCCAGCAATGTCAAGACGCGTCGGAAGACTAAATTTTCATTTGCGGTGCATTAAAGCAACTATGTATTATATAAATCCTAATTTATTAAGAGTAGACCAAATAAAATGCTAGGGGTCACTTTCTTTAGTCATTAAACCATTGCTCTACAAAGTATTCAAAAAATTTTGTTAAGTAAACATCTGCATCAAAATAATTAGTGAGAAGCTGTGTTCTTTTTTGAAAAAACCTATCAAAATAATGTTTCACACCTAAAGAAATATTAACCTAGAAATGCAATTATTAAATTATGTTACAAAAATTGACGGAATACAATCTGCTTGTATTTTATCAAACATAAGAAAATTGCTGTGGTAATATTTAATTTTTGCATCAATATCAAACAGAAAATTGTCATGTCGACTGGTACATGCCCCACTTTTCTACGGCGCATAGTTTCCGAACTAAGGCCTTATAATCTTTCTTTATATGAAATATAAACAAGACTTTTTTAGCACCTAACAAGTGATATTAATTTTTTATACAAGAACATCTGAATTTTCACACTGTACTTATTAATATGATTATACAAAGCAGTAAATGCACAGGAAATCCAGTCTCATTAGAGTTTTTAAAATTACCGTAATAATGAATTGTCACCGGAACAAATCATCAATTATAATCAAAAAAAATGCAAAATTATCATATATGGAATAAAAGTATACCCAGCCGTGATTGTAATAATTTGAATTGTTAATTCAGTTAATAATAAAAAATACTTCTTGTTCTATATTTTGCTCTGGAAATAGTCTAATAAATAAACTTCGTGCATTAAAAATAATCTGAAAATTCGGCATTCAAATCGTGTTGCCTCTAAGAAACCGCATTTGTTCATTTTGATGTGATTTGACTGAAAAAGTATCCTCGACTGCGTCTCGGGTATTTTTTGTCAAACCACTGCCATAAGTTATGACAATTATGATAAGCATTGAGTCGACTTTATGGAATATGCTATCTACGATATTTTAGCACCAATTGATGAAAAATGACCTAATCAACAAATTTCGATTTCCAAAAAATTGCCTAAACTGAGT
Source organism: Rhamnusium bicolor (assembly GCA_029963845.1). NCBI lineage: Eukaryota > Metazoa > Arthropoda > Insecta > Coleoptera > Cerambycidae > Rhamnusium > Rhamnusium bicolor. The sequence continues at coordinate 49,580 of JANEYF010002985.1, read as the reverse complement.
TAGGGTGTTTAAGAAATAACCGATTCAAATAGTTTCTGTTTGTAGTAATTTGTTCACTGATGTACTATGTAGCTCATCAACTATTGTTATGGACGTCTGTATTTGTGAAACTGATTAAGAGAGTTATCGACTAATGACGTTGCCACACTTTGTAAATGAAAATCCCATTAAATTTGATGTTTTAACAAATTATCAGTTATATATTATTAGTTATATATATATTATATATTAGTTATATTAGTTATATATATATTATATATTAGTTATATATATATTATATATTAGTTATATATATATTATATATTATCAGTTATATATTATTAGTTATTATTATATTAGTTATAACGGTCGAAGCGGGTGGTTGGTCGAGTAGCGTCGCTCCAGTGAAAACCCCGAAAATTATCGGTAACAACTTTAGTAAACGTGATATAATTTAACTGGAACGTACCTAAAAACATTCTTAAAACGCCGAAAAAACAAAAGTAACAAAATTGTATATATAAGTGTATAAACAATTAAAAATACAAATCAGTGGAAGATATATCTGTGCATCTAAAAAATACTGTGTTAGTTTCTTAAAGCACGTGACAAAGAGGCCAGTGTAAAACCCGGGCTAGGGCCGCAATAAAGTGACAGGTACCCACATCTGGTTTAAAGTGCTCTAGAGACAATCCAGTTGAAAGACCTAAATAAAACGCATAAGTAAAGGCTATCATAGACGATCTGCATAGAACATAAAAAGTATTGGCTTTAAAAAACAACTAACCAAGCATGGAAAATAAAGATTTATCAAATAACGAACTTCTAGAACAAATTGTTTTGAAAATGGAGACAAACAATCAGCAATTAAAAAGTGACATAACGAACATGTTACTGGAGAAGATAAATATATACAATACGATCATCGAGGATTTGAAGTCCAATAATATACTCTTAAGTCAGCGTGTACACTACTTAGAGGGTATTACGAGGGCAAAAAATATAGTATTCGGCTTAACCGAAACTGAAAATGAAATGGTAGAAGGAAAAATCATAAATACCTTAAATAATCTACTATCTTTAAGTATAAATAGTACTGACATCGACATCGCATTCCGGATAGGGAAGAAAGTAGCGAATAAAAATCGACCAGTTCTGGTCAAACTGATAGCAGAGAAACTGAAGCATGACATATTTAAAAATGTTCGCAATCTGAAGAACTCAGGAATAGCCATAGGCCATGATATGTCACCAGAGGACAGAGCTAACAAAAAGCTTTTATTGTTCCATAAAAAAGAAGCTACCAGGCAAGGGTATACAGTAGTCCTCAATAAAAATAGCTTAACCATAGACGACACCACGTATACACCAAATGACCTAAAGAAGCTTGAATCAAAACTTGGAACAGAACCCGTCCTAGAATGCAAAATAAACACACCTACAGCTCATCCTGAAGCCAATCAGCCAGTAATACTAATATCCCAACTAGCAACAAATACATCATCTGATGAGGAACTTCGATCACCAAATTACAAAAGCAAACCGCAAGAAATCCAGGGCCCAGTAACACAACGTCCGCAACTAGCCGAAAGGAGTTATCTCACCTATAGACCAGCTGACTCATTCCAATCGACTACTTCACCCTCTCCCACCACTAGACTCACTACAGGATCGCAAGCTAAGCCACATTCTAATACAGGAACTAAACCTAAAACTAGTCAGTATAATTTTCGAAACTCCGGTAAAAAATAATTTTAAAATTTTACATCAAAACGTACAATGCTTGAAAAATAAGACCTTAGAATTAGATTTATATTTAGAAAACCGTAGATTAGAAATAGATGTAATGTGCTTAACGGAACACTTCCTGAAAAACGACGAAGTTCAATGCTATAATCTAAACAATTACAGTATAACCTCCTCCTTTTGTAGGTCAATAAACCAGAGGGGAGGTACTTGTATTTACGTTAAAAATAATATCCTTGAACATACAAAATCCATTAATACATATAAGTCGTTAGTGAGTGAAATCGATTTTGAATTTAGCATAGTGAAAATTATGAATATCATAATAATCTGCATATATAGATCTCCCCTGGGAAAATTTTCTGTATTTATTAAAAACTTAGAAGAACTTTTAAATAATATTGTCAGAGATATAAAAAGTAAAATTGTTATCTGCGGGGATATTAATATAGACTTTCTAAAACCATCAAACGAAAAAACAGTGTTAACTTCCTTGCTACTGTCGTTTAATATAAACCCAACAATATTTGAGCCGACCCGTGTACAATGTACTACATCGAGCACTTGTATTGATAATGTGTTTGTAACTGATAATCTTTCAAATTACACCACTATAGTTGACGATAATGGCTTGTCAGACCATTTCTCACAAGAAATAAGTATAGATATACCCCTAAATAAACTCGATGATAACAGCTTTAATTACCATAGGTTTTTCTCTGAAAAAAAATGTAATAAAATTTCAAACAAAAATAGCGAACGACTTGAGCTCTCTACCATATGCAAGCATTCCATATAATGATTTAGAAAACAAATTCACTTCCTTCATAGATATTCTCCAGAATAACTATGAATACTGCTTTCCTCTAAAAAAAGTTAAAGTGCGATGCAAAAAATATTGGGTCACAAAAGGAATAAAAATTTCTTGTTTACATAAAAGGCAATTAATAAAACTAACCCGCAATTATAAAAACGACATACTTGAAAATTATAAAAAACATTATTGTACGATTCTCAAAAAAGTTATTATCCAAGCAAAAAATATTGACTTGGAGAAAGACATAGCTAGTAGCGACAACAAAACAAAAAAAATTATGGGAAATTATAAATAGAGAAAAAAATAAACAACATGTACCGAGTGAGTTAAAAATAGAGGATAATGACGGGCAAATACAATCAAATACAGATATTTTGGCAGAAATGTTCAATGACTATTTTTTGAATATCATTGATGCTTCAACACTACAAGACAATGAAGCAAACACGGTAACCACTTATTTACAAAATTGCACTAAAATGGATAACAGGTCATTTTTCATTAAACCAACGGATAGAGTCGAGATACTGTCCGTCACAAAATCATTATTAAATAAAAAGTCTTCAGGATATGACAATATCTCTCCAATTTTATTTAAGAAAATTATAAACCTGTTAGCTGATGAACTTGAAAATTTATTTAATGAATCTTTTATACAGGGTATTTTCCCGAAAGCTCTGAAGAGGTCACATGTTGTGCCACTATTTAAAAAAGGAAATTCACAATCTCTTTCAAATTATCGACCCATTTCCTTATTAATTACAATATCAAAAATTTTTGAGAAACTTATGAACAAAAGATTATTGGAATTTTTAAGTAGCTCTAACATAATAACTCCAAGTCAGCATGGATTTCTAAGTGGCAAATCAACAACTACTGCAGCATATGACATAACTAAAACAATTGTGGAAAATTTGGATTCAAATTATCAAACAGTGGGTATAGCATGCGACTTCTCCAAGGCTTTCGACAGCGTAAATCTTGAAATAATTCTACTAAAACTAGAATTTTATGGTATACGTGGTGTAGCATTTAAATGGTTTCAGAGCTACTTAGTGGACAGGGAACAGCGAATAATTCTAAGGAAACCTTCCGAACCATCAGAATATTCGTACTCGGAATGGGGTAGAATAGAAAGCGGGGTACCGCAGGGATCAGTCCTAGGACCACTTCTATTTTTACTCTATATAAACGATCTGCCATTTGGTGTACCTAACTCATTGGCAACACTTTTCGCCGATGATTCACTTTTTTTGGTAAAATGCGGCAGATCAAGTAATATTTTACCTAGTGTAAATGATTGTTTGAATCATATTTGTAATTGGTGTGAAGCAAATAAAACTAAAATTAATTTTGACAAAACATATTGCATAAACTTTAACCAAAGGAAAAGAATGGATCTTACAATTATTGCAAACTTTAATATCAAATTTACGGATGAAATAAATTCCCTTGGGTTTACGTTAGACAGTCAAATGAACTGGAAGAAACATATTCAAACACTGAATAAGAAACTAAACAGTGCGTGTTATTGTTTGAGAGCTATGGCAAACAAGGGTCTAAATAAATACATTCTGAAAATACTTTATCATGCAGTATTCGGTGCTCTCATTTCATATGGCATAATCTTCTGGGGTATCTCTACCGACTGGGCAACTGTATTTATCACACAAAAACGAGCCATCAGAATTATTGCCGGATTGAAAAGTCAGCGTGAATCATGCAAGTCGTATTTTATCAGTCTAAACATTTTAACACTACCATCCTTGTATATATTAAAAGCATTACTACTTGTACATAAAAATAAGTCAGCTTACTCCCTCAGCAGTTCAGATACGCGGCAAAACAGTAGCTTAATATTACTACCACGTCATAAAACCACTCTCTATGAAAAGCATTGTTACTATAAAGGTGCTGTTCTGTACAATAAGTTACCCAAAGAATTGAAAATTCTGCCTGCAAAAAAAATTTTAAAAACAAATAAAGAACATGTTGTTAAAAAAAGCATATTATTCTGTAGACGATTTTATCAACGATAACATAATATGGGACCAACGAATAACAGAAAGTGAACACATATGAATGCTTGTATAAGTAGAAGACAGTTAATCATAAAAATAAGTTAGAAAACCTTTAATGTAAATAATAAATTAGACCTATAGTTGTAAAAATAAAATAAAAACAATATATAAATGCACTTATCTAGGAAAGGAATAAATTTTTACTTAAAATAGTCCAAAAGCAAACGTAAGTTAGCATAATTTTATTAATATGTTAAATAACCATTAAGTATATTGTAAATAGAAAATTAGGTGCATGAACTCATAAGTTGATCTTTTTTTATCTTTAATTTTATTTTTAGTTATACCTTATTTAGTTAATTTTTGTATATAATAATGAGCCTTGCTCAACATATTTCTACACATGTAAACATGTTTTCGAAATAAAATGTTCTATTCTATTCTATTCTATTCTATTCTATTCTATATTTTTTTATGTACAGGGTTATTCATTATAAATTACCCACCCCTTATCATCGTTATTATTGCCTATAGAAAAAAAATTTTTAAATAAAAGTTGTGTGGTTATGACTGAATTTTGTTGAAAAGCTATCACAAGTACAGTAGCGTGAAGATTTCAGGGGATGCAAAAAATAATATATTTTTTTAAATGGGATACCCTGTATATAAAAATTTTGGAAAGGTCTTTTTTCCCCATTTTTAAAATATACCATATGTTACCCCTACAATATACGTTTTTTGAATTATTAAACGTCGAATATCTTAGTTAAACTAGTTACTGTAAATATGGAAAAGTTAACATTATTAAAGTGAGCTATGAAAATGACAACTATTATGTTTGATAAGTGACATCTCTTTAATGAAATAATCGGTTTACAGTGAGGAAGAGAAAGTCCAAATATTTACTTGTTATATACAAAATAACAAAAATAAACGTGCAGCAAAACGAGCATATAGGGTGTTGTATCCAAATCGTCCAACACCATCAGAAAATACATTCAAAAATATTTACCGAAAGGTGAATAACACCTCCAGTTTTAGTAGAAAAAAGGGTGTAGTTCAAGCAAACCAGGAAGAACAGCTAGATATACTGCTTCATTTCGAAGGTAAGCCCATCCATATTTATTCGCTAATAGACTTTTTTTGAAACATTATATTATTTTTTAGCAAATTCTGATTGTAGTATAAATAATGCAGTCGATCAATTAGGTAAAAGTTATTCCAAAATCCAACGTACGTTAAAAAATAACAGCTACAGACCGTATAAAATTTTACCTATAAAAGTTTTAACAGAGGCTCATAAAAAGGAAAAGACTGAACTTTTTGCCGCCAGATGATTCAAAAGTTGGATGAAGATCCCGATTTTTTACTAAAATATTATGGACTAATGAATCATCCTTTTCTATGGCAGGAGTTTTTAATAGGAAAAATCGAAGGTAGTGGGAAAACTAGCACAACAGAAAAATTATTGGTAAAACAAATTAAAAAAACAGGAAAAACTACTGTTTGCGTTTGGTGTGGAATTTTCAGAAACAAAATTGTGGGGCCTATATTTTATGATTATACTTTAACTGGAGTTACCTATCTGGAAATAATTATCCCAGAAGTAAAATATACTCTTTTGCAGAATTTTCCGGAAGCCAAACTTGATGATATGATTTGGATGTAGGATGGGGCAACTTCGCATGGTGTCGTACCCGTTCGAGATCATTTGAATAATGTATTCCCAATATGGATAGGGAATAATGGACCTATTAAATGGCCACCTAACAGTCCGGATTTTACCCCTATGGATACATTTTTTTGGGGGATTTCTAAAAGACATTGTCAATAATAATAATAATAATGGTATTCAAGTCATTAAAGACAGGATTCGACTTGAAATAAACAATCTGAATGTAAATAATAAAGCCATTTCCGGTGCAATTATAAGTATAAGAAGACGTTATCAATTATGCATTGACAATAATGGTGGACACATCGAGCATCCTTATGAGATCATTTATTTATATTTATATTTCTTAAATAAATCTTTGTTATCTATTTTGTATAAATATTTGGTTTTTTCTTCCTCACTGTAAACCATTTTGATTATTTCATTAAAGAGATGTCACTTATCGAACATAATAGTTGTCATTTTAAAAGCTCACTTTAATAATGTTTACTTTTCCATATTTACAGTAACTAGTTTAACTAAGTTATTCAACGTTTAATAACTCAAAAACGATACGCTACAAAAACGATGTTATATATATTACCATTCTCAGGTAACACTAATGCTCTTATTAAGATCTCCAAGGTCGCTTTAAAATTATACAATAAAACTTCGAATAAAACCAAATGATCTTCAAGACAAGCTTAGGATCACCATAAAGCAGCTTCTAGCCAAAAAGGGCCCATCCTAAAAAGGTCTTGAAGACTAAATTTTAAAACTATATTAAAAATCATTTAGTTTTAATTTCATATTCTTAAAGAGTTCTTCAAGGCAACCTTAAATTTATGTATTAAAACGTTTTGCATTTAAAATAAAATTGCAGCAGACTAATTTGCCTTGAGAATCATTATAATTAATCCTAAAAGGGTTTTATTTTGTTTTAAAGTCGGACAACTTTATGCGTGAAATAGTTAAAACAACGGCAAGTCTCTAATGGGGCAGAGTGGTAATATTTTAAACGTAACGCATATAAAGCTGATCAAAAATAATATTCAAATGCAAACTATTCTGGTAAAAATTACCAACGGATGGCACTTTTCTGACAAAATATAATAAAATACTTCTACATAACTCGAGCGCCACCAATATAATGTTTTTTTTTATCTAAAAAATTTTTAAAAAATATCGTCAATTTTTATTTTACATCTAAACATCCAAATGCATTTTTTTTATTAAATTGCATGTTTGGACACACCGTCCTTCAGTTATTTAAAAGGATGTAAAGCGCATATATTTCAATAATATTTTTTTCTTTGGCTATTGAAAATATTCATCATGGCGGGTCTGTATCTTATATAAAAAATTGCGTGGTCTAGATAAAAACGATTGCAAGTTAATACAACATTTTAAATCTTACAAGACTTAAAATAGCGTTTTATTTACCACTTTAAGTACAATTACTCTCCCAGACACTTATTTACTCTTCCTTTTAAAACTGAGTTGCTTTAATATGTTCAAACTTGTGGCCTTATTGATTTAAAGGAATCTGGCGCGCGTATGAAATCCTAACCTTAAAATTGTGCCGGTTTTGTGATTGCTGGATTTAGTGACTTCGTTTTAATTTAAAATACTTGTCACTAATATTTTCCATTTTAAATATGTCTTCTAGTTTTCATTCATGCATAAAGTAGGTACACTGACTGCACTGGTTCACTAAATCAGCAATCAGTTTATTGAGCAGATGGCGTGTTTTCTCCGATTATGGAGGGGGTAGAATTAGTTTTAATAAAGTCATCAAAAATCCAACAGGCATTTCTTTTAATCAAATTGACTAAATTAAAACCTTTGAACTTTAAAATTATCTTAATTTACTCTTTAAAAAGTAAAAACTATGTTTTAGGATTTAATGTGGAATTTCATTGAGCATATAGGCTTAAGATAAAATAGTTTTCTTAATGGGTTTTAATGACTACATCAAGGATACTCCATAAAACTACATTAAAACCATTTGTTCCAAAATGGATTGTTTTAAAACCAACTTGCTATTTAATTCTTTAAAAAGGCAAATTAGTTTTAAAATAGCCAATGTCAAGAGTATTATAAAACTAGTATAAGATCAGTAGGGCATTAGGAGCAAACAGTTTTTTTATTTTAATTTAAAGAGTGCATTAAATCCTTTGCATAAGAATCAGTGGTCTTTAAGAACTTTTAGTTTATCTTAAGGTAATTTTAAAACCACTCTCATTTTATTGAACATGTTAAAGCACTTTTAAAACCTAAATAAATCAAAAGTATCTTAGAGTTGTTACTGGGGTTGTGAGTTCCTTTTTGTATACGTCTGTTTCTTATTATAAAAAGTTATAAGGTTTTTGTGGTATTTGCGATATCTGTGGAATTACTTCAGTCTTTGTATTCTATGTATACAGAGTGATCTACCACGAGTGTGCCAAACTTCAGAGACTGGTAATTTATCAAAAAATAAATGAACTTTCATTAATCAACATATGTCCTAAAACGCATAATAAGGGGAGCTACAACCCCTTGAAGGGGGTTGATGAATATCAATTTTTCGATTATAAGTCCAATATGGTGGTGATTAAAGAAATGAAATTTTCATGCATTACGGCCCCGATGTAGGCGCATAAAAGTACAAATTTCGTAATTAACAGCTTGCTTTATTGAGGTAGTTTTGAGGGGTAAGGGGTAGTTTTTTACCCTAAACTTTTTTTGACCACTTCCGAAGCAAAACTTTTAAATAACATTATTTCCCATGCAATCACTCAGAAAAATGTATTTTTTCAAAATTTCTGTCACACCAGCCGTTTTTGAATAATTTGCGTTGAACGGCAATAAGGTTTTTTCACGTGAAATAAACAACATTTTTATTACAAAATTAAAAATCAATGTACAACACAGAAATAACGTACTTAATAGCTAAAAGAGTAACTGTTCAAAATGACCTCCTTGAGCACGAATACACGCCTCACAACGACGAATAACTGAATTATTAATTTCAGCCATGTCACCATTGTTTGTGATATAAGCTATACTATTATTGATCCTTTCCATCAAGTGCTGAATATTATTTATTTCCTCAAAATAAACTAACTGCTTCATATGCCCCTAGAAATAAAAATCTAGAAGTTTGAGATCGGGAGAGCGAAGAGGCCATAAAACAGGACCACAGTTACCAATCCAGTTACTTCCAAAATTCCGATTCAACCATTCATTCACATGTCTTATTGCCGTTCAACGCAAATTATTCAAAAACGGCTGGTGTGACAGAAATTTTGAAAAGTACTTTTTTTCGAGTCATTGCATGGGAAATAATGTTATTTAAAAGTTTTGCTTCGGAAGTGACGTCAAAAAAAGTTTGGGGTAAAAAACTACCCCTCACCCCTCAAAACTACCTCAATAAGGCAAGCTGTTAATTAGGAAATTTGTAATTTTATGCGCCTACATCGGAGCCGTAATGTATGAAAATTTCATTTTTTTTAATCACCACCATATCGGACTTATAATCGAAAAATTGGTATTCATCAACCCCGTTTAAGGGGTTGTAGCTCTCTTATTATGCGTTTTAGGACATATGTTTATTAATGAAAGTCCATTTATTTTTTGATAAATTGCCAGCCTCTGAAGTTTGGCACACTCGTGGTAGATCACCCTGTATATGTATGTCTATGTATCGGGTATGTGAGTAATAATAAATATTGGTAACAGTTGATAATATTTAAATTATTAAACCCATTCACATATAGAACAATTGGCGACGAGTTGTCGTTAAAAACCCATGTGCGGGAGTGAGTAATTTTGTTTTTGTGCCAGACCAGGAATTCAATTAACGGATTTTAAAATATCAAATTATATTTTACCGATATAGTCATTAAAATGGCAGAACAACAAATGTATTGCCCATTAGCGATCATAGAAAAAATTCGACCCTAAAAAGGGCGACTTTACTATTTTTAAAGAAAGGCTCAATCAAAGTTTTATTGCTATGAGATTACCACTATGGAACGAGAGAGAGCTATACTATTGAATTCATTAAATGAAGAATGTTATGTAATTGTTAGAAGCCTTTGTGTACCAGATTTACCAGAAACAAAAACATTTGATCAATTAATAACATTGTTGATGGACTATTTTTCACCAGTGGCAACAATTTTTGGGGAACGTCAAAAATTGTATCATGCAGTGAAATGTGAAAGTGAGAGTGTTTCTGAGTGGTCGGCAAGGGTAAACAATTGGCAGCAAATTGCAATTTTGGAGAAGAGTTACCAGTACTGTTACGCGATATCTTTACAATTGGGGTTGACAACTCCCAAATTAAAGATCGCCTTTTTGAAGAAAATCCTACATCCGAAAACACAACGTTACCTAGAATGGTAAAAATCGCTAAAAACAAGGAATCTGCACTTGGTGAGCAACATACTAGGGATACACAAGCGGCTGCGATAGGAGAGGTGAAAACCGAGGCAGAGGTGAATTTTAACCAGCAGCCTAGAGCAACGGGATCAGGGCCTAAACCAAACCATCATCGTAATCAGGCAACAGGACGCTCAACTCAGAACGAAGCTAGTGGACAGAGTTATACAGTAAGGAATCAATCACAACAAAATCAGAGTAAGTGTTTAGTTTGTGGGCGTCGTAATCATAGCTGAAATAAATGTTCATATCGTAATTGTACATGTTATAAGTGCGGAATAAAAGGTCATTTAGTACCTATGTGTAATAGATCACGATCACACAATTATTTAATGGAAGATAACCGGCAAAGCAGTGATGAAAATGATGAGTTAACAATATTTAATTTACAAAGTATTGAAATAGATAATCATGGCAATATAAAACCCACATATGTAAAAATATTAGTAGAAAATATTCCAATTGCTTTTGAGGCCGATTCTGGGTTTGCACATGCGGCCATATCTGAGAAAGTGTATTTAAAATATTTTCAAAAGTTTGAACTACATGATAATGATTTGTCTCCTAAAGACTATGTGGGAATAACATTTGAACCTTTAGGTTATTTAAATTTAAATGTATTTTATGAAAAAAATCATTATTTGTTAAAGATTATGTAATAAAAAATGGGGGTCCCCCACTGATAGGTAGAAATGGATTAAAAATGCTAAAATTAGGTATTGGTAAAATTAACTTTATAGAAAAAACTGTAAACACAGATTCTTCAACCAATATAAATAAGTTGCTTGAATATTACCAGGAAATTTTTGACAATAGTCTGGGTACTTTTAATAAATTTAAAGTAACATTAAGAATTAAAGATGGTGCAACTCCAAAATTTTTTAAGGCTAGGAAAGTACCTTTCGCGTTAAAACCTAAAATAGAGCAAGAAATTGATCGCTTAATTAATAATAATGTTTTAGTTCCTGTTGATTATTCGGAATGAGCAACACCCATCGTTTCTGTAATAAAGCCAAACGGTAATATAAGAATTTGTGGTGATTTTAAAATCACATTTAATCCTCACTTGGAGGTACAGCAGTATCCTTTACCCGGAATCGAATATTTATTTTCGCAACTGCAAGGGGGGGATAAATATTCAAAAATTGATTTGTCCGAGGCCTATCAACAGGTGCTATTAACAGATGAAAGCAAAAAGTTAGTAACCATATCCACCCACAAGGGACTATTTGCATATACTCGACTTCCATAGGGTATTACCAGCGTACCGTCTATTTTTCAAAAAATTATAGAGCAGTTATTTGTAATTCCAGGGGTTGTAATATTTCTCGACGACATACTGATTACGGGAGCAAATGATATGGAACATATGGAGCGCCTCGAAAATGATTTTAAGTATTTTAAAAAATGTGGGGTTAAAGGTAAAAAAAGAAAAATGTGCTTTCTTTCAAAATTCAGTCCAATATTTCGGCAATAAAATTGATAAACATGGCTTGCACACTACGAATGAAAGAATATTAGCAATACAGAATGTACGAACTCCGAAAACTATCACAGAATTAAAGTCTTTTTTAGGTATGGTCAATTTTTTATGGTAAATTCATTCCAAATGCATCTACGATTTTACAGCCTCTTTACAATTTACTAAAAAAAAATACTACGTGGAATTGCCATATTGCATATGGCATGATAATAAACGCTAATGTTAAGCGAAAAAGGAAGTTTCTCAATGAATGTTTTTTTCAGATTAATATTTCCTATTCTAGGGACAGAATAATAATTGCAGGATGGCCGAATGTTGTAAATACTACGCGCTTGGAGTTGGCGGAGCTTCTCTACTGTGATCTCAGATATTATGTTATTAAATTTAAAAAATTTTGAAAATTTGTATTGCATTTCTGGACGAATCTCAACGAATTATGACGATACACAAAATTTCAGATAGAAAAAATTTTCTGTCTGTGTGTCTTGTGTTTTTTTGCATGTACTCATGCACTCATGAATTTAATTATACAAATTTTAGAAACACGTTGTAGAAAAACGCAATAGAGATACAATGAGATATTTATTGTTTATCCAATGTCAGATTGTCATCAATTCAAATACGTACGTACGCATTGCAAATAAAACGAATTATCTGCAAAACAAGAAAATTATTTACTCAGCAATTGACTATTTTATTTTTATTTGTGTCAAATAATAAATAATTTAAATCAATTCATTTTGTCTAAAACAAATGAATCAATATAAGATAGCGTGTCATATCATAGAGGATGATAATATTTGCTAACCTAATTTAATTAAAATCAGGCGTTTGTCTGAATATAAATAACCAATACATAAACACTAAATAGATTTCAAAATATTTATTCGTATTGTCTGTTACGTCGATGTTTATTATAGATATGATGGAAACAATAATCTGATGCGTGAATTTGGCGGTTTAGCTCCAGTCTAATATGCGCAAAATTCAGTTAAATAATTCTCATCCTGTGTATGATTTATTAATTTATATGAATGTTGATGTTACAATTACACTTTAACTGACTACATAAAGTAGACATACGTCAATGCATAATATTGTTTGAAGGATTTTATCCTGCTTAGATTAGAGGTTATATAAATTATCTGCCCAAGTTATAATATTATAAATTTATTTTTGTATGAACGAGAATAAAACAGCATTTTACTGCCTCCAAGAGTAAAACGAGAGTTTATTCTATGAGGGATTTAAAGTCACCATGGAAACTGATGAACAATACAAGCATAACGTAACATCTACATTTTTATTATGACAAACTTTTGATGGTAGAAAGAACAAAAAATTAAGAATAAAATATATAAACCGTAAAAAGTAACTTATTTCAAATTAAAATTACTATTAATAAGGCAATTTTCACAGTTCATAATATTTGGTAATTAATAATATTTAGTAGTCTAAACGTCAAATAGAAATAAATTAAAAATAATGTCAAACGGACAATTAAATACGAGGATACCTAGATAAATTCGGAATAAACGTAACAATACACACGCTTCGTGGCCAATTATTATTTGTTAGTTTTTACATTTTATTTTATTGTAATAAAAATTGTGCCCGTTCATACAAAAAAATTGTATGCACCTCGGGAGTAAAGTGTGTTTTAGTCCCTTGCATGAATGTGTTCCTCGCTATGACGGGATTAAAATACTCACTTTACTCCCATTGTGCATAAATAACTATTAACTTCGGTCTTTAAAAAATAACATTATAAATTTGTGACGTACTAATATTAATTATATAAATAACATTTCTTTGCCTTTGTCCCAATTTTTTTTTTTTGAACACTCACCGTTACAGAGATGTGACAAGGGAATGCTAATGAGGGTTACCGTTTTTAGGCTCACCAGTTAGCTCCACTGGCGATTAAGGTGGCTGTCAAAAGTTATTGTTAGGTGCGGAACAAGTTTATAGGATTTTATAATAATTATTTCGTACACCAGTGAATAAAAAGCTTGTTAATTATGCCTCAGTATTGTGCAGTTCCATTTTGTTCGGAAATAAAAGGCGGATATAAGTTTCCGAGAGACAAAACTCGCCTAAGACAGTGGTTGGTAGCGATTCGCAGGGATAACTTTATTCCTTCGAAACATTCGTGCGTTTGTAAGAAATATTTTAATCCTGACGATTATACGTTACCAAAGAAGCCTACTGGAGAAAATCGTAAGTAATAATCATGCACATTCGTTGTTTTCATCATGCTCATGTTTGATATAACCTAACTTTAATGACATAAGACACCTTTGATAGGTACAATAATTTCCCCTACTGAGCAAGTAAGTTACTACTTTCCCATTCTATCATCCTTGTGTTAAATGTTTTTCAGCTAATTTTTATAAAAATCACTAAGATCCCGCGTTAATAAGCCATAATAAACATTAACGTTCAGTGACATTTACCTTACCCTACACTAGCGCCTCTCGTGGTGAATTCTAGCGGGGTAGCCCTGATTCAGTTAATTTGTTAATATCAGCATGAATGACATGAGTAAATTACATTTTATGGGAATCAGGGCACTCTTGATTGAGAAATACGCTTGTTATCACAATTCTGTGACCAAAAATGTAAACATGTACAGGGCGATCCACTTAAAATATTGAGGTAAGGGTTATTTCCAGTAAACTGGAAGTGGTACAAAGTTGAACTCTTTTTGAGAAAAGCATTTTAGTCTTCAACAAATCTCCTAAGTTTTAACTTTTCTGTACTAAATTAAATGAAATGAAATGAGGTGAATCGGATTCTAATTCAACCTGTATCACATAATTATTCTACAGGGTCTTTCAAAGCTCAATGTACATGCGTTAACTGTAGAAAGTAGGCACTTTGGTGGTTCCAAATTACCCATCATTATTGAAATATAGGATGTTTCATTGACTTCCGCTAAACATTTCATTAGTCATAACTTTTAAACCACTCTGTGTATCATTTTATATTAAAAACGGACCTGTATTTAAAACATGACGAACGTATGGGAAGTATAAAAAGTATGTCATATGGCTTATTTTTTATAATCTTTTCAAATCTCTAAAACGTATCTTCTCACTTTCCTTGGGTATTAAGTCACTGTCCTATAAATTATTTCAAAAAAATTGATAAATAAACCTCTGCGCCAAATGAAGCAGTCAGAGGTTTGTTCCTGAAGAAAAATGCTTTTTCCAAGAGTCTTTTTTTAGATTAATATATTTTTTACATGTGAGAAATTTTTTGGATAAGATAAATCATTTTTTTCAAAAATCAACTACTGACTGATCCTTGTGGCGCAACGGTTTATTTATCAATTTTTTTTTAAATAATTTATAGGCCAGTGGCTTAATACCCAAAGAAACATTATAAGACGCCACAAATAAATAACTATAGACAATTTCTCTAAAACATACTTTCAAAATAATGCTATGAATATATAGTGTTCCTGGAGTGGGTTGGAACCTTTGATGTGAAGATAACACTGACGTAGTTTTCCACGAAACACCAAAATACTATATACTGCACTTGACGCGCGTTTCGCCAACCAAGTTGGCATCATCTGGAGATGATTAAAACTAAACTCATGCTAACAATCTACCATATTTATAACTAAACTATTGTCACGGTTCACCGGACCGTCACAAATCGGTGAACCGTGATCCACTAACCAATAAAATGGGCTATTTGGGATAGGCCCTCTGTCACTATTCAAACTATTCTTACACTTTATGATTTTCAAGCTCTCAAATGCATCCAGCTGTCTATTATTTATTACATTCCTAATTAATCTTAAATTGCTAATATCCATTTTATGGTTTTTCTCAAATGCATGTTGGGCAACACTAGACTT
Organism: Rhamnusium bicolor; assembly: GCA_029963845.1. Lineage (NCBI taxonomy): Eukaryota > Metazoa > Arthropoda > Insecta > Coleoptera > Cerambycidae > Rhamnusium > Rhamnusium bicolor. The sequence goes on along the minus strand of JANEYF010002985.1, from coordinate 33,581 downwards.
ATCTGTTGTACCATATTTGATATGAGCAATATGCTCCTTGAATCTAGTTGAAATTGATCGTCTAGTCTGTCCAACATATTTTTGATTACAGTTCTTACAGCAAATTATGTAAATCCCTGACTTTTCCTTTGTTTCAGTTGTGTCTTTTGGATTGTCTAAAAGTTGTTCTACTTCTTTAAAAATCATACCAATACTACGGGTGAATCAAGAACCGAATGGAATCGATACAAATTTCGGATTTTCTCTTTCATTTTGAAAGGTCGAGGAATTTCGAAGCGACTCTTTAAACTTTCGTTTCCTAATTATTTTATCAATTAATCTTACAGAATATCCATTACTCGCAGCTATATCCTTAATCAATGCCTTTTTTTTTTCAAACCTCTCCTTATTGATGGGAAAACTCAATAGACAATAGACTAGAAAATGAAAACTCGCCATTTTGTGTTGAATACAGTGGTGAGTTCTGAGAGATATATCTTAGAGTACTGGTATCTTTTCTGTATATGTCAAATCCTAATTTATTTTTATTATTTCTAATTATTAATACATACAAAAATGGTAGTTGTCCAGAGTTTTCAATTTCATATGTGAATTTAATTGACGTGAAACGACTGATTGATTAAGATACAAAGTTGTCAATATCAGCGACTTTTGTATCGAACACTGCAAAAATATCATCCACCAAGTCAAACCCTGGGGAAATACTCGAATTCTTCTTTTGCTTCCGTCTTGAATCTGTTCATGAAGAGACTGGCAATGAATGGTGACAAAGAGTTACCAATTGCTGTTCCTTCATGTTGTTCGAAGAAATTATCGTTGAATCGAAAACAATTCTGTTCCATACAAAGTTTAGTGAGTTGAATACATAATTCTTGTTTAATTCGAGTAGATCTTTAAGGTAGTCCAAGGTCTGTGGTATCAGAACACTTGGAAACAATAAACAAACGTCAAAGGAGATCATTAATCACAGAGAAATATATACTGAAAAGATACCAGTATTCTAAGTTATATCCCTAAAGACTTTCACCATTGTACTCAACACAAAATTGTGAGTTTCAATTTTCTAGTCCATCATCTATTAAGCTTTCCCCTAGTAAGGATAGGTTTGAAAAAGAAAAGGCATTGATTAAGGATATAGCTGCGTGTAATGGATATTCTGTAAGTTTAATTGATAAAATAATTAGGAAACGAAAATTTAAAGAGTCGCTTCGAAATTCCTCGATCTTTCAAAATGAAAGAGAAAATCCGAAATTTGTATCAATTCCATTTGATCCTCGATTCACCCGATTTTTAAAGATGTATTTATGACAGTGCTTCCTTCATCGGGAAACAAACTACAACAATTTTTAGGCAATCAAAAAATCAAAATTGAAACAAACGAAAGTCAGGGATTTACGAAATTAACTGTAAGGACTGTAATCAAAAATATGTTGGACAGACTAGTCGATCAATTCAAACTATATTGAAAGAGCATATAGCCCATCTCAAATATGGTAGAACAGATAAGTTTAGTGTTGCCCAACAAGCGTTTGAAAACCATAAAATAGATATTAGCAATTTAAGATTAATTAGGATTGTAATAAATACTACACAACTGGATGCATTTGAAAACTAGGAAATCATAAATTGTAAGAATAGTGTGAATAGTGACAGGGGGCCTATCCCACATAGACCGCTTTATTGGTTAGTGTGTCACGGTTCACCGAACCGTAACAATAATTTAGGTATAGTAGGGTAGATTGTTAGAATAAGTTTAGTTTTAATCATTTCCAGATGATGTCAACTTGGTTGCCGAAACGAGCGTCGAGTGCAGTATATAGTGTTGTAGTGTTTCGTGGAAAACTATGTCAGTGTCACAATTAACGTATGTACATTTAACATTTAAACACCCTGTATATTGTAGTAAATATTTTCAATTACATTTTTAACATTTACCTAGATATTAAACCTCTTAAGGATACTAACTTCCCTTTAAAACATTTTTTTAATTGATAACATAAATTATATTGCCCACAATTCTAGATGACAAGACAGTTCTGGCACAGCAAATATGAAACTAAAAATAAGTTAATGCTTCGTCTCATATTAGATGCGACTGGAGGAGGTAAGTACTTTACATAATATGATAGTTAATCTGTTAAAATTGTTTTAGAACAGATAGCTCAATTTTAAAATGTAGGCGTCTTGCGTCAAACCAATTTGTTTTTTTTACATCATTAGTGCCAGTTTCACTTTTAATAACCTGCATAAATTTCATAGTACAGAGTGATCAATATTTTGAAACCAAAAAATGACAAAGATGGATTCAAAATTAAAATTAATAATGAAAACAGCCATCGTAAAAAAAATATTATGTCGTTCTGAAGGGAACAAACAAAGTTGAAAATGTAAGTGCGGGGTCAACTGCCGCTCTTTTGGGCCTTCAAAAAAGAATCTTATTAAAGATGGTAATAACTAGAGCGCGTATCGTGGATGGCATTTGCGAACGTTTATTGAGATGTTTACGTTTCTCAACACATAAAAAGGGTCTCTGACCCTCGATACAGTTGAAAGATAATTATATATGTATATATTTATATATAGTGAGATTCAGGGCAGTTTCGTTCCCATCGATGAGGCATATATTTATAAAATAATTATAATTATGGAGAATTCTTGGTAAAACTAGTTAAATGTTAACCACATTTACTAATTAATGTTTTTGATATTTCGACAGAAATTATCTTTCAAGTGTTTCCAGGTACAGAAACCCTGATTTATCTGTTGAGAAACGTAAACATCTCAATAAACATTCGCAAATGTCATCTGAGACACAACGCGCTCTAGTAATGACACGACTTTTCGAAAATTCAAATAAGTATTGTTTCAAAAATATAAACAGGTACTTTTGATAATTTGCATATTAGAGATGGTCCGATTTTTCATTTTTTTTTTTCTAACATGCCTGCTGAACACGAATTTCGAGTCAAAAATTGCTGCTCAACTGTACTTTTCAAAATATCGAGGCGCAAATTGCAAGAATGTCGGATTTTCCTACTGCCTATTGCAGTATTTATTCAATTCAGTTTATCAATAGGATTCTTTGAATTGTTTTAAATACTCCAATACATTCACTCTAATATTATTTGCCTACTATATTCGTTAAAAATTGCACATAATATTCCGTTTTCGGGGAATACCTCTTGCTTATATTTCTTAAAGAACCAGTGAAATTGGCCGCCTCAAAGAGGATTTTTTATTAATTTGTATCTCATATTCTCATATTCCGACATTTGTCTCAACTCGTCGTCGGCAGATATTTAAGAATTTATTTTTGGTATATACATCCCGGAAGCCGCACAACTATTATTTTTCTAATATACACCTAGCTTTTCTTTAGTAACTAATTTGTAATTAATCCCGTTAACGGATATTAAACGGGTTGGTTCCTGAACTGCATAATATTGTTACGTGTTTGCTATCAACACAAATACCTATACTCGTAGATTCGTTGAATGAAAGTCCAGGTAACACTTATTCACTACTTTATTTACTAATAAACAATTAACAACAATAGTTTAATGACTGTTTTAACTATAATCACAATTAAAATTTATAAATCGCTGTTTTATTTCTTCTTCACTCGGTCACTTTCAACTTAAGACTGAGTCTCGGCCCACCGTGAAACTTATTCATATATCAATTCGCACCATCTAGAACATTCCCGGTCGTTCTCGTAAAATTCTAGTCTCGTCTAACCAGTCTACACAGTCCAGTGGCGTAACACTGCCTCCTCCTTAAGCCTGAATGTCCCGATCAGGCAATTCATTGTTCCCTGCATACTTGGCTAGTCTTTCTATATGCACGACCTTCATTTTTGATTTTGGACTTTGCTGAATTCGGTATACGACGTCGTTTATTCTGGTGACGACCAAGGATGGTGGAGCTTCGGGGACCTGCCTTCATTTCGTTCTGGGTTATGTAGCCAAACCAACTCTCCCACCTGGTACCCTCCTGAATTAGCCTTAAGATCATAACGAGCCTTCACACGGTCACTTCCTATTGCAATTCGCTCAAAAGGAGCCATGGCGTTATATTGCTTATTTTTTATTTGTGGCCCCATTCTTGCCGCGCAAACTTTACATTGACGGCACTGAGCCTCCACATCTTGACGACGGTTTACCCAGTAGAAACGTTATCTTACTTTGGTCAGGGTTTTGTTGATGCCAAAATGTCCGCCAGGTGTTCCATTATGCACGTGCTGAAGTACAATTGCTAGGTGACACCTGGGGATTACCAATTTCAAAGTAACTTTCCTCCCATCTGGACTTTCCCACGCTCTTTTCAACAGTTCATCCTTTACTCTAAGGGAGTCCCATTGTGCACATAAAACCTCAGCCCCACTGATTTATTTGAAATGTCCTTCCAATCGAGTCGGGTTCTTGTTTCTTTCCAGTTCAGAATAGTACCAGTTTCGTTATCGTTTAACTGTGCTTCCCTTATCGACTCTTTTTGTCCAATAATCCGGAACATCAATCTTAACGGTATTCATTATTTGTACATTTTGCTGCTTTTTCCTCACGGTGGCAAGGCTTGCAGTCTTTCTAATACAGTCTTTTGGAAAGGCCATCTGCCATGTTCCCCGAAGAACCAGCTAGCCAATTTTCTTGCGGCTTCTCCGTTACTCCGACATTTACCCTCTCAGGGCTGCGCTGATGATAGTTACTCTGAATATGGCCCACTCTGCCACACTTATAACAGCGCATGGTTTTATCTGCCGGGGTTTCCTCCACAGCCATGGCTCGCAATCTCTAGTCTGATCGTGTGGTATCTTCATAGGCAGCCTCAATCTCAAGTGCATGTAGTAGAGCCTCACTACTTCGCTTGTGCCTGGCTAATGTAAGGGTCTGACCTCCTGGTCCCTTACTCCATCAATAAACGCTTCAATTGCCGACTATAGCTGAAACTCCATTGGTGCATCAGGATAAGCTACTGCAGCCTAGAACTCCCTGAAGGCTTTCTCCACCTCGTTGTATGCGTGATTTGAAGCTGAGCCTGATATACTTGGGCGAGATGTTGGTCGCCATATCATAGTTCTAACTCTGCCTTCAGAATGTTAAAGTTTTGTTGCTGTGCGGCATGAATTGTTTGGAGCAGGTCTAATGCTTGGCCCCTTAATGCTAATACCAATGCTGTTGCTTTTTCCTCAGCGTTTCAGTTATTTGAACGTGCAGCAACCTCGAACTGTCTCTTATACGTTGACCATAAACCTTGACCATCAAAGGAAGGTGGTTGTAACCTAGTACCAGATGACAGAACCAATTGGCCACCCTTCTCTCTTAATTGTTGTTTGAGTCGGGCTACTACTTATTCAACAATACTGACTTTTCCTTCAACTTGACCGACTTTTTCTTTAACTTCACTGACTTGTTTTTCCACTTCCACTTTCAGTGAGTGAGAAAATCGCTGCCTGCTATTTCTCTAACCTTCTCTTTATATCTTCGTTTTCTTCCTGGCGTCTTCTTTCTTGTTCTTCGTTTTCGGTTTGATATATTCTTTCTTGTTCTTCTTTTTCTTCCTTGACGTTTTCTTTCTTGATCTTCCATAATTTGTCTTTGTTCGTCTTTCTCTTCACATCGTATTCTCTCTTGTTCTTCTTTTTTATTCCTGGCGTTTTGTTTCTTGATCTTTCATCCGTTCTAATAACGCTGTTAGCAAGTCCTGTGTTTGTTTCTCCGCCATACTTCTTGTTATTGGCATTAACTTACTACACGTAAATCAGTTCAAAATAAAGCTTACTATGCTATAATGTCCATAAAATGTATCTATCACGTTTATTTTATATATTGAATGTTCCAGAAAAATCTCGAAACAGCATTAAAAAGTCTCATTTATAGTCTATACTACTTTTGTGTTTACGAAATTTACTTATGTCCACTAATTGTGCAATGGAATGTTCGAAAACTTTCATGAAATGTTAATATTAAGTCTTGTTTTTAAGTCTATAACACGTTCCCGTCGACACAATTCACGTATCTCCTGTAGTTTCCAAATAGAATGTTTTAGAATTTTCCCGAAATTATACTAACAGTCCTTTTTCTCAGTAAGAAACAGCCCTCCAAACACTCCAGTAGCCTAATTCTCCGTGTTACCACTAATTCCTGAGAAGAACACTCTAGAACCTTTTCGATTATTCCAAAAATTTCTCTTCCAATTCACTTCCGACATCAAATTGTTACGTGTTTGTTATCCACACAAACACCTATACTCGTAGATTTGTTGACTGAAAGTCCAGGTAACATTTATTCACTACTTTATTTACTAATTAACAATTAACAACAATAGATTAATGACTGTCTTAACTATAATCACAAATAAACACATAAGTATCTTTCTTATTTGTTCTTTACTCATTTACTTTCAATTTAAGACTGAGTCTCGGCCCACCGTGCGTCTTATTTATACATCCATTCACATGGTCAAGAACATTCCAGAACATTCCCGGCCGTTCTCGTATAATTCCAATCTATCTAAACAGTCTACACAGTCCAGTGGCGTAACAATATTTTAGTTTTAGAATTTTTTATCTTATCATCTAGTATATAACTAATTTATAATTATTTGTAACCCATAAATTGGAATTTTCATTATCGATTAATAAATTATTTATTAAATTATGACTACCAGTTGCTGACAGCAGCACGAGATTGTAATATCATCTTTTTATCATTCTTTAGTGGTATCTAATTTGCAACTATCTGTAATTTTAGTTTGTGTTACAAATTAGTTACCAAATAATGAGAGAAAATATGAAATTACAGTCTCGTGCATTGCCGGGAAGCTGACCACCATAATTTAATTTGTTACTCGGTAATGGCGGAGGTACAGATTCAATTTATGCGTTACAAATAGTTACAAATTAGTTGTTAAATGGCGGTAATAAAAAGGTTCAAAATTCTGTACTGTGCGGTTACCAGGAAGTTTACACTACAATAAACCTGTGCATATCTGTTAATGGGATGAGTTACAAATTCCGATATATCACAAATTGTTAAAAATTAGTTACTAAATGACACGATGTAAACTAAAAATAAATTACAGTTGTGCGTATCCTGGGATGTTTACACCAAATAGGAGTTCTTTAATATCTGCTGATAGAGTGAGTTAAAAATTTTGTATGTGAGTTACAAATAGTTACAAATAAGGTATTAAATGATGGTACAAACAGAAGATAAAAATTGGAAAAGTTATTAAATAAAACGTTTATAAAGTTCGGTATCATTTTTAACACTTTTGGATAAATAAGTTAAAATACTTTTAAAGATACAATAATATTGTTTCTAGCAAGACATGGCGCATTGTATCACTTGTGGTAAAGACAATTATATCGCATTATGCGACATGCTAATATTCTGTTTAAAGATAATAAGATACTACATACTCTGAGAAAAATAATTTCCAAAGACTACTATTGATCTTCCAAAATTTGAATCTGTTACCTGTGTATATTTCCAAAGAATTAAATATATGGTAAAGAAAGTTTGCCACTGTTTGGACAAATAAAACTTTAATTTCAAAAACAAATTAGGTATCCGCTTCTTGGTAAAAGTTTAAAATATAGAGTGGAATGAAAAAAATAACATTCTTGAGTCAGTTGTACTGAACATAATGTGCATATTATCTTTTTTGTAATCCAAGCTTCAGCGTTTTGGCAAATAGCCGGGAAAATAATTGTTTAAAGAGATATATGTTATACTTATCTGTGATAAGTTTTGTAAAGGTTAGTAAATAATAATTAGCAAAAAATTTTTAGCGTTATTAATTTTCATTCCACTCTAAACCTTTAATTATGGCAATGACACGTGTCATTATTTTTTAAACTGGTTTTGTTGGCATTTCTATATCAAATAATAAAACGAATATATTACATATTGTCTTTAAATATCCCTCTTAAAGAGATGTGTGTTATTTCTTGTGTTTAAGCATTGGTTAGGTAAATAAACTTAAAAGAGAAATAGTATATATATAACAAGATTGGAATATGGCATATTTCGCACGAGTGTAAAGTTTGTATCCCAAGCCACATTGCGAAAGTGACAGTCTACGAGTGTGGAATGGTCATTCCAAACGTATTACAATCTATATTTTGTCTATGCCTATACATTATTTAGGTCACTAAATTTTAATAACTGTGAATGCTTTGTTTGTAACTGTCAACAAATAACCAGCGACACACAGACATGCAGACGATAATCCAATCCGGGTACATTTTATATTTTCCGGTCTCAAAACGTTCGTTTTCTTTATAATCTGAAACTTGGTTTTTCTCACGACTGCCCATACTTTCTCTATAGATAGATGAAAAAGTAAAATTGCATCAGAATGCTTCTAAAATAGTTGTAGAAAAAGTATTTTACAGTTAGTTATTCACGGGAATAAGATGCCTAAAAATCCCAGTTGCCAAGGCAACTGTAATACACTTATGTCGTAAGTATCGGATGACTAGTAGGAGGATTCGTGCAAGGATGAGAGAAACGCAGTCTGAGGTGGCAGCGAGTACGACATGGATCGTTGTCGTAAACGGGTAGTGACATATGTGTGGTAGTTAACGGTGAATACTCGTAACATCGTTTTGTAAATGATATGTGATTCAGTAAATCTAATATTTATTAATATAACAATAATTACCTAAAGCAAGTTTTGTCTTAATTAATAATATATTTCAATTATCTTTATTCTCTTCCCATTAAATCTAAAACCAGCTTATATATAAATACATGAATGAATATAACACCTGCAACGGATTATGAGAAAATTCTGATAATGAGAATTTCAGATTTTGGAAACTCATTATATTCGGTTTGTTAAAAAAAATTAAATTGTGAGAAGAAATTTAAATAATATGGTTTTGGTCGGCATCGCGGGCAAATGAAATTAAACAAAAGTGGAAACAACAATAGAAACTGTATATCAGGAATTTAAAATAAACAATAGAAACTGTACATCAGGAATTTAAAGTAAAATTTAATAAGTAAACAAGTTTGTGTTTTATGGACGTCATACTCACACAAGATCTAGCGTATTGTGGTGAGTTAATTATTTATATACTATTGTATTATTATTAAAGCTTATTATTATTATGTTACTATTATTGTGGCATCATTTGTCGACACTCGAATAATATCGTTATTATTATTACAGCTATCATTCGTCGACTCTCGAATAATGTTGTTACTAATTATTGGTATTTATTATTGATTCAATAATATTAACTAACACTACAAATTAAATAGACAGTAGCTAAAAGTTTCGCACGGTAATTACGGTTCAGTATAAAATATTATAATCATAGTAAGTAAATTTAATTCGCAGTAACTCAATTAAATACAGTAAAAAATAACTGCACAGTAATAAATTTAAAACACAGTAAAGAAATTGCTATGCAAATTAAAAAAAATTACATAGTAAAATCACAGTAAATTTAATTAATGCAAAGTAAAATACACGTTGAATTGTTGTAAATTGGGTATATTCACAGTAGATTTAATTTGCGCAAAGTAAGAAACACATTACATAGTAATATTATTCAATGTAAACGTACTAAATAGAAAAACAACATTACATAATGCAATGGGTATATTCCATGTTTTTTTTTAAACAATAACCATTCAAATTTATGTCATTCCCCTTAATTTTCATTGCCCTAAAGTGACCTTTAAAATGTCATTACCGATAAGCAGAATATTTTTCTTACATTTTTCACTTGTTTTAAATAGGCGCATACTATACAATAAATGTTTATTTACCTATTGCGTCATTAGATATAGTTGAACAAATGTCCAATGTACAAAAGAATAAATATTTATTTACTGTGTTTATAGCTTAGTATCTTCACTGTGCATTTATTTTCACCTACTATGTGTTTTGGAATTTTTTGGTGACTCATTTACCGTGCAAATTGCTATATTTACGTTTAAATTCTAGCCATTAACTAAATATCATTGTTAAATAAAAACTGGAACTTATTGTTTTAGAGGTAATGCATTATACTGGCTGATATCTTACCTTCTTGGCCAGAAAAATAAATGTTAATAATAATAATTAAAAGTTCATCAAACTTATTTAATAAAGAGCTCGGAGGTCCTCAAGGATCAGTTTTAGGCGCGTTATATTTATACTATATATTAATGACACAGCGCTTGAAATAAGTTCTGATTGTGTCGTACTGTTTGAGATCGACACAACAATAGCTCTGTTTGCCCTATATCACGAAAAGCTACAGAAATTAAACATCATATCTGCAACTTTACGAACAAATTGCATGTAAAGGCAAAACACAGTGGACAGGCATTTTTTTAATAAAATGTTTTATCTACACCAGTCACAGTGTTAATTGAATGTGTTGACAGGATATTTCTGGAGGTACATATTGACTCAAATATGGCGTGACACACTCACGAAGATGTGGTCAGTAAAGAAAATTTTTTGCTACTAATATTAAGAATACTTTTATTTAATATACCCGTAATGCAATCTTGCTTCTAGATTGAGTAGTTTTTTTAATAGTTTCTGCGATGAAATGTATTCGAAGTGGCGTGTTTGATTCATTATCTATCTAAAACTTGTATACTAGCGCATTCAGATAAGAATACCAGTGTAGAATGTAAGTAACTATAGATATTAGTTATTGTTTTCACATTAGGTTTGAAAAGATGCTTATGTAATACCCAATAATTATTTCATTTTTTTTTTCTAAATAAGAAATTTAAATTCGGATGTTACACAATTTTGCATTTTAAGTCGTACCTTGAAATGAAATAAATAAATGTTTATTTTGCGTTGATTTATTCAAGATTTTCATGTGGTATATTAATTTGGGGAACTCAAGTGGTGCTGAACGGATTCTGATTCCACAAAAATGACTAGTGAGATTAATATTTAATTTAGTGCAAAAGGAATCATGCAGGGCATATTTAAAAATAGCAGTTTTTTACATTTTCTTGTGTTTATATTTTAAAATATTGTTACATACAATTTTTCATGCAAGCATTTCAGCAGAATGGAAACTTTCATCAATATACAAAACCAGCCGTTACTTGAGAACAAAGTCTTGTAGTACTTCACTGTATGAAAAGTCCTCATACATTCTGGAATTATTCTTCATAATAAACTACCAGATGACATAAACAATGTTAAATCAGTAGAAATTTTTGAAGAAAATTAAAACTTCCTAATTTCAAAAGATTATTATTCGGTTAACGAATATCTAGATATTCCTGAATAGGGTTAAAACCATTGGTGTGAAGGTAATACTGGCGTGGTTTTCCACAAAACACCATACTGCACTCGATGCGAGTTTCGCCAACCAAGTTGGCATCATCATGGCATCACTATAACGGTGCTTCTGATAATGATTATATTTCTAGTAGTAATAATATTCTTCTCACATTTTTTTATGTTAGTGTTTGTGATATAAGAAGAGCTGTGAAAAACATTAAACCTAACTTCACTATGGGAGTTGATAATATACCAGCGTTTTTAGTTAAAGACTGTATACTGTATAGGGTGTCTTGAATTACCGTTATATTTTTTATTTAGGTTAATCTTAAGGCGGGAGGTTTTTCCAAAACAATGGAAAGTGTCAAAAACTTGTCCTGTTTTTAAATCAGGCAATAAATATTTTATTATCAATTATAGACCAATTGGAATTATACCCAACTTTGCCAAAATATATGAAGGTATTGTATCATATAATGTATCCAGTCATATTGTTAGACAGTTATGTAACAGCCAGCATGGCTTTTTCAAGGACAGGTTAACTGCTACAAATTTGTACATTTTACTCAATTTGTCTTAGGTGCACTTAATCAAAGGAAGCAAGTTGATGTAATATATACTGATATCACGAAAGCTTTTGATCGGGTGCACCATGAAACTATAATTAGTAAACTTAAATATTTTAGACTGTGTGATAATCTTATTATACTCTTTATTTCTTTATTAACCGAGAGACTGCAATATGTGGAGCATAGAGGATTCAAGTCAATTTTATATTGTGCCATCAGTGGTGTCACGCAAGGCTCAAACCTGGGTCAGTTAATGTTTTTACTTCTTGTTAATGATGTTGTTGAGTTGTTAGACTCTAAAACTTATTTATATGCTGATGATTTGAAAATTGTTAGAGTTATCCATGACGAATATGATTATCAAACATTGCAATCAGACATTAACTCCTTGATCGCTCGGTGTGTTACTAACAAATTAAGTCTGAATACTAAGAAATGTCAGGTGATGACTTTTTCTAGAAAACGGGAGAAAATTACATATGAATATACGGTAAATGATATAATTTTAACAATATCTCACCAGATAAAAAAATCTTGGAGTAATCTTTGATCCGGAATTATCATTTATCCCATACTTTGATTACATTAGTAATCGTGGTCTAAAAATACTTGGTTTTATTGTAAAGATCACAAGAAACTTTACAAATATTGACTGTCTAAAAATTCTATATTTTGCATTTGTGATAATATTGTTGTATTGTGTGGAGTCCACATTATAATGTTCACATTCAGGTGATTGAGAGAATTCTGGGAAAATTTTGTAAATATAATATGTATTTTATTAAATAAAAAATATATCCAGATGTAAACTATAATTATACTGATTTAATTAATGAATTTAATTTGGAACCCTTGTTCATTAGACGTAAGGTAGCTTACATCACGCAATTATACAAACTCGTACACGGTCAAGTTGATAATTCTGAATTCTTAAACTGCCCCAGTTTCATGTGCCTAGAATTGGTTCCAAAAATTCTCCTACCTTTAGTTGTGATATTCCTTGTACAAATCAATACAAAAATTCTCCGTCGTTTAGCATATGGAGATTGTATAACGAAGTGCAATACTCAGCCGATATTTTTTGTGATGACACATGTATTTTTATGTGCTATTTTGGGAAACGGTTAACATCAATACATTGATTTAACTTAATTTAACTTAACACATCAAATCAATTAATATTTTTCTACAGGGCACCAAATTATATAATAATTATAAATCTCATCTTAAACTGTTTTTACAAATCTTGATATACTTCTATTTTCATATTGCTTGTTTATTATTGTATTGCTTTCCTCTTTAAATTACAATTGTGTAGTATAAGTATCTATACTGTATCCAGATTTATGGGCTGTAGTGTCTGTTGGATTTATTTTTTTTTTTCGGTTGCCCGACGCTGGACAGTCTTCCCGTGGCCTCCGACGCCTCACGGGAGTCGCGCCAGCACATTAACCTCAGCCACTCCCCACATCCCGCAGGGTTAGTGACTGTAGGCTCCGGAATCGTGTGCCCTAAGCAGAAGGAGAGAACCAAGAATGACCGCCTTCTGCATTTGGCCTGCCAGCCACTCAGCTGATTTTTGGCAGGCCGGTATGATCTTCAGTTCCGAGAGCAGCGTAGGCTTTATCCCTCCGAGTACACCGATAATAAGGACGACCATTTTGACCGAGTAGCCTGGATACAGCACTTGGAGCTCGTACCGGAGATCGCGATATTTGGTCCGTTTCTCCTCCTCCTTCAAGGTGATGTTTTTCTCCGCAGGTGCCGAGAACTCGATGACATACATCACCTTGAGTTGATGGTCGAGGAGGACTATGTCAGGCTTGTTGGCTTGGATCAGCCTGACAGTCGGGAACGAGTAGTTCCAGTAAATTCGGCATTCTCGTTCTCGACAACGGACTCAATATCTCCGGGGACGTAAGGCAGCACTGGTGTCTGGTCTACCCCTTACGAGTGCCTTAGATGGTAGTATAGCACTCGTAAAGCCGCGTTATGTCGGTGGATGTAGGCCGAAATCGCATATATGGGGCATGCAGAAAGTAAGTGCATGAGCGATTCCGGCGCCTGATGGCAGGTCCTGCAGTTGATATCAGGAACCTCTACACGCCTCACGCGGCTACGGTAGACCAAGGTGTTGATAACACCATCTTGGCAGGCCATAATGAATCCCTCGGTCTCCGAATTAAGCCCTGCTGACCTTAGAAAGGCGAAGGTCAGCCTGGTCGATAAACCCAGTGTTTCGATGTTCTTATAGAAGACACCATGCTGGGGTTTATCGACGTGCTGCCGAAACAGATTTTCCTGTTCGGCAGCTCTAATTCCGGGCTTTCAGACGATTTGGCTGAAGTTCGGTGACTGACTCAACATCAACACCTCGCCAGCCTCCTCGCCTGATGTCAAATGCGAGACCGAGTTCTTCTGCGGCTCTTTTTGCTGCCTTGAACAATCCTGCTCCCACTCCTACAGTTTCGTGATGTTTTACGAACCGCAAGAGGGGATCTGAGCTCCTGAGTATGTTACATGCCATACTCAGTACTCTCTGCCATGCGTACACTCCAGGCTCAAGAGTCCTCGGCCCCCCCGTTGACGTGGGAGGTACACACGAGGAACGGACGATCTAGGATGAATACTTCTGTGAATATTCATCATCTTGCGGGTATCTCTGTCTAATTGACGCAGCTCATCTACCCTCCACTTTACTACTCCGAAGGAGTAGAGCAGAATCGGAACGGCAAGCATATTAGTTGCAGACACCTTGTTCTTCCCCGAAAAGTTCGGAAGACCAAATCTTTCGGAAGCGGTGTCTATACTTGCCGCGGAGAGAATCTTTTATTTGTGATACATCCTGGATGTGCCTTTGTTGCACACCCAGATATGTATAGGTCTCTCCGGCATCCAGATGTCTTAGGATGCTTCCGTCTGCGAGCTGCGCATCTTCAGAGAATTCCCCCGCATCGTCCTCTCTTGAGGTGGACGACTGCACATTTGTCCAACCCGAACTCCATACCAATTGCCCGCGTATATTCTTCGACCACCCTAAGAGCGTTTTGTAGTTCGCGCTCTCCGGAGGCATAAAGTTTAAGGTCATCCATATAAAATAGATGGGTGACCTTATGTCTCCGGTCGCTGGGTGGCCCACATTGATATTCGCGGGTTTGGCGGAGCCCAACAGACAACGGCAGCAGTGAGATGCAGAAGAGGAGAGGACTCAGGGAGTCACCCTGGAAAACTCCTCTCCCTAAATGCCACCTGCTCTGTCGTGACCCGCTGTGCACCTGATGTTATGGTGAAGCGGGTCTTCCAGAGCGGCAGCAGCTGTTCTATGCATCTCACTAGTGGTGCTGGTACCGCAAGACATTCGAGCAAGTACAACAATAGCTCATGCGATGTTGTATCAAATGCCTTGCGGTAATCAATCCAGGCCATCGATAGCTTCCGCTTGTATTGCACAGAATCCTGTGTAATACAGCGGTCTATCAGCAGGCTGTCCTTGCAACCTGCCATGCCCTTCTTGGCACCACGCTGTTCGTGTATCTGCTGGAAGACCGGATCAACAGACCTCAGTGTCCTAGCATACAAGATACGTGTAAATATCTTGTAGCAGGAGTTAAGGCAAGTGATCGGCCTATAATTCCTCGGGTCGGAAAGATCCCCCTTTTTGGGGATAAGCACAGTACGTCCCTCGACGAACCAGTCCGGAATCTGCTGCCCCTCGTTCAACCATGAGTTGAAAACTCGCACCAGACGGCGGTGAGTGGAAGGAAATTTCTTCCACCACCAGTTGTTAATGCCGTCTGGGCCCGGAGCAGCGAAGTTCTTGGTACCAACAAGTGCTTGTTGGACTTCCTCCGTACTGATTGCCGGGCACACTTCTTCTGGCTCTTCAAGATGTCTGTGACACAGAGCCTCAAAGTGTGCAATTGATGGAGTATCGCTATTGAATCATTATTATCATTATTATTATTATTATTATTATCTGGAGATTATTAAAACTAAGCTTATGCCAATAATATATCCTATTTATACCTAAACGCGGATTATATGGGACTACTCGTTATAAAGTAACATATATTTGCCGAGTACCCAAAATAACGACTACTTATTGTTTAAAATACTCGTTACTTATATGTATTTGTTGGTTACTATACCTATGGTACCCATATCTGTTCTAGCAGTACCACTTTTAGTTTAGGTTATCTAACTCAACCTCAACGATAGTTACTGATCGAGACGACCAAGTAGAGTATTCAATTCCAGTCCAGTGTGCCAGGTGCCTATGTCTCTATAATAATATGTTTGACTCTTTCTTTACAATATAATAATCAAAACACAAGTAAATGATTTCAAAACCAACGTCAGAAATAGGGTAAATATTTTTCTCTAAAAAACAGAAAAAGTACCGAGTGACAAATACAATGTAACGGACATTCCTATCAAAAAGTAACTAATCGGTAAAGTAACTAAAGTTTACATCACTACACTATACACCGAACCGTAACAATAGTTTAGGTATAAATAGGATACATTGTTAGCATAATCATCTTCAGATGATGCCAACTTGGTTGGCGAAACACCTGTCGAGTGGAGTATATGGTGTTTTGGTGTCTTATGGAAAACTACGTCAGTGTTATCTAGATATTCATATAACTATTAGACAGTAATTAGTTTCCATATTAGGAATATTTTATTCTTTATGTAATTAGTTACTTCTTAGATTATTGATTTCAGTAAATACTATTGTATTTATTGGTAATATATATTAATCGTGTATTTATATTTATATAGGCGTATGTGCGTGACTATGTGTAAGTGTATGTAATATTAAACAATACTTCTTGTATTATATTTAGTTGCTCATGTTTCTTTTTTAATAAATACATTATTATTGTTATTAAAAAAGTCCTCCTGACTTTTCGCTGTATGATAAACCCAAAGGTTAGGTATTTTGCATTGAATCCTTTAATTCCGTCTTTCATTGCATTAAATTGCAATTAAAATGTTTGTTTATGATTTACATGTAACATAACACAGCGAACAGCACATGATACGCTAAAGCTCTAAGAAAACAATTGAAAAGTACAAGGTAAAACAAAAAAGTCATTTTTTTCGATTTGGTGATTTGAGTGCCATCTTTTAGATCATGATGGGACTTATCGACTAACCATATCAGTCACAGAGACCATAACAACGGCCTGGGTTGGATGTCAACATAATAATTTCTTGACCTAATTAAAGGAAATATTTTTTTAATTGTATTATTTTTTAAAAATATATTTCAGTTCGCTTCATTCTTCATACCTGTATCTAATTTTACAGGGTAAAAGTGAATAAAGTCCAAGGACTTTTTTGATTGTTCCCTAGAATGTATAAATAGTTTGTATATTTAAATTGCATTATGAATTAAATTTGCACAAAAAATATGAAATTTGAACCATAACGATTCTTTAGCATCTGATCAGTTAAATACAATCTTTTTTCACAAATTTTATGTTTTATATAGTTTTAAAATTTAAAATAGCTCTGATGTAAAATTAGTAAAATATGACTATTTGGGTTTTTCTTCTGTGCCCTTCAATTTTGACCTCATGAAATTTCCTAAAAGATGATAGGTAGTGTCTATTTTGACACAGACTTCTAACAAAAAATCGCTTGTGGCGATAACATGCATGGAGATTGTAGATTTTCAAAAAGACCTGTGAACTCGCCGAACGCAGGGCGTCGACCACTACCCGAATCCGTAACTTCGAGCACACTTTCAATCAGACTGGATAGCTGTAGGAACATGATGCTACGTCTTTTAGGGAATTTTGTGAGCGTCAAAATTTGTCTGTTGTTTTAACGTATCGAAAGCCAAAATAACACTAAATTAAACAAATTTTCTTTTTCTTTTCTTTGAAAACCTGCCATTTTTAAAAAATAACCAAGATGTTCTTGATGTGGTGATCATTTCCAAAACTAAAAAGGGCAAAAACATTTTTTTTTTTGTTTTTTACACTACTGTTACCCATTCCATATGTAATTTTTTATTCGAACTAGAAATGTTCAAGGAGGTATACTGACAGAATTTTTTTAAGAAACATACACTATTGAACTCGATTTCATGCAAAACCTGCGTTTAGGACGATAAAAAGTAAGAGAATTAGAGTTTAAATACGTGGGAAAGAGTTGACTGTATAATTCTTCGTTGCTACTAAGGGCACCTGGTGCGATAGTGAGCAAACAACGAATGTCAAAATCAATCGGGGACCAGAGACGCGTCTCTATTGCACCGTCTAGACGGTGCAATAAATAACATTTATTCTCATTGTTCTGTGCCGATGTGGCAGTAGCGCAAAGAAACTGTATTTGTCGTCTCCCAGTTCCCTATATCACCGTCTGCAGATTTTGCATGAAATCGAGACCAATAGTGTATACGTCAGCTATATATATAATTTATGTTTGGATCACAGGCGTAGCCTAGATTTACCTGTTTATCATTCCATATGTTGTTGCGTTTCCATGATATTAATTTGTATTAAGTAATTCTGAGAACTTCAAATAACATATATGATACTGAAATAACTCAAAATTAAAATCTATATGAAACTGTTATCTAAAAAATGTTTTAAGGTACCTATACGATACTCTCTAAAAAAGTCAGTGTAATTGACTTCTGACTTGATTGACAAGCGCAAAATCATGAGGAGAAAACTATTAAAGAAAACACAGTTTCTATTTAAGCAGGTGTTTTCATCGGATAAACAATATAAATCTGAAAATTACTTCTACATTTAAAGACATGTTACTTAACGATGCGTTAAAGACCACGACACTAATAAATATTTACATACTTTGGTACAATTTCAGAAAAAATTGCTGACATATTGTCACAACATAATCTAAAAATCAGTTTTAAATCAAAGTCTGCACTTTCAAACATTCTGTATAATGCTAAAGATAAAACCAGTAAACTGAAGAAACCATAAACTGACATGTCCGGATAGTATTGCCTTTTATGTGGGTCAAACTGGTCGTTGGTTCGAAATTAGGTGTAAAGAACACCTACGTTAGTTTAGACACCAAAAAACAGATTAAACTTTTTCAAATTATAAACGGTGTTTCAATAGGAGCGCAAGATTTGAATTACGCGCCAGTTTTGCTGTCATGATGTCACAAGATTGACATGCCAGATCGATAGTAGACAGATGGGAGTTAGTAAACATGGAGCATTACACGATAGAACAGCACGTCCTGATTGTTAAACATTATTATCAAAATGGTGAAAGTTTGATTGCCACGATTCGTAAAGTACGTCCAATTTTCGGTTGAAATAATATTCCTCATTCATCTACTGTGAAAAGAATAATTGAAAAATTCGAAAGTACTGAGTCGGTTAGTGATGTGAAACACACGACACGAGCTTATAGACATCGTTCAGAACAAAACATTACAGCAGTTCGCGAGAGCGTAACCGAGAGTGGTTTCAGCAGGACGGTGCCACTTGCCATACCGCCCGTGAAACATTGACGGTCTTGCACGAGTCTTTTCCTGATCGTGTCATCTCTCTGTTTGAATACCAGAATTGGCCGCCACGCTCTTGCGATTTAACGTCTTTGGACTTTTGGCTGTAGGGTTATCTGAAGTCACAGGTTTATGCAAACCAGCCCGCGACCACCGAAGCATTGAAGGCGGAAATTAGACAATATATCAACGAAATACCGCTACATGTATGCAACACCGTTATTCAAAATTTCGCCAAAAGAGTACGCATGTGCCAGCAAAGCCATGGCGTCCGTTTGCCAGTTGTGTTGTTCCATAAATAACTCCCAAATGTCTATATTATAACTCAATAAATACTTCACTACTTTGCTACAAAAAACCATGTTTTACTGAACCTTGAAATATTACGCCCTTATTGAAACACCCTTTATTTTCGTCAGGTCATAATTTTCCAAATTTAGATAATCTTAACATATTACATATAAAATAAAAAAAGCTACATTAAATTTACTAGAATCTATACCAGTTTTTGAATCAAACAATAGTCCCGGAATTTACTTACTATAAGACCAGTTGGACTTACACTACATTTTTTGATATATTTAAATTGTAACCGTTTTATCCAAATTTCTGTATTTATTAATGTACCTATCACCTCTATACATTTGATTTATAAAAATTCCGGCCCTCAATACTGTGATAATAAAAAATTATCGACACTGCCCTTATTTGTCAACCCAATTTGCACCATGACATAACCTAAATTTCACGAGCCGCCACTAATTTGCACTCATAAATTGGAATTCAAAATTTCACATCTTTATCGTAGTAAATAGTCATAAATGGTTTTAATATAAATATTGTAATTATTTGTTTATTAATTTACTTCAGAATTATTCAAAAATTGCACGTTAAGTGCCGAAACTGCAGTATGTTAAGTTCAATAAATTAGTGATCAAAAACAAAGTAAAACTTGTTTTTTGTTATATCTATTTTCTTTCATTTTTTCTAAATACGAATTTACTGATTTTTATTTAGTTTTATGAAAGTTACCTACAGTAAAAAAATTTAGACATCCATTCTGCCTGTATTTTTATCTACAATATGCCTAATATACTCTCACGTATTGTTAAACAGTGCCCAACCATTATATAACCAGCTATTTAAATAGTATATTCATCACAAAAAGGTGCTCGGTCTAATATACCTCAAGAATTATTACGTTACATGTGTATTCTAATGCTTAAAGTGCAAGCAATGCATTAGTGAAATCCACTTACTATTATAACAAATACTTGACCTGGAGCTTGATTTAGATGTACTTCAATAGGTACAGCAATAGCCCCACCAGTTGTTTGGCATTCACTGTCGACTTGCCTTGGGCTGTTCTCTGGCTGTGTAGTACTCGCTTGTTTGTCCTCTGTATTTTGGCATACAGTAGGTAGAGGTACCAACACAGTATCATGAAGTTCCCTGTATGTAATAATCTAGTATACGTAGGGGCAGCCTGTTGATTCGATGACTCGTTCTTAGATAGATTCTGCTGACTCAGTTCAGTCGATTCTTCTTCCAGAGGTAACAGCGAAGTAGAAATTTCCTTTTGTTCGTTTTCCCTTTCCAGGACATGTTGTACTTCAATTGATAAGGGCACCACTACAGTATCATGAAGTTCCCCCGTATGTAAAAGTCCTTTATTTGCAAATTCTTTAGGTATTACGTTTTCTGTTGAAGGTATTAATGAAACATGTTTTGTATCTGCCTGCTCCACATTTTGCAGCCCAATGCCCTTTGTACTTCCGCTCTCTTCGATTTCAGTTTTTTGGTTATTTTGGACTCCCAATGGTAAAGGTACAACTACAGTGTCGTGAAGTTCACCCGTGTGCAATAATTTTTTATTTAAAGAAGAGGCGGTTAGATTGGAATCTTGAGATGATAATTCCGTACTCGTGTTTTCTAGATTAGCTAACTCCTGCGAGTTTATTTCTGATGTTAACGGTGATGATATTAACACACTATCATGAAGCTCCCCAGTATGTAAGAGTCCATTTCCAGATGCAGAGTTGGCTTGAACAGTTTCCTTAGTCGATGACAAATCTGCAGGCACATTATCAGCTAATGAATTTATAATTTTATCGCTACTTAAATTGTCTTCAGTTATTACATTTACTTCTTTGACTGCATCATCGTTTTTATTTACTTTTATAAGTTCAACGTGATCAGAAAGTGGTCTGTTGTCAATATATTTATCACCAAATGTTTCCCCATGCGGAATTTTACAAAACACTGTTCCAGATTGAACACAATTTTCATTTGTTTTCAGATGTACATCAGAAGTATTGTTTTCTACGTCCTTTGATTCAGGTTTTTGGTAATTTTGATCTGTTTCTTTCGGTTCAACTTCGATAATTTTAATACCTTTATTAATTTCCTGGGCAATATTTTCACATTCCTTTAATGTAGATTGTATTTTTTTCTATGTCAGTTTTGCTTGCTGAAATAGTCCCGTTAATACTTTCATCGATATTTATTTCAGAGTTTTTATTTGAAATATTTTCTGATTTTTCATGTACATTATTGCCCAGTGATTTTATGTCCAGATCTTCTTCCTTTATATCTGGTAAATCTCTGGATGACAAATTAACATTAAAATCGTCTGATTGTGTGCTTTCGGCACCTCTCCCATCCGAATCCATATTATGTAAATAATCAAACAACTGATCATGAGGGTTTGGCTCTTCTTTGGAGTTTTGATGTTGCACATGCATATTATCTTGGCTATTATAAATTAGTCCCGTTTCCTCTAATTCCTTTCTCAACTGTTCAATGTCAAATTGTTTATTAACATTCTCAACTGATGTGTTTTCTCCATTTTTGCCAGAAAGCTGATCCAGTAACTTGTTTTGAAAATCAGTAATTAGATTTTCGTGTTCCAGCAAAGCCTCCTTTATGTTACTATCTTCTACTGAAGTATTTATATCTTCTGACATATTTTCCATTTCATTTTCATTATCGCATAACAACTCGTTATCTATCACTGTAATTGCAGAATCATTGGAATCTATACTAAGTGGTCTATCATATATTTGTTTTTCCTCTGTTGTATTCATCTTTGATTCATCATTTAGCAATATATCTTCAGTTACATCTTCATATACTGGTGGCGTTATTTGATAGGTTTGGTTTGTTGTACATTGTAGATTATTAGTAACTATTTTTTCACTTAAATCATCAAATTTTAATTCTGTTTTATTAAGGTCAACATTTTCTTTCGGTTCATTTATATCTGTATTTATATTATTACTAATACTGTGTCCGTCGCTTTGTATGTGAGAATTCTCATTATTATTATGAATGCCCGATATAAAAGGATTTGGTAGGGTTATTTTATCAACGTCAGATGGTAAACTTCGGCAATTATTTATATTATCATCATTCGTAGATTCAGCTTTTACCAGTTTATTTACATCGATTTGTTTATTTTCGCTTTCAAGTGGGGCAATATTGGAACTCTCTGTTTGTGATAAAGAAGTACTTACTAATTTGTTAGTTTCATTGTCATTAATATGTGCGACTTGATTTTCACTATCAGATATTAATCCATATGAAATATTGTCATCGGTAGTATTTGGTAGAGTTTGTTTTAGTTTTTTTTGTTAATATGTCTGAATGACTGAAACCATTTTCCGTTTTGTCTATACTATTTTCTCCTTGAAAGTTACTTTTTACATCAGAGTCAATATCTCCTTCTCGGGGTTCTTGATCTAAAAAGGTCTCTCCATTTATATTTAATTGCTTTATATCACTGTTGGTCAAATTTTCAGGATCTGTCAATATGTTTGTGCTTGGTGGCTTAAGATCATGTGAAAGATCCTGGTCATTTATTTTTGTTATATTATCCACAGCATCTTTTACCTCTATCTCCAACCGTGTAATTTGTTTATATTTATCTGAACTGTTATTATTATTGTCCTTGAAAATTTTAGTGGAATCATTTGTATCGTTTATTGTTTTATCCTCTTTAATATCGCCTAATTTACTCATAGATGTTGATTTCAGTAATGGTATGTTTTGTTTTAATATTTCAGGTTCTTGCACAGTGTTACTTCTATATAATGCAGGCTTACTATTTTCACTTTTATGCGGAATGTCGTTTGGAATTTCTAATTTATTGAGATCCTCAAGCGCTTTCAGAACCTCAACTTCTGTTAGTTTTTTATTTCCTGAGCTGGCTTTCTCATCTAAATCACCTGTATTTTCTTGGTTCAATAATTTGATATTCTCATCTACTGTTCTTTCTATCTCTTGACTCGTGTCGTCAAATGACTTTGTGTCATATTTTTCATCAATGTCCTCCTCAGTTATGCTGTTTAAGTTATTAATATCTCTTTTATAATTTTTTCTTTGTAAATATCCACGAACTCCCGCTTGAATCTTGGTTGCAGCATTTAAAATATCTCCATCAGTCAATTCCTTTCTGCCCCCCTTATCGTTTGTAGTAATTTTTTCTTCTAGCTAAAACAAACGATTTATGCATGTTTTAATTTTGCAATTCCAATTTTCTCTTTTCAAACATACCTTGTCTTTAATAATATTGATGTTTTTCCTTACTTGGTAACCTCGCCATAAAGACTGAATTTTTAAAGCAGACTTTTTATTTTTAGGATGTATTTCCTCCGCTGTTCTCACAGATTCCACGATTGGTTTTTCTGTTTCAACTCTTGTACCAAAGAGATCACCCTTTTTCAATATTTTTCTAATCTTGAATCCTCGCCAAATTTTTTGAATCTTTATTGCGGCTTTTACGAATTCATCATAACTTGGTTCATGGGTTTCTGGCTGTTTTTCTAATTTCGGTTTGGATTTTTCATTTGTTATATCTGTTATATTTTTGTGCTCCATTATGTTTACTTGTATAACCTGATTTTCCAATTTAGTATCTTTCTGATCAACGTGAATATCTTGTTTGTTCTTTTCTTTTCTCACCTTAAATCCACGCCATACTTTTTGTATTATTGTTGCAGCTGTTACGAATTTGCGATAATCGTTTAGATCAGTATATTCTGACATATTTCCTGTTACCGGTTCAGATTTTAAACTTTCTAAAACCTTTTTATTTGGAACATCTTTTTCAAAATCCATTGATTCCTTTTTATTGCATTCTTTATTTATTTGAAGTAGCTTCGTCTGTTGCTCTTTATTAGTATTGCTTTGTTTATCATTCCTTTTTAATATTTTTCTTGCATTAAATCCTCGCCAAATTTTTTGAATTCTTATAGCAGCATTTTTAAATGTATCATCAGTTAATGGAGGAGCACCCATCAACTGAGTTTCTATTTTCGATTCCACTGACCCAGTTTTATTTTGCTCATGAGTTTCTTTAGATATACTATTATCTATTGCAGCAATGTTCTGCATTGCTTTGGAATAATTTTTTCTAACTTTAAATCCACGCCATAGTTTCTGAATTGTAACTGCAGCTTTTGTAAATTTTTCATTTACTGCTTCAATATTTTCTGATTCTTTACATTTGGTAAATTCTAAATTTTCAAATGCTCTTCCATCATCAGTCTTCTCTTCTATTGTATTTTTTTGGAATGACTCAGTATTTTGTTGGTTTGATTTGCATTCTGAATGTCTCGGTGTCATATCTTTTCTAACCTTAAACGCGCGCCAATTTTTCTGAATCATTGTTGCAGATTGTATTAATTTATCTCCATCGATATCACTAGAATCGACTTTTTCATTTGATTTTTCCTCAAAATTTGACTGTTTCTCTAAAATTTCCTGATTTTTCATAATAATATGGTTCTTATCTAGTTTATTTTCAACGTTTTCATTTTTATTGTCATGATCTTTTGCTATAGCAAAACTTTCTAGTTTAATATCAGTTTTGTTTGTATCAATGTGTGTTTCACCTTCTGGTAGTAATTTGGAATCCATATTTTCTAAAAGCGGCTCAACTTCATTTTTCTGTTGTGAGGGTCTTGTTAATTTATTTTTTCTGACTTTGAATCCTCTCCATATAGATTGAATTTTTAGAGCTGCTGCGGCTTCTTTAAGAAAATTATAAGATTCCTTATCATTGCCGATTTCTTCTTTGTTTTTTTCAGGAATAGATGCATTTTTAATCTCTTGTCGTAATACATATGGGTTAAAATTAGGTTTAAAAGTTGTTAATTTTGATTCATGTTCGACAGTTTTCAATTCCTCGCGGAGTTTTGAGCTATCAAAGCTAGATTCATGAATATCAGACTGTTTTGTTTCATTTGGATCTTTGGTTTTATTTAATTCCACCTCTATCTGATCATGTTTTTTATTTTCAATATTTTCGTTTATATTATCATTTACTATTTCAGCATCATGTTTATTGTTTGTTGCTGATTCGATGTTTTTATCATTTTCATCTACTATACCTATTTTTTCAGGTAATTTGTTAAGAGGCTCGTGAGAAATAGGCTTCGGTTTTATAAGAATAGAATGTTTACCATTTTCTTTTTCTCTTTTTATTCTATTTCTGTAATCAGCAGTTGGAATCCGGCTTTTTATTTCTATTTTTGGCTTAGTTTCATCTTTTATAACATCAATTGTTTTAACTCTTCTTAATTTTCTTTCAGCTTTGATTTTGTTATTCTGCTTTAAATTTTCTTCCATTACTTTTATATTAACTTGAGATGAAGACCTCGATTTTATATTTTTTCCATTTAGTTTTGCCTTTTGTAAATACATTTCTGATTCGCTCAGATTTTTATTTATGTCTTTTTTAATTATTGTTTCTGATTTATTGTTTGCTTCTACTTGTTTGCATTTTATGGCTTCTACGGCGCTTTCCATATCATAAGTATTGCTTTCCTTTTGATTGCTTTCATCCAAAATGTCACTTTCATTGTTACTAATGAATACATTATTTTTTTCCATGCTTAAGAAGTCGTTAAGGTGCACTTTAACTTTTTCATCAACTTTACCTGTTTCCGCTAAAGATATAGTAGAGTCTATAACATTTTTCATATCATTTTTATTTAGAACTTCATTATTTTCTTTTTCAACTTTAGTTGATTCTAAGTTAGTATTCTCGCTATTTTTGTTTAACTCTTCATTTCGTTCTACTAATATATCTTTCTTTATTTCTTTTGGCTTAGTAGTTTCGCTAAAACTTTCATTAGATTTCTGTATTACATCAGGGGTAAATTTATTCGATTTTCCAATAAAAACATGTTGTTGTTCTTTCTGAATAAAATCACCTAAATATTTCTTTACCACATGATCAATACGTCCTTCTTCTGCTATATTTATTACTGAATTTATGACGTCGACCATGTGGCCATATCCTGCTTCACATTTTTGTAAATTGTCTTTACTATCTTTAGTTTCAAATTCATCCTTCATAATTGTTTTTTTCATGTTTTCTAGGTCTTGAGAAGACATAATATCTTTTTGCATATTTTCATTTGTATTTGTCTGTATGTCTGTATTCAGACCATTTATTATTCCTTCATCCTTCGCCTGATTAGTATTAGTTATCATAAAATTATTATCTTCATTTATTTCTGTTCTATTTGAAAATGTTTCATGTTGCTCCTGTTGCATAACTTTTGTAGCAATTTCTATTCCTTGCTCTGAATTTTTATTTTGACTAGAGCTTTCAGATGAAACGGTATCACTACATTCTTTATTTGCTGATGTCTGGTTAACTTCACTTATTTTAGCATCTGTTCCGTTTACATTACTTTCATAGATTTGGTTCATATTTTCAATATGTATTGTATTGCCTTCATTTTCTTCCTGTATTTTAGGGTTTTCTTTCTGTTCCTGTACTTCTTTGTTGTCCAACTTTTCATCATTGTCATTATTGGAGTGAGTCATACTACCAATTGAAGTTGTACTTTCACTTTTCAGTGAATGCTCCTTTTCCTGACTTATATTTTGAGCGTCATTTAATTTTGTATTATCAGACAACATATTCTCCTCTTCATTTTGATTATTGTTCTTACTTTTTGTTATTTCATCTTCTACTAATGATCCTTTTTCAATGATATCGCTTTTATTATTTTTTATCGTACAGTTTTCAATTTTTCCATCAATATATGTCGAGACATTATCAGGATTTTCATTCATCGACTTATCTTCATTGGATATATTTTCCATACTGTTACCTGCAGATGTTTTATTTTTTACATCACTTTCCTGGTTGTCGTCAGTTTCTTTTGTAGTTTTTATTTTCTCTCCAATATTATCATATAAAGGTTCAATTTTGTCTAATTTAATTTCTTTTCTTTCATTTTTTTCCATTTCCTCAGTATTAGGGAATTGATTATCATCGTCAGGATTGTCTCTTAGTGACTCCTTTTCAGCGTCAGTGACTGTTTCGTTTTCAACACTTCCTATTTCCAAATTTATGTCATTTCTAGAACTCATCAATTCTTCATTTTTTTTGTTTATATTCTTCAATTTTCCTTCCATTCTCAGATTTAATTGTATCATCCCCCTTCAAAGTTGTTATTTCTTTGTCTATAGAAATCGCATTTTTAACATAATTTGGTTTTTCTTTCCCATTTTCTATTTTCCTTTTTATCCAATTCATTTATTTCTATAACAGAATCAAATTTAGGTTTATTATTCCATTCTGATATTTTTTTCTTGATCCTCTGAGTAACTTTTATCTGAATCAGAAGGCTTATTACTATCGCATTGTTTTTCATCCAGTAGATCACTACTTTTTTCAATAATATGATCGGGTTTCATGTCACTTTCAGATATTTCCATTGCTTGTCCTTCCTTTAAATCAGTATTATCTTTATCATTCGATATTTTTATCTGATTTGCCATACTCTCTGTTTTATTTGCATCTGTTTCGAAATTGTTATTTTCTCTGTTTTTATCTCCCTGAGTATTTCCAAAACTTTCAATTTTCTCTCTCATTTTCTCATCCTCTGAAATTAAATTTACTACTGCATCATCGGAAATTGTAACTTCTCTTTTAATACGCGCCATGTCATTTTCTGTATTTTCTTTGGTTGAACTAATATCTTTTATATTTTCTTCTTTACTTTCTTTATTGCTCTCACATATTTCTTTAGATTCATCTTTAGTACTAGCTATAATTGTTCTTTCAGGTGTCTTTCTTTCTTCTTCTGTTTTATCCTCTACATTTTCTGCTGCTTGATACGGAGGGTCAACATTTTCTCTTTCTACACATTCTCTAACTGTTTCAGATAATTGTATCTGTTTTCCTTCCGCTGCTATCTTTTCATCAAGGGATTCATTATGGCCTATTTCATTTTTATCAATATCAAGATATGTTGCTTTCAGATCGGTTTTCTCATTCTTATTCTGAGTGTCTGTTTTTATGATTTCTTCTTCTGAATCAGATATATTTTTTGTAGGTTCCGCCTTGTTTTGATCATTAATAGCCACTACTTCTTTTTTAACTTCTTTTTCATCCTCTATATCACCAGCTTTCATATTTTCCTCTTTAATAATTTGTTCACCATTCTTTTCCGAAGAAATCTGGACAACTTCGTTCTGACCTTGCATATCTATCGTATTATTTTCTGAAGTTTTTGTTTCGTTTTGTTCACTAAGGAGTTGAGTCTTCTCTTTTGGACTATTTTTAGCCACATTTTCATTATTATCGATTTTTTTTGACTGAATCATTTTGTTCATTACATTCTTCCAAATTTGATAATTCATTCAACAGAAGTTTACTTTCATGTACATATAATTTTGTGTCTTCGGTAATATCCTTGTTCAATATTTCTAAAGTTAAACTATCATCTGTAAGTGAATTTGTAATCTGATCCGAACTTCTGTTTTCAGTTTTATTAGTGTTATCAGTAGGTTTGTCCAATGTCTTAATGCTATTTGGTTTGTTTAATATTTCATCGTCTGCAGTACTTAAATTATCTCGTGTTGCATTGTTTTCTGTTGAAAAAATACCTTCAGTATTGTCATTAAGTTTGCTGTTGTCATTTACTCCTTGTTCAGAAATATTATTGTCTGATTCTGCATTATCTGTATTTTTCCTGTCATCAAATATTTCACGTTTTTCAACATCACTATTATCTTTTACATGTTTTTCCACTTGTTCTATGTTAGTATTTTGCTCTTCCGTTTTTTCATCGTGTGTTTTATCTTCTTCAGGATGTGTCTTATGTTTAATTGTTTCTTTTACATTAGCAACAGAATCTAAAGCAGCAATTTTCTTTATTTCTTTTAATACTTGTACCTGGATCATTACCATTGACAGGATCAATATTTTCAACCATTTTTGGTACAATTAAAGAATTTATTAATTCATGATTTGCTAGTGCTTGAGGACGTTTAATTATTTTTAGAGGTGCTACAGTCAGCTTGCCATCTTTAATAAAGCCACGATCTTCTTCTACGCTAGATATTTTAGGGACAAATGAATTTTCTTTACCCTCATTTTGTGTCTTATTTGTCTGATTCTTGACATCATCTTTATTTTGAGGTTTATCAAGTTTATCATGTTCAGTGATATTTTGTGATCCTCTAGGCGTTGAGGTACTTTTTTGCCTTGGAGTACTTTGAACACTTTTAGTTACAGACCTTCCTCTTCTGCTACTACTGACAGATCTATCTCTTTTGTTTGAAGAGTTTGATCTGTCTTCAATGTTATCTGAAGTTCCTCTAGTTATCTGTTTTAGTTTAGAATTTATAATTTTAGGTTCAGCAGTTTCTGTCTTTTTGGGTTTATATCTCTTATCGACAAACTTATTTCTTTCGACGCTTTTATTTTCTTTAGGATCCTTTCGAAGAAGAGGTTTCTTAGTAGGAACAATTTTCACTGGTGACTCGCCTCTTACGCTGATTTGCCGAGAAAGTTGTTTGGAGGCTCCACGAATTAAGAGCTTTTCAGGTGGTTGTTTAGGAGCTTGTTTGGAGACTGACTGAGCAGTTCTAAGAGGCTTCACTGAAAATAAAATACAGTATGAAATATTTTAAATTGAAATAAGTTTTATTAATGTGTTAAAGTTTACACTTAGACTATCGTCACAAATTAACACAGCATTTTTTTGACAATCGGTGAGTCATTTAAATTTATCATAACTGTATTTCAATTGGAGTAATTTCCCAATCGGTAGTTTTAGTTGTGTCATATTTTAAAAATGCTAGGTATACAGTTAAACTGAACTACTATGATTCAGTTTTTTGTTAGTTGCTGATGCCAAAATCTTTATCATATAATAATATTTTAAAATTTACTGCACCAAATAGGTTTTTGATAAATCTAAATCAGTTTAAACTACAAAAAAACAGAATAGAATAAACGAGTTAAAGGGAAAATCTTGAGAAATAAATATGTTAACTTATTTGTACAAATTGATACAATCAAGAAACAGATACGAATTAATACAATAAAGAAACATATACAAGGTCATAATGACAATACCTATCCTAAATAAAAATAAAAAAACCTAGGAAAAGTATACTTTGAACGTAGGCTATAAAAAATTATTAATTAAATTACATTCAGCACGCGGAAAACGTCATATAAAAGTAAACAGAAATAGAAGTACATAACAATTTATTGTTTACCGTTTTCAGTGTTAGATAAGAATGAAATACTTCTCCAGAAATAAGCAAAATACCACAATATACTAAAGTATTTGCCATTTTTTATCCTTATGGATAGAGTTGCAGTCAATAGCTGCAACAGTACTTGCCCATAGAACATGGGGCAATTTTAGATTGAATTACACTGAAAAATTGCATGTGAACAGGATTTTCTGCAGATTTCCAACAAGATTTGTCCTCATCTAAAGTGGCTATAAGGACACATTTGTTGATGGTAGTACTTTTAATATTAGACTCTCTTAAAAACCTGTAATTGAATTGTTAATTTTTGTACAAAAATGTATTACATTTTATTTCGATTTACACTACCATGAAACTAAATTTTCAAAACAGGAATAAAATGGAAATATAATAAATAATGAATTAAGTATAAAAAAAAATAATTGTTTAAAAAGATTTATATTATACTTATTTGTAATAAGTTTTTGCAAACGTATAATAAATAATAATTTTTGCTTCTTCTTTGCTTCCTTTAAATGGAACTTTTACCAAAAAGTATACCTAATTTGTTTTAAATTTTCAAAAATTATTACCCCATTTTACAAACTTGTTTTCTTATTAATTATTTAGCAGATACTCTATGAATATGTAGGTAATTGTTAATTTATATTATATCGTTGGCTTAATCCGCAAACGTCAAAACGTCCAAAGTCCAATTTATTTCAAAATTGAGATTTTGGTCATCGGTTGCAAAAAATTAAAGCTATCTTTGGTTTAAACGTAGTAATTCTAGAAACTTGTAAAACCTTGAAATAAGCAAAATGATTTTAGTCATATGTCCATACGTAGGTTCTGCATATTCTATGTGAGTCATTTTTTGGAAAACTTCAAAAATCAATAGAACAAGTCGAAATAATGAATAATAATACTGAAGAAATTTGGTTCCACAACTTCACCGTTTTTGAGATGTAAGGCGTTAAAATTTCAATTTACATTCAGTTTATTTTTTGTATCATCGACATTTATGGTAATATCGAATACCAAATGACAAAGTTTCGTAATAAGTCAGGGATTCCAAAAGTTACAAACAAATTTGAGTGACTGAAACAGACCACAATCTCAAAAGAAAACATCACCCAGTATATATTCTCTAATAAAATTGTGGTCATGTAATTGGTCTCGATAAATACACTATGTGCACCTACCAAATTTCAGATCGATATCACAATAAATATCGATAATACAAGAAATAAACAGAAAATAAATTGAAACTTAAACTCCCTGTATCTCAAAAACGGTGAAGTTTTGTAAGTAAGTTTCCCAAGAAACCGCCATTATTTCGACTTGTTCTATCGATTTTTTGAAGAAAAAAAATGACATTCATATGATAACCACAAAATGAATGAAATTAAAATATTTTTCTCTTTTATTAATTTATGTTATTTCATATTTAGAATTAGTGTAACATATTAATTGTACCATTATTATTAATATATTCAAGGCAAAAAAGCAATCGCAGATATTAAGATTAAAGTTGTACAGTAAATTTTAAAAATAGTACTATTTTAGCAAAAATTATTAGTTCTGCAAAAAAATTAATTATACTACCATAATATTCGTTGAACATGGATCTTGGATCTTTAACATCTGTAGCTGATCAGTATTAGCAAACAGCTACGAAAGATTTTAGTTATCCTGTATATATATGTATGTATAGAATATTAATAATGACACTTTAATAAATAATAATAATAATCTAAATAATAAATAATAATACTTTAAATTAATTAAATACTAAAAAAATATTATATTTTACCTTGTAGGAAATGATCTATAATTTTTTTCACTTGTTTGAAATTAAACAAAACTACTGATTGACAAACATTACAAGACACAGACAGGCGCGAAGCATCAAAATTTATTGCACCACATATCACAAAACACTAAACTGCAAAATACAATAATTTTCTGAATGTTACTTTTTTGCAATAGTATACCGATGTGATAACTCCCCGGTGCCATCATTGTGATAAAATGTTATTATTACTGGCTAGCGCATTATTGTGGATAACATCCCATCTAATGCCTCCACTGTGGTAACTCCTGCTGTCACCGTTGTAATAAAATATTGTTTCTAATTCCAACGTGTGCTGTTATTATAATAAATTTAATCAATATCCCTCAAAACAAACGATAAGGGTTGTGTCCACCACCCCCCTGAGACTGCAAGGGGAACAAGTAGCGCCAGCCCTTTCGGGAGCCGGATTCGTAGTCCTAGGAATATGTTTAGGATAGAACTCTCAATAATTAGTAAGACACACAGGTTTCATAACAATAATACGTATAATAAAAGAAAAATCAAAATTACCCACACGTCACAATACATTTCCCAATACACAATATTAATAACCCTTAAAAAATGATAAAATGAACTCCTCTTGGAGAGAAGGAGAAATCATTCGATACTCCACAAAAAGATTTCTCCAGCTACAAAAAAAAGATAATAATGCATGTTTTTTAACATCTTAATTTTATTTTTCTTAGATATAATAAAATAATTAAATTGTGTCTTTAAACAAGAGCAAACAAGATTAAACACATTTACGTTAAATCCACAAGTTTGAACTAACAGGTCGTATTCAACAGGCAGCCATATGGGTAATAAATCGTATGGCACCCTATAACTTGTTTTTTAATTTCAATGGTTCAAAACATAAGTAATAATAGAAAACACAAACAATA
>JANEYF010002984.1:0-66023 GCA_029963845.1 Rhamnusium bicolor | reverse complement strand
ATAAGGATAGTATTTTTCTTTCATTAAAACTCGCAGAATCGATGATTTACCTTACATCATTGTCGGTAGCAAGTAGCAAGTTGTCTAGTTGGTTTATGCGGATTTTCCTCAATCTCTACTAGCGCATCTAATTGTTTTTCCTCATTAAATCGAGGAGATTTACCTAGTTTTTGAATATTTCTTACATGTCCAGTTTCACGAAATTTGTTTTCTATTTTACTGACTGTGATAATTGCTGACCAGGGTATTTATTATTAAACATTTCACAAATCTTCTTTTGAGTTGTTTTATTACCGCATCCAATCATAATTAGAATATCTATTCTCTGAGTTTCGAATAAATGAGCCGTAATAAAGTTGAATAAATAAGAAAATCTTATTAAATACACTGATGCCTGTGAATAAATTAAAATAAAGTGACAGTCATTGGAAACAAAAATATTCCATGGCCCACTTGATAATTTTTTAAGGCACAGTTAATGGTGTTATTTCTTTAGATTTTTGACTAATTTTTTAGTGCCTACTTTAAAAAACTTCTGGTGGGTACAATTTTGTATTAAAAATTTCAAAAACAACAACAGATCAATTTCAATTTTCTTCAAAACAAATAATATGGCAAAAAAATACCTCAACTGAGTTTACAAGACATTCACAAAGACATTTTCAAAATTATTTTTTTTCAGAAATTAATACCCCAAATTTAAAAAAACTTTATACTTCTGAATAGAGAATCAAAGTTTCTTTCGAATGACGTGCCGCACAACCTCTTTCCTAATTTAAAATGTTCGGGGTAGTCATAATTCAGAGGTGGTAAACGCAGGGGGTACTATTTTCATGCTAAAAAATGTCAGTTTAAAATTAAAAATCGACCTGTTTCAGGATTTTCCTAAAAGTTTATAAATACGCTAAAAATGAATTTATTCCATATATATGGACTGCACTGTATATCCAACAACATAGTCGAGTTTGTGTTATAGAAGTTACAAATAGCAGGCACACTTTCAAGGGACTTAAAATTAAAAACGTTTATATTCTGAATTTAAAAACAAAAACTCTTGTAATAGAAACAGTATTATTGTCAAATGTATTTGTAAAAGAGTTTTTGATAAAAAGCAACTTCACAGACATTTTGTATCAATTTTTTACAGGTTTAGATATTAACTGTCATTTATCTGTTGTCATCACGCCAGTTTATAAGATCTAAATTTTTCTGATGCTTAAAGAAAATTTAACCCCGCAGGAATATTTAGAGATCCTCTGTCCAGAAAACTTACCAAGTTGATGACAATATTATCAAAAAACTGAGATCGCAAGAGGTTCCAGAAGTTCCAAAGTCTTGGAGAACTTTGAGGGTTGGCCAAATTTCAGAAGTCAATGGCTTTGGTATTGCAACAATGGGCATTTCCCACATATGTTATTTGCTTATTTGATAGTATTTATAAATATGAGCTCACAGAATTTTTTCCGGATTTTTTTGCACCCCGGAAAGGAGTTAAGAAAATAACAAAGTTTTGAATTTTAGTCTTATAATGTCATCCGACTAGGTTTGGCGACTTTATAAATTCATTCACATAGAATTTTTTTTACCTTAGTACGAAAAGAAAATTTTATTTTTGTACCTGTTTTAAAACTGACATTTAAATATTAAAAAAAATCAGCAGAAATCGAAAAAGTTCGGTTATGTTATAAATTTATTCCACGCTGTTGTTACGGAATTGATGATTATAAACAAATATTAATTAATTAAATAATTTAAAAACAAATTAAGTTCCTCTTCTTAATAAAAGTTAAAATATAGAGCGGTATGAAAAATAATATTAACTGAAAATTTTTTGTTAATTATTATTTACTAACTTTTACAAATCTTATCACAGATAAGTATAACATATATCTTTTTAAACAATTATTTTCCCGGCTATTTGCCAAAACGCTGAAACTTGGATTACAAAAAAGATAATATGCACATTATGTTCAGTGCAACTGACTCAATAATGTTATTTTTAATTTCAACCATTCTGTCTACTAAAATCAAAAATAAATAAAACACAAGGTACTCACCAGTTGACACTCATTTTAAAAAACTTTAAAATATCTACCGACACGTGTTTCTGCAAGCAGAAACACATGACCCTCCTACTGCCCCGAGCTATGACCTCTAGATCAACCCCTCCCCCTCAACCTACTGACAAAGAGCGGGCCGAAAATCGAAACCACGCACTTTTTGCACTGGTAGCATGGACTAAATTGATTGCATATTATACTCGGCATGCTGCAGTGTCTGCTGTAGCTACAGAAAATACAAACATTTAAAATCTTTTGCAGGCTTTTATCTTAAACTATCCTCTCAGAGAAAATGTTGGCTTGAACTTCTCTAGAAATAGGATAGTCCTTATAAAAAAATTCATTCCTCATAGTTCATCAAATCAAATTTACTTTCTGTGTTTGTTGCAACTGACTTTAAATAGTTACATATTATTTATGAGACGACACTAAAATATAACTAATAGATCAAATGAACTTACCTATCCCTTTTAAACTAATCCCATCAGTTTCAACAGGCTGACGGTGACGAAATGTTTTGTCTTTGAAAATAGTGCTAAATCTGGTATAGCAAAGACACTACATATTATTTCCTTCGATGAGGCTTTCATATAATTAAGATTGATTGGGTAAGTTCGTTTGATCTATTAGTAAAATGTTTTATTTCTTGTTATGTCCTTTTGAAGCTTTGTCCGCGTTCTAATAATAAAAACTAACTGTGTGGACACACTCTTTTGAGGGAGAATTTCACCCTTATAAATTATTTTACATGTATACAAGAACTTATTATTGTATTTGTCTGGAAAATCGGTGCCTGAATTTAAACAATTTAAGACGCTTATATTACAACCTACAATTAAAAAGGAAAACAATTAATTAGAATTAATAATTAATTAATTATTTCACAGAGAAGCACTTATTAAATGACATTCCATTCTATCGAATATCCCTGTATCAGATACTTTCTATACAACCACAAAGGATATTATTATTCAAGGTAACTGAAATAATTACTGTATTAATAATAACGGAAATGTTATAGTTTCATTGAAAAATTGATATTATTACAGGATTTTTAAACGGTAATAACTGTTATTTTATGCTTTAGAAATATTTAAATAAGATGGGCGAATAAACTAATGTCCCGTGTCGTATCCAATGCAGGGTGAGGCCGATGGACTGTATATACTTGGACCAGGGAGTGATGAACCGTCTAAGGCAATTTTCCCAAAGTGTGTTCCGCGTAACTCTGTACTTCCGCAAAAGAATTCTGGGGTTCCGCGAGATAAGATTAACACAAATTTATTTTATAAACATTTTATATTCACCATTTTCAAATTAATAAGTTTGGTTGTCCATAAAGTACAGGAATGAGGTCCGCGATTTTTGGAAAATCTTATAGTTCCGCAACAAAATAAGTTTGGAAACCACTGATCTAAGGAATTGATATTCGGGTTAAAAAAAATATTCTGGGGTAACGGGTGAAATTTATTCTGAGGTAAAGAGTGAAATTAGTTTAGCATGGCAGGCAATGGTGACAATAATTATTATTAGCAACATTAACAGACAGATTAACATAAACATTTTACTAATGGAATCTGCGTGTGTTTGTTTAGACAGCTCATCTAACGTTGTTTAACTAACAAAAATTGTGTATTTTTTTATTAAAAATTTGGTGTAAAGAAAATTAATAGTTTTTCAAATATCTAAAAAAAATTCAACATGAGTTTTTGTTTTTTGCTCATATTTTACTTACGACTGAACGTTTTTCAACATGATCTAGATGTTGCTTTCTTTATTGATGATAGTCAAAAACAAATACAATTTAACTTATATTGTCTGAACGTTATTTGTGGCATTCTCTACATTTTTTATTTTTCTTCCCTGGAGCTTACTACCACATGAATAATTCCTGGTTATCTAAAAAATAGTTACCGAGTTACAATTAGTTACCTAGTATCAAAAATATTCAGTGGCAAGAAGGTGAAATTTTGATCTCCTTTGACGTTTGTTCATTGTTTCCAAGTGTTCCGATACCACAGACCTTGGACTACCTTAAGGATCTACACGAATCAAACAATCTCGGTCAAGATGTAGTAAAAGAATATCTTCTACTCACAAAACTTTGGATAAAACAAAACTGCTTTCGAATCAACGATAATTTTTTCGAATATGAAAGAACAGCAATGGACAACTCTTTGTCACCATTCACTGCCAGTCTTTTCATGAACAGATTTAAGACATAAACAAAAGAAGAGTATTTCCCTAGGATTTCGCTTAGGTATGAGGTTGTGATCTCTGCAGTGTTCGATACAAAATCGCTAATATTGATAACTTTGTTACTAAATTAAACAGTCGCTTCGCGTCAGTTAAATTCACAAATGAAATTGAAAACTTTGGACAACTAACATTTTTAGATATATTGATAATTAGAAATAGTGAAAATAAGTTAGAATTTGACATAATAGAAAAAATTCCAGTACTTTAAGATATATCTCTAAGGACTCTCACCATTGTGCTCAACACAAAATGGCGAGTTTTAATTTTCTAGTTCATCATCTATTAAGCTTCCCTCGATAAGAAGTTTGAAAAAGAATATGCAATGATTAAGGATATAGCTGCGAGTAATGGATATTCTGTAAGTTTAATTGATAAAATAATTAGTAAACGTAAATTTAAAGACACTTTCAAAATGAAAGAGAAAATCCGAAATTTGTACCGATTCCATTCGATCTTCAATTCACCCGTGGTATTGGTATGATTTTCAACGATATAGGTATGAAAGTGGTTCATTCATCGGGAAATAAACTACAAAAACTTTTACGAAACACACGAAAAGTCGGGGATTTACGAAATTAGCTGTAAGAACTGTAATCAAAAGTATGTTGGACAAACTCGACGATCAATTCAAACTAGATTCAAAGAGCATATGGCCCATCTCAAATATGGTAGAAGGGTCTAGTGTTGCCCAACATGCGTTTGTGAACAACCATAATAAGTACAGATATTAGAATTTAAGATTAATTAGGAATGTAACAAATACTAGACAACTAGATGCATTTGTGAGCTTTGAAATCACGTAGTGTAAAAATAGTATAAATAGTGACAGAGGGCCAATCCTAAATAGCCCGCGTTATTGGTTAGTGGGTCACGGTTCACTGGCCGTGACAATAGTGTAGGTATAAATAGGATACTTTGTGAGCATAAGGTTAGTCTTAATCATCTCCAGATGATGCCAACTTAGTTAGCAAAACGCGCGTCGAGTGCAGTATATGGTGGTATGGTATTTCGTGGAAAATTGTCAGTGATATCTTGAGATGTATTTTATAAGCACCGTAAAAATCATCTACCCCTAGTGTTCTTTCAACCACTCGGGAAGTATTCCAAATAGTTCTCGTATGGACGGATCCTGTGAGTTCTAATCGTGGGCGCCGAGAAGTACGAAGAAGATTTAATATCTTCTTCTTAGATTTCGTTATTAAGAAAAAGAAAGATGAGAAAGACGACAACGATAAAAAAATGTATTCCATACTTTTTAATTTGTATTTTGTAAGAATATTTGAATTTAGGACTTAAATAATTGTTTTGTTTCAACTTTTCATTATTTACAGTTAAAAACAATATTTTCCCCTGACTTTTTATTTTTTTTAATGTCTTTATGAAGCAATTAAACATTTTATGACTACAATCATTTTTTTAATTCTAATGTGTCGCCTTTCTAAGCTGTACAAAGGCCAAAAAACCACTGACAGTTTTTTAAATTTTTCTGATATTACTGAGTTTCAATGTGGCCGGCAGGCCAAAAAATAATTTTGTCCACCTAGATTCGTAATCAAGTCCACTGTGCGCCCTCCTGCTGAGTGAGTTTCAAAAAAATTAAGGTGCTAACAAATGTATAATAATAAAATGCAATAAAAAAAATACATTTTTGTAAGCCGCTGATAAGACAACAGAAAAAATCTGAAAGTCTATTTACTTATGTTTATAACCAAAAAATTGAATATACATATAACTAACAAAACTTTACATTGTATTTATTCAATTTTTTATTAGGTTTAACTAATAAAGACGTTTGGGTTGTAGTAATTTAATTTAAAATGGGATACGGGTACTGTAAACCAAAAATCACATTTTTGTTCATATTTGGCTTGTCAAGGTAATATTTTAGTAACAAAATGTTGAAATTGTTTTTTAAAACAATATAAACTTATCTAGTAATGTGTTGGTTAGGTAGGTATTGAAAAAGCCATTTGAATAAACAAATAAACACAAATTATTTTTTTATTAATCGATATATCCAAAAGTTTTATACTTTTATACTTTTGTATGTATCATTCAAATTCTTATTTATTTTTGTTAACTGCTGTAAATATGTGCATATCCTTGTAATGCAGACGCCTAGAAACATTCCAATAAAAAAATCCGTAGCATTCATTTCGGTTAATGAATTACATTCAGAAAGATGTAAAGAATGAAATTCTGAAGGTTGCTAAACAAAATTTTAGGAAGTTTTTTTTTCACAAAAACCATAAGGTTATTACGGGAGCGCGCAACTCCAGCGTCTTAAAAACATTTAAGATAATTAATAATTAATATTTTGATCTGAAATTTTTTAAGGCATGTCTTTTTAACGGTTTTTCACAACGTTGTGGAAAACCGTTTTAACATTTTAACATAAAAAAAAAAATTAAATATATTTTGAGGTAAGGTATGAAATCAA
The DNA here is from genome assembly GCA_029963845.1 of Rhamnusium bicolor. Taxonomy (NCBI): domain Eukaryota; kingdom Metazoa; phylum Arthropoda; class Insecta; order Coleoptera; family Cerambycidae; genus Rhamnusium; species Rhamnusium bicolor. The sequence goes on along the minus strand of JANEYF010002984.1, from coordinate 59,264 downwards.
AAACAGCATAAATATCATAAAATGCAATTTAAATAAGGTAAAAATAAGCAAATAACAGCAATAATAATAATTGATTAAAAATTAATAATAATTGAAAAAAATGGGATTAATAATAATTATAAAAGTTAACGTAAAATTTTATATTTCTAAAGATACATTTTGGTAATTATTAAGAATGCATTTACAAAGAAAAATACAAATTATGTTATTTTTTTTACAACTACATGGTTTTACAGTCTGCATTACGTTTATAAGGGTTAATTAAAGAGTCTGGCAAAGGTGGTTTTAACGTTCAAAACACTCAAGAAGTGTATATTGGAGCAGATATAAAAATCTTAATAATTAACTTATTATAAATTTAATAATGAATGAATTAATTAATTAATAGTTTATTAATTATTAAGTTTAGTAGCGGTAGTACCTTACGCAGGTAAAAAATCTTTTTTTTTTAATTTGAAAAGAAAAATTTTTTTTTAATGTTAAAATTTTAAAACGGTTTTCCGTAAAGTTGTGGAAAACCATTAAAAAGACATGCCTTAAAAATTTTAGATCAAAATATTAATTACTATTTATTTTATAATGGTTTTATGACGCTAGAGTTGCGCACTCCCATAATAACCTTATGGTTTTCTGTGAAAAAAAAACCTTTAGAATTTCATTCTTTACATCTTTCTGAATGTAAATCATCAACCTGACTGAATCCCACGGATTTTTTTAATCGGACTGTTTCTTGGCGCCCGGTCTATTGAATAACTACATATTACAAAAATAACATGATTAGTGCATTAAAGCATTAGAACGGATAAGGCTGAAATTTCGAGATTTAGAATTCTAGAAGTCTCTTTCCGGGAAATAATATAACAGGTTTTAGTTTCATTCTTGTTCTCAAGAAATACATTTACCTACATTACTCTTGACATTATCTATAGGGATTCCCATATCATGGGATTCAACGCCTGAAATATGAAATATATATTCGTTTATGAAATAACTTCTCCACTATCATTTTTGGAACTAATAAATTCTAGAAACTATCAATTGAGTAGGTAAAATAAATGCACTTGCTATCATAATATACAGGGCGGTCCAGTTTCTAAGGTGAAAACTTCAGGAGTCTGCAAAGTACATAAAAATTATTGACGTTTCCTGTTTAAACATAATTTGAAAAATATACTATAACTTGGATAGAAGTTTCAGTAAAAACGTTTATAGTTTAATATCTAAGGGAAGGCAAAAGCTGTGCTTTTCAAATTCGGCACACCACCTTTCTGTGTATATCTGCTATCTGCATCTACAGTTCAAGTAAAAATAGTAACAGAAATCCCTTGCCGTAGATATGGAGTTATATGCCTTTTTTTAGAAATATGTTGTACGTCACTGGATATTTTTGAAAATACTAAACTAAATTGCGTGTGGAGTTCTGTTTGTAGTTAAAATCTTTTGTGCAGACGTTTCAGATCATCGTCTTAAAAGAGCATTAGAAAAGTCTACTCTGTCAAACAAATGACATTAATTGTCATTCGACGTGTCATTCAAATAAAAATTAATTACAAACATCTACTGGAGTAACTGTGCATGTTTTGAGGTTAGTTGTGTTGTTACTTTGTCATTGTAACTCTGACAGTCTTGATGTTTAGTAACGAAGAATATGTAATGTAGATATTCCTACAGCCCTTGCAACATTTACGCCTTGGGGACGCTCAAAAACGATTCAATTTTTGCCAGTGGCTTTAAAATTCAACAGAAATAAATCATGATTTTTTTGCGTAAAACTCTATGGACCGATGAATCGACATTCACTAGAGCAACAGTAGTGAACTACCACAATCTTCACGTTTGGATACACGAAAATCTTCATGCTATTCGACCGCAGTCATTTCAAGATGATTTCAGTGTGAATATTTGACTGGGTGTTGTAACACTAACGTTTGTGGTCCACATTTGCTACCCCCGAGATTAAACTCGGAATTATTTCTTGAGTTCCTTGTCGATGACCTGCCTGACAATATCAATAATTTGCTCGCTGATTTGCGATACGACAGTTGGATACAAATGGATGGTGCTCCAGCGCATTTTAGATAAGTTGTAAAGAAATGTTACATACAAATTATCCACAGCGTTGAATTGGTGAATTAGGAATAAATTACAGCAAACTACAATAGAATACGCTGTATACAGGGTGCACAATGAAACCCTTACACTTATCAAAATTTTGTTGGTTCCGAAAATATAAAAAAACAATTGTAGATTTTTATCTCTGATATATCTTAATCAATGGACAAAATGGAATAAACACTTTTGTGTGTTTTTTAATATCTCTGATATTTCTAGATACATTTTTTATTTTGAAAATGAAACACGCTTTTACACATTGACCTATCATTCTTCAATGAGCAGTTGAAATTCAGATTTTTTATACGAATTCGATTCAGCAGACATACCTTAACCACCCCACAATACTTGCAATTTAAATGTAGTATGCAACATTATTCAAGAGTGAAGATTTAACGATCTCCTCACGATTTTATGGAGTTACCTGTTCAGGGGTCTGCCAAATGAAAACGATTACGGATTTAACAATTTTCGCAATTTTGTGCAGGAGTCGCCATTTTTCAAAAACTTGCATTTATTTATTAATTAATTCAGTAGCAGAAATACTAATAATATTTCTAAACACCCACCCATTAAATGCATATCTAGCACACTCAAAAAAAGTAAATCTCCCATTGTATCTTATTGACAATTCAGTTAATAACTTACATGAATGACACCAGCTTACACTATTTCATTTTTATAAGTATGTATAGGCTACGTCTACTTTGAATGACCGAAGGGCGTTGATATACAAGTCTGCTTTCAATAACGTAAAAAGCTTATTATTTAAACAGGTAAGCTCGTAAAGAGTATTATAGTGATGAATGTGATGATCGTTTAGCTACTTCTACTTCAATAACAAGCTTATAGCCACAAGTAACATATGGATACCACAGACCTCCGGTCATTTAAGATAAACTAAGCTGTACATACATAGATTAAATATACATAAATCGTTACTTCTTATGTAAATATTTGTCGCCGAAAAGTCTGGTTGAAAAGACTTTTATATCGTAGTCAGCAATGCCTATTTTGGATTTTGTTAGTTTCGAAACTCTAAATACGTTATTGGTCCATCATTTGTACGCATTTACTATTTCAAAATTGAAAATATTCTAAACAGAAGTTGTTTGTGTCTATATAAAAAATTTTGCGTCCAGATTTTTGAGCGGTAAATATTTACACAACAATTAACTATCTATGTATTTGATATATGGTGTGTGTACCTTCGTTTTATCAATGTTAGTAATAAAAAAATTAAAGTTTTTGAGAAAACCTAATCTAAAAATGTTTGGAAGAATGGGATGTTTAAAATTTGCCCATTTGACCATATCAACTGAACACACTGTAATGATTTTAAAGGGTAGATTCCCAAGAAAATTGTCCACCTTTTCATTTGTTTTAAATCGATCTATACTTGATGTTACAGCCCTTTTAAATGAAAGCAAATTTTGACTATACCATTTGTTGATTACCTAATATTTTCTGAAACCAATATTCTATTGTATTTTTTGTTCTGCTTTGGGATTATTTTATTCGAATAAACACTGTTTATATATAAGTAGGGGAAATAAGGACAGGGATAAAATACAACATTTCGTTTTTTTATTTAAAAAAACTGGCACAAGTTCAATAAGCTTTAATTACTGAAAATAAATTGACTAATGAAATTTCTGAAAAATATATTTTCCTTACTTTTTTAAACACAACAAAAATAGAAATTTGTAATTTTCGACATTACAAAAATGTTACTATATATTTAGATATTAAATAATATTAAGTAATTATATTGTCTATTAATTATTAGAGGCGAATTTACTTTAAATAAAAAATCAGATTAATCAAAATATCTATTACCTGGTGTTGTGGAAGTTCTCGGAGTTTTGGGGCTTCCAGGTACCTCAACGTCATTAATTTCATAATTTTCCGACCACGTCTTCGAAAGAACTGGCCTTGGTTTTTTGGTTTTGATATTATTAACACTAGTGCAATGATCCCCATTGGTTGTTGCCATTGTTATTGTTTATTTGCTTTCACTTTAATTTTCACGTGTCTGTTCACTTAAAATTCAAACCGACAACACTCTCGCTCAACTGAAAGCTGACTGGCAAAATCGGGGAGAATGCTGACTATATATTGTAGGCCATTTAGAACGAGATTTTATCTAAAGCGGAATTTTCGTAACTGCATACCTCATACCTCACCAGGGATTCCGGGATTCCCTTGAAAATTTTATTTATTTCCACTTAAAATATGTCATGAATATTTTTATTAGTAACTGAAATATACAGAAGTTACTAACCTTTGTACAAGTACATACATAGAGGTGTAACTTTTGTGGCGAAAGAAAACAGTTATTTTAATACACAATCACTTTAGCTAAATTGTTTAGTTCTATGAAAATAAAGGTAATTTTCCTGTTGGAAACGGTTTTGTTATTCATTGTTTCTTTTTGTTATGCCTGATAATATTTTTTAATATGTTATATTGAGAATAGCAACTCTTTATTTGCATCTAAAATTTATATCAACAAAATTATTATATAAATTAATATACATACATACAATGCCGTTTTGTTTAAAAACTTATAATAGTTATAATTAGTATGATTGACTTTGTATCGTATAAAATATATAGTCAATTTTATAATAACATTTTAATTATTGTTTATATGAAAGTTATCCAGTCGGTAGGATAAACAAATGTCTGAACAAGTTCAAAAATGTTTAAAATTCTGTAGACATTATACCTCATTTTTGCTGCAGAGACATCACACAATTATACATACTTTTAAGAACTGCAGCAGGATTTAAAGTTGTGGCCAATGTTCAATCGTTCTAATTGAGGTTTTAATTTATTTTATTGAAAAAAAAATTGTATTAAAACATTTTACAGCAGGAGGTTGAGTGATCCATTTTAGTTACATAGATGAAGATTCTGAAGCTCGAGTCCAGCCAAACATCTGCAAATCAGGCAGGTCTGGAGCTGTTTGAAGTGTCTGTCCTCAGACATGGCCTGCCTGATAGCTTACTTTGAGGACATGTTGTTTAAGGGCATCAAGCGTCGGTGGAATATTATACAAGTCCCTATTTATCTGTCCACACATCACAAGTCTTGCTTTGCTTACATTTGTTTCTTGGCTACATTGATCATATAAACCTTTCAATAGAAAGCATGACAGCATAAACTTATTTTACTGAAAGTGAGCTGGAAAGAACACAGAAGGCATGTATCATTTCTGGAAAGCTGTTCCATGTTGTCTAGCAAGTTACTTTATCTCTTTCTGAGAATTTTGAAGTGGTATCACAGCCCGTTAGGATATAGAGAGCTGGTGGAGCTTTGCATCTTTATCATCCCAATGCTTCAGCTATTTCACTTTTGTCAAGGCTTTGTGAAAGGTTTTCCCTGTGTAAAAAGCAACCCACGGATAATAGTTTAAAACATTTGAATAATTCAGTGCCAAAGCCACAACACTTCTACACTTCTTTTGGTGATCCTTTTTTGCCATTGTGCGACACCATAAGCTTCATGTAGAAAGACTCGAGGGTCTGCTTTTTTCTTATGTGCAGGGTTATAGCCCCTCCGATGTATATCTTGACGGATCTGAGAAGACGCATATATCGATTTGCTCTAGAGTGACTAAGACATCTCCTTGGTATGATAATGATGCTATCTGGATAGTCAGTAAGTGGAAAAGTTCTTGGTTCTTTGTATTCTCTTTCAGGAAATAAGGCCAGTTTCTTGGAATGTTCTTTGATGGCTCAACCCAACGACGTGTTTCTTTTCCTCTTTCAGTTTTCATGCAACTCTTGAAGCAGTAGACATTAAATACTATGTCTATTCTTCGTAAACTGGGTTTTGAAATAACTGGTTCAATATGAACTTGATCATTTTTTGTGAATACTTTATGAAAGTGTCATAATCATATGTACAATAACAGGATCATCAAAGATTATCATAGTTATCATGTCAATATCAGGATCATCACGTGTACGAATATTACTATCGTCTTTTTTCTTCTGGCCTGAATTAAAAAATTCGCAGTCTTTTTGATTATTGCGAGTGCATTAATTTCTATAGAGAACCAACCCCCTACCGCTCAAGAGTAATATATAGATTAACGTCGTTATCTGTTGTGTGTAATTTAAAAGATAACGATATATTTCGTTTATTTTGTTAAATTAAATATTTAAACTACATAACATACTCAATATTCAATGATGATGAAATAAAGTGAAGTACCATTCATGTTTGTAAATATAATATTTTTATTAAAAAATTTAAGTTAAAAAATATTATTTGGAAGTTTATTTACAAAACAATTTTACTACTACTTTTAACACCAAAATAATAAGTAAAAAACTAAGAAAATATCGGAAATAATATAGACAAATATTTCAAAAATTATATCCTATTAACCGATTTCAAAAAGAAGGAGGTCCTAGATTTCTCCCTTCCCAAGTAGCACACCGAGTTGTAAATTATTATTCTTATATTTGATTGCTTGTCGGTTTACTCCCAAAAATTGAAAATGCTCTAATCGATGAAGACAAAACGTTTTGTACATTGTTCAGGTTCTTTCCAGCAAGGTTATAATCAATTAAAATCATTAATTGCCCTCCCCTTTTTGCTTGGGAAGGGGTAATTATACTGTAATACTATCACGGTGTAGCACATAAAGTTATGTAGTTTACCTCACGGCTGAGGTCTTGATCATATATGTTAACACTAATTGGATAATGGGATAGTTTACCTTTCCCACTTAATATGAAAACAAATGTTCAGGTTTCTTGACAATGGTTTCCTTAACTGCAGGATGTGGGGAGTGGCTGTAGTTGATGCGCCGGCGCGACTCCTGTGAGGCGTCGGAGGCCACTGGAGGACTGACCGGCATCGGGAAACCGAAAAAAAAATTAATAATAATAATAATAATGATAATAATAATAATAGGAGGAGAAACGGACCAAATATCGCGATCTCCGGTACGAGCTCCAAGTGCTGTACCCAGGCTACTCGGTCAAAATGGTCGTCCTTATTATCGGTGTACTCGGAGGGATAAAGCCTACGCTGCTCTCGGAACTGAAGATCATACCGGCCTGCCAAAAATCAGCTGAGTGGCTGGCAGGCCAAATTCAGAAGGCGGTCATTCTTGGTTCTCTCCGTCTACTTAGGGCACACGATTCCGGAGCCTACAGTCACTAACCCTGCGGGATGTGGGGAGTGGCTGAGGTTAATGTGCTGGCGCGACTCCCGTGAGGCGTCGGAGGCCACGGGAGGACTGTCCAACGTCGGGCAACCGAAAAAAAAATAATGGATTTACTGGAACTACTCGTTCCTGACGGTCAGGCTAAATCAAGCCAACAAGCCTGACATAGTCTTCCTCGACCATCAACTCAAGATGATGTATGTCATCGAGTTCTTGGCACCTGCGGAGAAAAAACATCACCTTGAAGGACCAAATACAGCGATCTCCGGTACGAGCCTCAAGTGCTCTACCCAGGCTACTCGGTAAAAATGGTCGTCCTAATAATCGGTGTACTCGGAGGGATAAAGCCTACGCTGCTCTCGGAACTGAATATCATACCGACTTGCCAAAAATCAGTTGAGTGGCTAGCAGGCCAAATGCAGAAGGCGGTCATTCTGGGTTCTCTCCGTCTGCTTAGGGCACACGATTCTGGTATCTATAGTCACTGACCCTGCGGGATGTGGAGAGTGGCTATAGTTAATACGCCGGCGCGACTCCCGTGAGGCGTCGGGGGCCACGGGAGGACTCTCCGGCATGGGATAATCCAAAAAAAAAATAATAAATAATAAGAGTCAGTCACTGAACTTCAGCCAAATCGCCTGAAAGCCCGAATTAGAGCTGCCGAACAGAAAGATCTGTTTCGGCAGCACGTCGATAAACTCCAGCATGGTGTCTTCTATAAGAACATAGAAACATTGGGTTTATCGACCAGGTTGACATTCGCCTTTCTAAGGTCAACCGGGCTTTAGTCGGAGACCGAGGGATTCATTATAGCCTGCCAAGATGGTGTTATCAACACCTTGGTCTACCGCAGCCGCGTGTGGCATGTACAGGTTCCTGACATCAACTGCAGGACCTGGCGTCAGGCGCTGGAATCGCTCATGCACATACTATCTGCATGCCCCGTATACGCGATATCGGCCTACATCCGCCGACATAACGCGGCGTTACGAGTGCTATACTACCATCTAAGGCACTCGTACGGGGTAGACCAGACACCAGTGCTGCCTTACATCTCCGGAGATATTGAGTCCGTTGTCGAGAACGAGAAATGCCGGATTTACTGGAATTACTCGTTCCTGACTGTCAGGCTAATCCAAGCCCACAAGCCTGACATAGTCCTCCTTGACCATCAACTTAAGGTGATATATGTCATCGACTTCTCGGCACCTGCGGAGAAAAACATCACGTTAAAGGAGGAGGAGAAACAGACCAAATATCGCGATCTCCGGTACGAGCTCCAAGTGCTGTATCCAGGCTACTCGGTAAAAATGGTCGTCCTAATAATCGGTGTACTCGGAGGGATAAAGCCTACGCTGCTCTTGGAATTGAAGACCATACCGGCCTGCCAAAAATCAGCCGAGTGGCTAGCAGGCCAAATGCACACTGCGTAGGGCACACGATTCTGGTATCTACAGTCACTAACCCTGCGGGATGTGGGAAGTTTCTGTAGTTAATGCGCTGGCACGAATCCCGTGAGGCGTTGGAGGCCACGGGAGGATTGTCCAGCATCGGATAATCCGAAGAAAATAATAATAATAATAATAATAATAAATGTCTTTTATTTTTTTCTCATTTTACTAATGTAGAAATTATGCAAATAGTTATATCTTATCAGATTTAATGGAGTAACTTATAATAAAAAAAATACGTACATACAAATATAAAGGAAAAAAATCACGGAGCGAATTTCAGATAACAGTGTGAACACTGAAGTCTGCTCTTCCATTTAACTCCGTCAAGTAATAAACACAAAATAAGTACTATATTAAGTTAACTAGACACAAAATGTTTTATTATTTTTTAATTTGTTGTAGTGGTGGAATACAAGATAAAATAAATTATTTCGTTAATTAAGTACGTGGACAAACTTTAAGCGGTAATTTCTTGTATGATTTTAAGACATTAAATTTCATATAAACCTATATCCTAAACGTCTAAGTTTTCGAGATACAGTTTTTTAAAAAAAAAATTTTATACAGTTTTAAGGATAATTAATTCAAATTCAGCACGTATAATATTTTCAGTATCCATGGAACAAAATTGTTAACTTTTGAAGGAATCTACGGGGTCCCAGTGAAACCTAAAGTTAACGTAGGTAATCTAAAGAAAAATTTAACAAAGGTACACTTATCTTAGAGTAACTGTTGGAAATGGTCATTCCCGACTTCAGCGCATGCGTTTATGCACCTTATCATCGAATGGCGGACCCGTTCAAAAATACCAGGAGTACTTATAATAATTTCGCGTAACTCTTGTATTTGGTTTCTTAGATCTTCCTCGTTCTGAACTGGAGTTCTGTAGATTACTGATTTTAGGTACCCCCAAAAAAAAAAACTAGAGGGTTAATATCGGGCGACCTAGGTGACGAAGGTTGTCGTCCGATGCGCCCACCGATCCATCTATCGGCGTAATTTTGATCTAAATACGTAAAACTAAGCAGAAGTGTCGTGGAGCACCATAATGCACAAACCAAATTCGACTTCTTTCCCTTCCTGGGACATCCACTAAGAGATCGGGTAGGACATACTCTATAAATTGTCGGTATTGGTTACAATTAAGCCTGGGAGGCCGAAAATGAGGCCCAATAAGAAAAAACACAACAATTCCAGCCCAAACATTTACTTGGAAATTGTTTTCAATTATAACGTGTGTGTTATCTTCAGCCCACATGTGACTGTTACGGAAGAAACATGCCTCATTGGCAAACAACACCTGGGATAAGAACATTGGATTTATCACTAATTTATTTTGTATCCAAATGCAAAAAACTGCTCTCTGGAGAAAATCCCTGGGCAAAAGAGCTTGTACACGTTGTATGTGATAGGGATAAAGTTGCTGTTCTCTTAAAATTTTCCATACTAATAAATGAGTAATGTTTAGTTGAGCCGCAATTTTTCGTGTATTAGTTTTAGCATTTTTTTTCAATTTCATTAAGAACAGCTTCCTCTATCTGAACTGTCCTTACTGTTCTGAGTCTTCCAACAAAGGCAGTAGACCTCTTAAAACTACCTGTTTCACAAAGTCGGGAGTGAATATTAATGAAAGTTTGTTTATTAGGCACATGACGCGCGACGTTGAGGATATATTTCTTGATACATTCATCCTGTCGCACGAGTGTTACTACGAGCCAATTCAACCATTTTAACCAAATAAAAAAATTCAATAAATCCATTACTTGCGCTATCAAAAAACTACAAAATAACACCTTTCTAACAAGTTTTGACAACTGTCATGTTGTTAACGTTATTAAATAAAAGAATTAATGTTGTGTATCAAGGCCTATTTTGTTATTTTTATGAGAATTATGGTTCTTATTATTTGAGTACTATGTACTACTTGTACCTTTGTTAAATTTTTCTTTATATTATGGTAAATTTAGTTATAATTAGGATTCTTTTTTTGCCAAATAACTTTTAAACCGTACAAGATCATGAAAAACATCAAGAGAGCGAAAAGTGTAACAACAAAATAGTAAATTAGATAGATTTTATTCTCAAACTTAGTCAGTGTCGTCGTAAAAAAATCGGAGGCTTAAAGGTTGTACATGCACTTAATGAACACCCTTTATATGACAATGATATATTATGTTGAGTTATCGAGTTCATTAAAGTATCTTATCCAGTTCTGTATCTAACATACTCATAAAGGAACTAAGTTACTCCAAGTAATTATATACAAAGTAATTTTTGGTCCGATATTTTTCAAACGCAGTATCTTGTAACTATTTAAATATTTCAAGTTACTTTTGATAAGTTGTGAGTATCTAGATACTTTTTGAAAGTATATTTCCCAGTTCTGCCTACTAGCTTTTTGATTTTTGTACCTGAGATTCGAAGAATATGGTGTCGCAAGGTTATTGAATCTTGCCTACATATTGAATCAGAATAAACGAAAAAACCTTCAATAGTACAAATGCTGTACGTTTTATCGCCTTTCGATTCTAATTACGCACTTTTCTCTTGTGAGCTGCTTCTTTTGCTTGCCTAATCACCCTTTTGAAGGACACAATAGAAATGAAAAATTAGCTAAAGATGAAGGTTGAAATAAAAAATAATTACGAAAAAAAATTTGACTCTTCCAAAAATTAAAACAGATCTGACAATTCAATTAAGAAATAAGATTTCATTCACTTTTGCAAAAACCCTATCTACATATTAGTGGTTATTCATTTATGCGACATACAAAAAAAATTATACGTTTACAACATGTTTTCAGTAACAAATATTATAAACAAATTATAAACTTGGTCCATTAATGCAAAGAATGTGGTTGGATGAGGATGAGGATTCGTTAATGTTAATACTTTGTGCGACATTTTTTTCTGGTATATTTGAATAATTATCTCATCATAAACAGGGCCATTACGGACATGTCACATGACTGAACGACCAACCTTATGCAGCAAGGGAATGCGCCTATCTATATCTATTTACTTACAACTTACTAAAACTTATTTTTGATTTTACACATATTTGCACTGACTTAAGATTGACAATAGGTATAATCTGAGTGCATAAATAATTTGGCGATTGTCACAGTAGTAACACAAAAGGACTAATTTATTTGTATATGTATCTCGACAATAAGATATCCCCAAATTGGTGAATGTTTCAATCGTTAATAATGTCTTATGGCTTTATACGTGTCATGTTTACTTAGACTATTTTATCTGATCTGATTCTCGGAAACATCGCCCGAAGAAAGCTCCTGGATGTGACAAGATCGGAAACATCGCCCTCAAGAAGCTACCCAGGAAAGGAGTAGCAGCCCTGGTGAATATCATCAACGGGATCTTGAGGCTCAGATCCTTTCCGGACAGATGGAAGAGGCCGACGTCATAGTCATCCCGAAGCCAGGTAAGGATCTAATATTTCCCTCCTCTTACAGGCCCATCAGCCTACTCTCAGCTGTGAGCAAGGTAGCCGAGCGCGTCATCTTGAGAAGTATACAAGAGGAAACCGAAGAGCTCCAAATCATCCCGGATGAACAGTTCGCGTATAGGACAGGACATAGCACGAAGCTTCAAGTGCTCAGGATCACCGAAGAAGTCACCAAAGGTTTCAACCAAAGACAGGTCACGGCGGCACTACTCCTGGACGTTGCCAAGACTTTCGACAGAGTCTGGCACGATGGTCTACTAGCTAAAATGATGAGTATGAGTTATCCCATTGCACTCGTCAAACTAGTTAGATCATACCTGCACGAGAGACAGATGAGAGTGAAGATCAGGGACTGTGTGTCCACTTATCGACCGATGGAAGCCGGAGTCCCCCAAGGCTCTATGCTGTCACCCCATCTGTTCGCTGTCTTGACCTCTGATCTCCCAAGGGCCGAAGGCACCGCAATGGCACTCTACGAGGACGACACGGCCCTCACAGCCAGATCCTGGAGAGCGAGAACAGCCACCAGAAGACTCCAAGAGGCAACCTCTCTTCTGGAAGAATGGTGTATCAAGTGGAAAGTCGCAGTTAACGCGGAGAAAAGCCAGACGATTCTCTTCAGGAAAGGACGCAAGGAAACCCCCACAGGACACGTTTCCATGTTTGGTGAAGACATCCAATGGCACGATTCCGTCAAATACCTTGGCGTAATCAGGGACAAAGGTCTGACATGGAGACAGAACACCGAAGCCATTGTGGTAAAGGCCAAGCGGATGAGAGCTCTCATCTACCCAATGGTAGGGAACCACAGCAGGCTCAGTCTGAGGAACAAGCTTCTGCTAGTCAAAGCCCTCATCAGACCACAGCTGACCTACGCCTCCGTAGCATGGGGATACCAAGCGAAGACCTATCTGAAAAAGATCCAAGCCGTGGAAAACGTAGCCATCAGAACGGCGGTGAGCGCACCATGGTACGTTAGAAACGCTGACATCTTCAGGGACATGGAGTACACACCAGTCACCGAAATCATCCGGGATAGAGCGAAGAAACTGTACACCTTAGCTGAGGAGCACCGGAACCCGCTGATCAGGGAGGCCACCTCCTATGATCCGGCCGACGCACCAAGGCACAAGAGGCCGAAAGTACAGTTACTGGATAATGGGTGAGTATAACTAATCCTTTCCTTACAGATGGACCAAACCACGGAAAAGTTATGACATAACCAACCACCTTCCCACCTTGCGGGCGCCGGTCAGTAAGCCGACCTGTGTCCGTTGTCCCCCTGGCTTCGTGAAGGACGAAAGTGTTAAGAAAGCACTTAGGCCTTCACCTTCTAGAGCTACATAGTTCATCCTCACCTTGTCCGAAGATCCAGATGACAATGTGTTAATTGACACTTTGTGTACTGGCGAAGAAAGAAGACGAAGACAGAAGAGCGCCAGAAGAGGTCCTAGCCAGCAGGGTTCATCAGCCAGGACCCAGGGAGTTTGGCCGAATTCTTCGGCACCGCTCACATTTGTGAGTGGGGCCGTTAGTAAAGAAGCTAACCCGCCCTGCACGAGGCCGGTCCAGGTCTACAGCTATGACTAGGGTAAAAAGGCAATAGTCCTGTCTGGCCCTAGCATCCGAGACCGTCATCAAGCCAAATGGATATTGGCGTCCTGCCCCAGCATAACGTTGTGATCTTTCACTGTGGTGTGTGACTGACATATAACGACGACGCGTACGTTTACTGTATTATTTCGCTGCTACTACTACTACTACTACTACTAGTAAGATGCCACCCAAGACGAGCGGTAAAGCTGCTAATAAAGCCGGAAAGGCGCAGAAGAACATTTCCAAGACTGATAAGAAAAAGAAACGTAGGAGGAAGGAAAGTTACGCAATCTACATATACAAAGTGCTGAAACAAGTCCACCCGGACACGGGAATGTCCAGTAAGGCGATGAGTATCATGAACAGTTTCGTCAACAACATTTTCGAACGTATCGCCGCCGAAGCATCTCGTCTAGCGCATTATAATAAACGTTCCACGATTACCAGCAGAGAAATTCAAACTGCAGTTCGTTTATTGCTTCCTGGTGAACTTGCCAAGCACGCCGTCAGTGAAGGCCCTAAAGCTGTGACCAAATATACCAGCTCCAAATAAATGTTATTCATCATCATCATCATCTTGGCATTATCGAGGAAACAAAACAAAACAAACAATAAATAAATAAAAGACTCAACTCAGAGCCTAAATGGTAAGAGCTAGAACCTTGAAATTGTAAAGAAATGTACCTTAGTCAAAACCGCCCACTAAGAAGGGATTTTTTTCGAAAACTCCGGCTGAACTGAGGGATGAATTGTTTCTCCTAAACCCGTCCAGCTACTACGTTGAAATTTGATAGGGCTGTAGAATTCAATTCTAAAGGGCCTAAAATTCAAAAAATGGGTTCCCCAAACCCTTGATTATTGAGAAAACCGCCAAATTATTTTTACCCTGAACTTATCAGTGATATTTTATTTTATACCTTTTGGAAATCCTTTAAGTTTTGAAGGCGATAAGATTTTCTTTATTTTGTTTTTTATAAAATTTAAACCTTGGAAAGCTCCCTTATAATCTGATTTAAGGCAAATGTCTATACCAAAAACTCATCCATTTTTTATAGTTCTATTACCACTTTGAAGGAACATACTTAATTATCGAACATCCTGTAGATACAAATGTAATATGTTTAGTCTGAGAGTTACATTTTCACTTTCCTTAATGCGGCTACACTACAGTTAAATATATCAATGAAATTTTGCCTGTCATGTATGCAGGACACATTCTATACAGTGGTAAAATCTGTTTTATGTTAATTCTAGGTGTGCTTAAATGACAGGTTGGATAAACACGTGCGGATAGTCTAGAGACATGAAAATGTACAAAAAAACAGTTTTAACGTATTGATATTGTTGAAGTCGTTAGCATTTCTTATAATGAACTTTAGGGCTCTAATACAATCAGACGTAAGAACATTGATGTGATCCACAAATGACAGCTTCTGATTAAACGTTATATTCGAGTCTTGAAATATTACAGGTATATATTATTTAAAACTGAGTCAATTAAGGCATAATCAAATCATATTTGTTCATCATCATCATCATCAAATCATATTTGTTGTACTACTAAAACTCATGATATTACATTTCGCTACATTCAAAGGTAATTTGTTCGCAATGCACCAATTGTTTATATTTAATAGGTAACGACCTATTGTACCTTTATGCAATCTTCATCGCCTCTGATATTGTAGTATAATTTCATGTCGTCCGCCTACAGTAAGCAATTCACGTGTAACTCACAAATAATATCGTTAATAAAAATATTAAAAAGGGGGGGGACCTAGGTTGGATCCTTCAGGAACACCGGAGGTTGCTAAGATTTCGACTGACTGGTGGCCAGAACATTCAACATATTGCTTACGATTTGTAAGGTAAATGAAAAATGGCAAGGTACTTAGTGAGAAACCATGATCTTGAAGTTTAGCAATGAGAACGCTGTGGTCCAATCTGTTAAAAGCCTTAGAAAAATCAGTATAAATGACATATAATATATATACAGTTGTTTCAAGTCGAACAGGCGTTAAAAGGAGAGCAAATAATGACGTGTATGGATTATGTCCTCTATACCTATAGAGAGAACTACCGCGTCATCAATACTACACATAAGAAATCTACACGTACATCATTTGCGTTCCATTAACGCATGTTTGAGTTGATTCAGCGCTCGCTGTATAACATTATTATTATTATAAAACCAATAATGTCTGTCATTAGTTATTATTACTTTTTTGTTTGATCTAACGCTGGATTGTCCTACTGTGAAGTACGAACCTCACAGGAGTCGCGTCAGCAAAATAATTACAGCCACTACCTACATCTCGCAAGCTTAAAGTTGTAGATTCCAGAATCATGAGCCATAAATAAGCAAACAGAGAGAATGACCGCCTTATGCATTTGGCCTGCCTACCTTTTGGCTGATTTTTGGCATGCTGGTATAATCTTCAATTCTGAGAGCAGCGTAAGCTTTATCCCGCCAAGTAGACTGATTGTTAGGAAGACCGTCTGTTATTATTCTTATTATTATTAATAAATACTAAAATATTTTAATTCTATGTGTTTATTAAATAATGGCAATAATAGTTACAGATTAATAATACAATTATAACTATTAATTTGCCATATTGCGCAAAGTAATGCTAATTGGCATGATATTGCTACAGTATTTTATTATCTATTAGTAAATTTGACCTTTGATAATAAAATCCGTAAATATATTCTGTGATCTGTGGTATATTAACAACAATTACTGAAAATGAGAATCGCAAAAATATATGTTTGTTTTGTATATACAGGTTAAACTAGTTTATTTTATTACATTCTATAAATTACCTAAATAAATGTTGAGAAAGCTTTGGAAATATTTCAATTGTACCCCATATATTTTTGACATAATTCTGTGTACCGGGTGTTCTAATCTCAAGACTCACTGTTGGGATTTCGAAAACAATAAAATGTAGAGAGTGGGTGGTTTAAATTTAGCAAAATTCGTCATTGCCAATCTTTTTTATTATTTTTGTCACATATCTGATTTATTATTAGAAAGATTAACAATGACAATAGGTAGTGTTAATATAGTATAATGTTATTTGATAAGACGTTTCGTTTTGTCACAGCTATCCTTTTTCAGTACAAATTGAATTTTTATTCAGTATTCTGAAAATCATTGAAATAAAACCATATGCAGATTAATATCCAAAATAAACGTCATCACACTAATTTTTAATTTTTTTTTAAATTTTTTCTTGGATATTTACATAAAATGGTCACCAAGAATCTTTAGCACTGTTATAAAAAACGAACATTATTGATATTATTACTACCTTCGTTACTACCATACTTATCTTTTTCTTTCTGTTCTATTTATAGTGGATAACAATTCAATTTTCATTTTTCTACCAGTGGGCACTTTTTTGATAAAATACATGACCTGGCCAGAGTTGATGCTTTTGCCCTGTAGATTCAAGATTGTTGTGAAATATCGTTGGAATTCATAAGGGCATAAATCAGAATTGTCTAACTAACCACAGCATGGTATATTTTCCCTAAGAATTATAATATTGTCTGTAGAATTATTTTCTAATAATAAAACAAAAATAATTTTGCATGAGCCTATATGGCAGTAAAAGAAACTCTTCATTTTCTTGGTTTCACTGCTGCTGAAAATTAATTATTTTTCCGAATATTTTTGTTTTATACGCTGTTATCTCCTGAAGTATTAAATTTGTCAAAATAAAATCTTCATTAATAGTGCTGATTACAATGGTTCTCAAACCATGCGAATCTAATAAGCGGGATGTTTATTAATTTGTTGAGTGATATAAATTTTCAACGGTCAGCCGTGGCTCCTGTGGCAATGTATCGATCCATAAAAACTATTTTTCACCAGAACAAAATTCGATTTTTGACCGACATATATTCAGAAGCCTTAAATCCGAACAGAGCGAAAGTTTCAATAAATTTATTTTAAAAGTTAGGCATCAGGCCACCAAGTGTGTATTCAGAAATTCTGCTCAAGAAGCGACAGAAATTATTATCAAAGATAAAATAATTGGCAACTGGGCTCCCCTAGAATTAAAAAGAAAGATCGCTAAATGAAGTTCTAGAACTATGCCAAATTCACAAACAGATTGGCAGTCAATTTAAAGCAAACTAAGGTGAACGTAGTACGTCATTTGCTGTCAACAAAATACAGTCCAACAATAAAGACAACAGTAGCCAATGCACAGGATGTGAAAATTTTGGCATTCGGGTAATGCAAAAGAATGCCCGGCTAAAAACGTCAAATGCCACAAATGTGGATTTCATGGCCACCATCCATTCTGGCGTAAAACCAACTTACGAACAAAACATTTGGTCAATAAGAAAACGTCATCATATAAGTCACAGAACAAACGTAGAAGAATACAATAGAATGAATTTCGGTAGAAGGTGAAGGCACAGAAACAGAAAAGATGGATGGCATCAGAAATTTTGAGTGCTTTATGATTTCTGGTCATTGTCCAGATGACAAGGATGATTTCATAGAGTGCAACATAGGTGAGGTGCCTATTACGTAACTAACTAATTCCGCATCAAGAGTAAATATAGTGAAGGGCGATGACTGGGAATCACTAATAAAAATGAAGGCTGTGGTATGAAACATTAATTCGAAATTTCAACACTTTCTCAGAGGCTACGCATTGGACCAACTTTTGATGTAAGACATATATTCCAAACAATAATCAATTTACAGGGAAGTGAAGAAATCATAACTTCTTTTTATGTTGCAGATCAAGGAGTTATTTCAATTTTAGGAAAGGATACCGCCAAACGTCTAAGAATATTGAAGTTATGTTTGAACACTAATCACATCAAGGAAACAAAATACTTTCCCTTTTACCCTGCATGAACTTGTAGGTATATAGTTACTTGTTTAAAATAGGAACTGCAAGACATAACATGTATGGCGCAATTGTGTTATAATTGCAAATGCATCGATGCCGGTGATAACATATCCTTGAAGTAAGTTTATAAATATTAAAAGTATTTAACAGTTTAGTTCGGGATAGTGACTTTTGTATGTTCTGTCAATTTCTAAAGGTAAGTACTTCTGCAAATACCTATATTAAGTGGTAAAGAATTATGTTCAAAAATATTTTCCACAATACGTACTTATACATTTTTAAATAGTTTCTGTGTGTTTGTTGTGACGGATTTTTATTAATTTATTTGGGGTTTTCGCCGCTAAAAAAGAGAAACAAAAAAATCCATCTTAAAAATTCAAACATTTTATATAGGTATCTATTTTAATTATTTAGTTTTTATATGTTCATTGTGGTGGTTTGAAATTTGTCCATTTTGTTGAGATCCACCACAGCTAAAAAATTTTTTTGAAAACATCCTACTAATTAATAAATTATAATTTTGTGTAGTAATAAGCCAATGCGTTGCATAAAAAGATAAAAGAAGAAAAATCTTCAAATACGATTAATCGGTGACGGTGGCTTAGTCTATCCCATAGTTTAAAAAAATAAAATGCCTAGTTTTAATTACTAAAAGTACTAACTATTTTTTCCAAAAGGGGGTTGAAAATTAGTCCGAAACGTTAAGAAATTCGTTTTTATATTTAAAAATAGTTTAAGTAGGTAACTAAAACTAGGCATTTTATTTTTCAAAACTGTGAGATAGACTGAGTCACTGACTAATTAGATTTGAAGATTATTGCAATTTTTATTTTTAGCAACGCGTGGCTTACTTTAACTAGCGTATTTCATATTGTTTAATTTGTTGCAAAAACGAAGGCTAGAGAAGGAAACCCAAAAAGCAAAAACAAGCTAGTGCTCTGCACAATTATTTACAGGGTAGGTCCGGTAGTACCATTAGTACCAAAACAAATATATCCAAAAATTCAGATAAAACGGAAAACAGGGAATCATCAGAGAGTGTTGGTGACCAAGACCAATCAATACACAATATTTCTAAACCAACTTTGTCACCAAATGAAGGTCTACCAATTGGCACCATCTTGGCACTTACAGAAGGCACCATGGTTAGCACTAGTAGCACTCTACCTCTACAAACTGACCCCATCCTACCACCCACGGAATGCACTGTACAAACTTTAGGTACAGATTTGCATTGTGGCTCAGAATTTTAGGAGATGCCGAAATAAGTTTTTAGTACGACAAGGTCCACTTAAAAACCATTGTTTAATTACAAATTACAAGTTATAAGAGACTAGCTAGTGTACTCCACTTCAAAAAACTGCATATATTGCTTTTGCTGCAAAATTTACAGCCGTGTGTCAAATTCCCTTTCAAAAGAAGATTTTAAAAGCTGGAAGCATCGTTGAAACTTTAAAGGATCACAAAATTTATAAAAATCATATTCAGGCTCAAAAATCCTGGCTAGAACTCAGTCAAAGGTTAAAGTGTTGTACAACTATAGATGCAGCTGTCCAAAGAGTTATTAACGCCAAAATGAATCACTGGTATGAGGTGCTTCTAAAGATTGTAGCAATTGTAAAAGTTGTTTGCAAGCTTATGCAAACAAAAGATTTTGATCTGAAAAAAACACTTGATCTTCTAGAGAACTGTAAAAATTTCTTTAAAAATCTTCGATCAGGTAAGTTTTTCAATGAAATTATTGTTGAAAAAAAGCCAACTTTTCTTATGAAGCAAGGGACGAATCAATCGAAGATCCCAAAGAAAAATACAAAATAGAATTGTTCTTCTACACTATTGAACAAGCATTAAATGCACTAGACAGTCGATTTGAACAACTGATTCACCATAGTAACCATTTTAAATCTCTATATAATATATATGATTTGAAAACCATGCCTAAAGAGACACTGATAAAGATTTGCAAAGATTTGGAAAATATTTTGTCTGATGGTGAATGAGTTGACATTAACGGTCTAGAATTAGTAGAGGAAATTTCTGCAGTTTGTGCACTTTTGGGCAAAAAAGAAAGTCCAAGTGATAATCTTAAAATAATACCAATGTTAAATTTTGCTCCAAATCTTAGTATTGCCTTAAGAATACTACTGACTATTCCAATATCAGTAGCAAGTGGAGAAAGAAGTTTTTCCAAATTAAAATTAATCGAAACCTTTTTACGCTCAACTACTACGAATAATCGATTAAACGGCTTGGCCATTTTAGCAATTGGACATGAAATGCTGATCAAATAACTTTAAAAAAGGTAATAAAAAAATGTGCAGAATTAAAGATGAATAAAAAAATTCTTCTGATTACAACTCAGACAAACAATGTATTACTGTGGTTCTATGTATCTACCTTTTATTTTCTATTTAGGGTTTAGGTATAAGTGAGAAAAAATCTAAATCATAATAGCGGTAAAATTGCATCCTGTGTGTTTAAAATTAAGTTAATATTTTTAAAATATAACTAGTTATCTATAGGTACTGCAACTTTATTTTATTTTAATTTATACTGTTTTGTACCAAATGTTAAATTTTATTACTTGTTTCTTTTTAAATATACGTTTTAATTGCAAATTAAAACCATCTTTTATTAAGAAAAAATAACTTTAAAAGGGACGGCAATGTGTTTTTTGTACGGGGCGACGTAAACGCCAGAGCGGTCCCTGAAACAGTTGACTCTTGGCGTTTCTGGCATTCTTTCTCTTAAATGATGAATGGCCGACATAAAGCTTCTGATTGTGACTGATGGAAATAAATCAAACATTTATTGCAAAAAAAATGTAATCAGATTTCAAAGAATCTACATTTTAATAATTTAATAATGTACTAGGTATCTTGTATTTGTAAAAAATATTCATTTTAAATATGTAGGTACCAATTATTACCTACCTTCAAGTATTAATTATAATATTTTCTATGTAACAAAGATCTAGGTTATATTATTCAATTCAGTTACGTTGAAGGAGACAGTTAAACCAAGTGCATTATTTTTAACCTTGACTTAAATCACGCCGTGAACAAGAATTATTCAATAGCAGATGTTTTTGCAATAAATAATTAATTTTCTAATTAATGCGCATAACATACCTTATTTTACCAAGTGCATCAGATTTATAATATTACATACTCCATTATCTCAGTCAGCATTCATATTTTAATTTAATTAGTAAATATAGCTGTTTAATGATTCTGTACAATAATTTCAAACAATATACACGAAATATTGAAACTAAGAAGCATATAAAAGGACAAAACTCAAACGTCAAACAAATTAAATGGAATTATCAAAAACGATTGTTGTTTTTTTTTCAGGAAAAATGTCTTGTAGTGTCACTTAGCACCATAAAACTGAAAACAAAAAATTACAGGGCCACGATAGCAAAAATCACCAAAATAGCAATATAAGAAATAAAACTGAAAAGGAAAAAAATGGCCTAAAAATATTACGAAGTCTATGTTCTATGTAACATCGCTTCCGCTAAAAGCAACTTAAGATATTGGAAAGATTTAGAACAAAAACTACAAAAAAGAGTAGTAGTTGCACCACATAAGTCCAATATTCAGGGATGAACAAGACAGTTTGCACATAGAAATTTATGGTAACTGCCCCTTTCCATCATGCGAAAGAGTGGGAAATTCTGAGTGATAAAATAATAAATTAATAAAATGGGTTTTGTCAAAAACCAAAAGGAGCAATTATACTTTTTTTAGTTCTTCAACAATCAACATTTGGTAAATTTTTGAATCATTGCTTATTTTCGAATGAGATGGCAATATGCGTTGTTTGAAGTTAGTCCTCCTTTTTAGCATTTTCATTTTACAATTAAACAAATAGTAGTTGGTAAAATTATGTTAAAATTATATTTATAATATACTTGAGGATCGTATTATATTACCATATTCTTATTTTTTGTAATTTTCGTTGCTGTCTATGCGCCCATTGCAAATTCCGACATAACAATTGTGAACTCTTAGATACAATTGTGATTTTGGTATGAAATTGTTAATTCCTATGTGAATTCTGAGATACAATTGTGAATTCCCTCATAACAAGTGTGATTTACGAAATACAATTGTGAAATCTGACAATTATTGTAAAGTCCGACTTACAATTGTGAATTCCAACTTACAATTGTGAATTCTGACAATTGTGAATTTTAGTTAGAATTGGGATGATGATATTCATGATATGATATTTTCCCAAAAGCAAACAATAGTCCGTACAAGCAAGTCCACATACGATTTCTAAATGTAGAAATTGTAAACAAATTGGCATGGTTTTATAAAATATTTTATTATCAAAATGTATGCATTTCAGACCTACTAGCATTCAAAATAGCGAAGTTATTAACTATTCAATCTGAAATCTCAACTTATTATATAATTATTTCTGCAAATATAACTTATTTATATGGAATGAAACTAAATTGAGATATCTAATTAAAAATTTTTAATTTTTCTTTATGAACCTGTTTCTTCAAAATTTGTTATATTTCATTTCCTTTTTTTCATTCCACTTAAAGAAACAAATGTTTTTCTTTCACCTTCACTATTTACATTCTCGGACCAACCCATTTTTTTCGCGAGTGTAAATTGCTCTTTTTACACTGAATTGTATTTGCATTGAACGTGAAAAATTGCTGCACTCTACACTATAATTTTATTGTATTTATTCATACCCAAAATTTTTTCTGCGGAATCCGCAGTTCCGCGTTTTCTTTCATTTCTTCCATTCTCATTAAAGCGAAATTCGTTAAAAGACTAAAGGTGATTTATTAAATTTACTTGGCTCTAATCTTCAATTCAGATCAAATAGACTTATTTCAAAGTATAATGGATAATTCAATATCAAATTATGCAAATTACCGTTAATATTTATGGATGCACTATAATATAATTAAACTAAAGATGATTTATTTACTAAATTTACTTGGTTCTAATCTTCAATTCAGATCAAATAGACTTAATATCAAAGTATAATGGATAATTCAATAGAAAAAACCGCTGCCAATTACTTGGGGATCAGAACTTCCTCACCGTAGTAAAACTTGATGTGTGGTGGAGTTTGTAATAGAAGTAATTTTTGCCGTTTCAAAAAAGTCACATTGGTGGAATGTCACTAATATTATTTTTAGAATTTTAAGAAGTGTCAATCAAAATTCAAATTTTATGGTGTTGCCAAAATGTTTACAAAATTTTTATTTGAAGCTTTATTTAAACATCTGAACACAATATTATAATGGGTTTGTATAACAGATCTGATTTATAATCTTTCATCACGAATAAATTTTTTTGTAAAGTTAGAAATAGAAATGTTGGGGTCCGGTAGACCCGTTCCAGGGGACCGATTTTGCTCATCAATGAACTTAATCTCTTCCTTGACCTCTAGAATGTGTGTACCAAATTTGAGAGCTTTATCTTAACAAATGTAGCTGCTATCGCGAACCACACAGACACACACACACACAGACATGAACAGAAAATTTTTTTGTGTCTAAAATTTTGTGTATCGTCATAATCCGTCGAGATTCGTCCAAAAAATGCAATAAATTTTTTTAAAATTTTTTTCACGATACATACCTTCCTCACTGAGGGGTGAGGAAGTAATTATGCAAATTACCGTTCGTTAATATTTATGGAGGCACTATTATACATATAATAATTATAATAATTAACTCGTGTAATAAAATGTAAAGGATGAACGTGCAAGGAGTATGTCAGTTAGAGAATAATATACAAGGTGTTTCAAAACACGTCTGCCATAATTTTTTGGTGGAAAATTAGTCGAAAAGTTCATATACACTTATATCGTAAACGGCTTCTGTAAGATACGGAAACAAATAAATTAAAAATGCTTAGAACTGAAAAATCTCAAAAATTAAAAATAAAAAAAAATATTTTTAAATTTAATTTAATAACTCGTAATTGATAGCACATTTTAATTTAGTTTATTCATAGCATACTATGAATATGTCTTTGGCTACGTTTTCATTTTCTTTGCAGATCTGGGTGAAGTCAGAAATTATAAGCAGTAAAACATTTCTTTAAATTTTTGTCCAAAATGGTACTTCATACGGTTAAAACGTGAGGTGTATGTAAATTTAATGAGATGTCTCAGGATTTATCAATTGTATGTAATTTAATGATTAATGTCTATCCAGCCCGCAAATTTTTGTTAATTTGAATAAAAAACTTCTCTAAGTGCCGTTTTACATTTTTCTACAAAATATTATTGATGTACTCATCGGGCAAATACCCCGACCTGCAGAAACCTTCACACCACGATGCCCGAGCAAACATCTTTGGTTTAATTTAAAAGAAAATTGGGCAATCTGCTAACCATAGTTAAGTAATTTACGTGCTGACGCGACTCATAGATGTCTCTGTTTCTTTAATTTACTCAACTACTATTTTATTTTAGCACAAAATCGGATTACCATAGTTAAGAAAATTTATTGACGGACGTGGAATGACATGGAAATTTAGTTAAATTGACTAAGATAAGTAAAATTACTTACAAAACTTCCTTGTAATTGCACAGTATATTTGGTTACTAATATGTATTTAGGTACATGTCACCTCATTTCAACGTCAATTCAACATCGAGTTGACTAGTTTTAGGTAATATCTACGATTTATGTGCAAATGGCAAATGACTCCTAGTAAAAGAAAAGAAGAATTTTATATTTATTTGGTATTTTTCTCTATAAATAGTAGCTGCATTGTTGATAGTCATCTACAAAATTGAAAAGACATCTAATTCATAGTAAGGTAGAAAATAAATGAATGTCGATGATAAAAATAAATCCTATTTAATTGCGTAGTGTCAGAAGTTCCCCGTTGTTGAAATTAATGCGCCAAAAATTTTTTCGTACATATTAGCACATTTACTTTGAAAAACAACCGTTCGCCTCTGAAATAATCATTAATATGAAAATTGTTATTAACAAGTAATAAAAATGATAATTATAATTTGAGCCAAAAGTATGTTATACTTGTTGAATATAACTTAGCAAGTATAATTATGTATTTTTTTAACCTCTTCATCGGTTCGTTTCCATACAAACTCATTTTGAAATATTCAATTTCGAATCGTACTCCAACTGTAGTAAAAAATATGGCCTCTTACGCTAATTTGACCTTAAGGTTAACTGTCTTTGAAAATGTAACTACATAGAATAATTGACTAAATGGTTGAAATCAGGTAGATAAGCTAGGTAGAATTCATCGACGTTATCGGCCTAATATTACATTAAAGGAGCGTAATAAAGGCGACCAAATAGGTTGCTATGTAGTTACAAATTACGTAGGATTTCCAACAAAATTTACCTAGTTAGAATATTCCACCATTATGACGATTTCCAGTCACCAAAAAGGTAAATATTACCTGATTGTATTACATATTTCGAATTTAATAGACCTTTGAGGTAATTTGTGATAGATTTCTTTAGTTGTTTTTCTTTTGCTGCTTTAGTTAAAAGTACTTTTAAGCAAAATAGTGTATGAGGTAGATTTAATGGTATTATTTATGTAAATGTAAATAATATAAAGTAAAACCAGTCCAGTGGCGTAACATTATAATATAATTTAGCCCTACCCTGTCTATATATGTATATATATACACAAGTCTGATAAAATATTTTTAAACAGGGGGATTAGTTATGCAACATATTATACATTTCAATCTTAATTTTTTTATGTCACATTAACTAACATAGTTCCGGCTCTTTTATCATTATTATACGAAAGTGAGAATAAATGTCTTACTTTAATTAAACAATGGGCACAAATAAGATTTCTGGAAGAAATAGCAAGTTGAAGTTTTCCTTGGACTTTTCAAAAATCTACATTGAATCATAATTTAGATTTTTGAAAGTTTTTTGATGATTTAGGTAACCATTTCATGACTCTGTGTATGCAAATTAACAATGATAAACGTTTTGTGTATATAATAATCAAATATTTATTTTGGATCAAATTTAAGTTTCTTAATTTAAACTAATGTATTATTTTAAATTAGATGTAAGAATTATTTCAACAAATCCACAGAAATTCCTAATTTGAATTAGGTACATGGTTTTAGCCAATTCGATAGCCTCATTACAAAATCCCTGTTGTGAAGTTGATTTGCAATATGAGTACAACACAACAGAATAAATAATGAAGATTTTGAATCGCCATACCTATATACCTGTGCTACTATTTTAAACATAAAGAGAAGAAAAGAGAAAATATACAGAGAATGATTTTTTGTACGTAAATACAAGAGATATTAATAAACAAAATGGTAACAGAATAGATAAAAGACAGTAGCAAGTTAGATAAAACGAAAAATTGATGGGAAGTAAATAGGAAATATGGGACGTTAATTTGCTTAAAATACTGTTAATGCTGCTTAGTTTAGTTTAGGCTTAAATTCAGTTTTATAATAATACATAAAGAATGAAAGAATACAAATACAATCAGCATTGAATGATTAAATCTATTTATAAATTACAATAATGATTACGATGATGATAGGTTTGCGAGTAGAGCAGTCACAACCAGTATGGAACTATCACAAATTGTAAAGGTGCATTGGAATTAGAGCGAACAGAAGCGAATGAACAAACAAACGAATTCGTAGGTATTTGCTCGTTCTGTTTGTTCTGTTCTGCACATTTTCATTGAACTAACATTCGCATTCGTCGATGATCCGTCTGCAAAATTAATTATGTCGGATACAGATGATGATATCAAAATTGACGCTGCTAGTTTTATAGGTACTTGTGACGGGACTTTGTGGAAAAAAAGAAGAGAGTGTGGTGTTCTAATTTCTTGAAAAAAATAAACAAAATAGGGGATGAAGCTTTGTTAACGGATTTAACAACTGATAATTTGGGCCAGATACCAAATTTCTGTAAAATGTCTATGGCAGATTTTGAATTTTTCTTTAATTTGATTGTTACCTATCATTTCAAAAAAGATACAAGGTTCAAAAAACATTTACTGCAAAAAAAAAGAATGCTGTTAGTAATATCGAAAAACGAAAACATTTGGTTCATTCTAAATACCATATAGATTTAATGTATAAAATTACAGGTAATACTGATGCGTATTTTTTTTAAACCTGGAAAATACGATTATTTAGTTTCATAAAATGACACCACATAAAATATTCGTATTTTTTTGATTTAAAAAAAATACCCATCAGTATTGCCTGTAATTTTATATATTAAATCTATTTGGTATTTACAATAAATCTTATGTTTTCATTTTTCGTTATTACTAACAGAAAAATTTTAACGGCAATTTAAAGCTATCCTGGTAGCGAGGGTATGCAAACGCCACCTTAAACAAATTCCGTTCAGCATAAAGGAAAACAATTCACAAAGAATTCGTTAGCTACTAAACTGGCACTATCTACATTTAGCACAATTTTTTTGATGAATCGTCAATTTACCAACACGCGTCAGTACATACATGAACACGAACGAGTTCGTTTGCTCCTGCTTTGTTCTCCATTTAATTTACTCGAGCTTAAGCGAACGAATTCGTTCGAGACAATATCGCCACTTGAATGCAAGAATTAGGTAACCCAAAATTTTTATATTATGAGTTATCCGTGACCTCCTATATTAAATACTATATAATATTTATTGTATATAGTGGATAACTTTTAGAAATGAACTAGAGGCATCTATTGTCAAATGAAAAAAGAAGTTAAAAGTAGGTAACTGCAACTTAATTTTTTTTTGGGTGATGGTAAAAATTTAAAAAATATATTTCTTTTATTTATTTTGTTTACATGCAAAAACTAATTAGAAACCAATAGGTTATACACATAAAAATAAATATATATTATCTTTTATTTTGAATCACAAAAGCAATTATGAAAAAACGTGTAAATCTCTTTTTAGCTTTAACTAAAATTCAATAAATTTGATTTACCTAGTTCTTGCATTTAGGTGACGATATGTTATATTGATGTTGTTTTTGCTTCTCGTGTCTCTAAGGCTTGTTAACTAGTTATAAAAATCTAGAGAATAATCAGATTCAGATTTATCACTGTTTATGGAAATATAAACAGAAAACTGTCTTGTTTGATATTGAGAGAAAAATCGGATACCCCCAAAACTACTTTTTTCTTAGTTTTGATAATGGTATCAGATCGTATTCAGAAATGTCAGCATTTCTAACATAAAATATTTTACATTTAATAATTTTATCTTCAGGTTAATTTTTTTTTTATGCGAAATATTTGGGTAAAAACAGTTTTAAAACCAATCTCTGACTAATCCTTTTGGGGCAGAGGTTTATTTAACAATTTTTTTGAATAATTTATAGGACAATGTCATTACCCAAAGTGCAAGAAAAAATGCAATGCAATGTAATAAATAAATAATTATAGACAATATTCGCAGTGTATTTTGCTCGAAAGGAAATATATCATAAATTTTATGAGAATTTTTATAAACATTCTTGGAAACTTTCACAGCTCACAATACTTTATTTGCAAAATAAATTATGTGCAGTAATAAGCTGGGTTTCCAGATATTGTGTTTAATGATTTGGCGATTTCGAACGGTAGAAATCTGAACATTTCAAAATGTATCAAACAAAAGCAAATCGTACCATATATATTTAAAAAAGAGACACGATGTAGCTACGGACATCGGTATTTCGGAATTATTGTTCCTCATCTTTGCTTCAAAATGTTCATCGTTTGATCCACTCTTAAAAAAAAAAACAAGTGTTTTGACATAATCTGTGTATTTTTAGACACGAAATTTTAAATACCAAATTTAAAATATTTGGTAAAAATTTTGAAAATTTTAATTACCTTAAAATTAAACAGAAATAACTGGGGTGGATGTACACATTACTCTCTTCGCCATAGGGACAGTAACACCCAGTTCGTTTTCATTATGTGTTAATGCTATTATTATTGGATATTGATTTTATTTTAGTATTTTATTTTTTACTTTCATGGCGAGCAAACTCCGTCGTACTTGCTCAATGGTATTTACATTATTGGCGAAGGCGCAGGTTTTATTGTTAATATAGTATTTGCTCAAAGGTTTTCTGAACGGAGATGTAACTAACTTTTATTATTACTTTGGCATCCAATACTATTCTGGTGTTAATATTTTCCCTCACGTAAGAAATTTCAGCTATACAAGGTGTCCCGGATTTAAAGTGTCAGAGTAATGGGAAAACACTGACGTAGTTTTCCACGAAACACCATTACACCATATACTGCACTCGAAACGCATTTAGCCAACTAAGTTGGCATCATCTGGAGATGATTAAAACTAAACTTGTGCTAACAATGTATCCTATTTATACCTAAACTATTGTCACGTTTCGGTGAATCGTGACCCACCAACCAATAAAGCGAGCTATCTGGGATTGGCCCTCTGTCACTATTCATACTATTTTTACACTTAGTGATTTCCAAGCTTTCAAATGCATACAGCTATCTAGTATTTTTTTCTTCTTAATTAATCTTAAATTGCTGGTATCTATTTTATGGTTGTTCTCAAACGCATGTTGGGCAACACTAGACTCTTCTGTTCTACCATATTTAAGATGGGCCATATGCTCTTTGAATCTAGTTAAAATTAATCATCTAGTTTGTCCAACATACTTTTGATTACAGCCAATTTCGTCGAAATTCCTCGACCTTTCAAAATGAAAGAAAAAATCCGAGGTTTGTATCAATTTCATTCGATCCTCGATTCACCCGTGGTATTGGCAAGATTTTTAGGCAATCCAAAAGACAAAATTGAAACAAACGAAAAGTCGTGGATTTACGAAATTAGCTGTAAGGACTGTAATCAAAAGTATGTTGGACAAACTAGACGATCAATTCAAACTAGATTAAAAGGCCATATGGCCCATCCTAAACATGGTAGAACAGATAAGTCTAGTATTACCCAACACGCGTTTGACAACAACAATAAAATAGATATTAACAATTTAAGATTAATTAGGAGTGTAACAGATAACGATTTGCTGATATTGCTAAGCCACATCGGTTTACAGAAGAGAAGGTTCAATATCAATGGACACAAGAGTGCGAAACATCATTCAGAACACTAAAATTAGCACTATGTTCGAGTCCGGTTCTTTCATACCCAAAACGGAAAGGTCTCTACGTATTAGACACGGATGCTAGTAATTCTGGACTTGGATGTGTTCTCTTCCAAATTCAAAATGGACAGGAAAAAGTAATTGAGTAGTTCAGCAAGACGTTGTCGAAGCCAGAACGTAACTATTGTGTGACACGGAAGAAACTATTGGTCATTATTAAGTCCATAAACCATTTTCACAAGTACCTATATAGACAACATTTTAAAGTTCGGACCGACCATGCTGCATTGAAGTAGTTATTGCAGTTGAAGACTCCAGAAGGTCAACTAGCTTGCTGGATAGAAATACCACAGCAGTACGATTTTAAAATCGAACATCGTCCTGGAAAATCCCATAGAAATGCAGATGCTCTCTCCAGAAGACCCTGTCGGAAAGACTGCAAGCACTGCCACCGGATAGAAAAACAACATGGGATAATAATTGTAAACACTGTTAAAATTGATGTTCCTGACGATTGGACAAAAGAGACATTAAGAGAAGAGTAGTTAAAAGATCAAGAAACTGGACCTATTCTGAAATGGAAAGAAAAAGGAGCCCGGTCTGACTGGCAGGACATTTCAAACAAGGCAGTGGGACTGAAGGCTTTGTGGGCATAATGGGATTCCCTTAGAGTAGAGGATGGACTGTTGAACAGAGCTTGGGAAAGTCAAGACGGGAAGGAAATTTCTTTGAGATTGGTAATTCCCAGGTGTTGCATATCAAAAGTACTCCAGGAAGTGCATGAAGGAACGTCTGGCGGACATTTGGCATCAACAAAACTGCCACAAAAGTACGCGAACGATTCTACTGGTTGAACAGCCGCCAAGATGTGGAGGCTTGGTGCCGCAAATGTGAAGTTTGTGCGGCAAGTAAGGGGCCACGGAGAAGAAGTAAGGGCGAAATGAACCAATATAACGTAGGGGCACCTTTTGAGGGAATTGCGATCGAAGTAGCTTGTCCATTCCCCATGACAGATGATGGGAACAAATACATCTTAGTGGCCATGGACTATTTTAGTAAGTGGCCTGAAGCTTATGCCATACCCAACCAAGAAGCAGCCACTGTCGCTCAAGCTCTGGTAGATAATCTAGTATGTCGATTTGGCGTGCCCCTAGAATTGCATTCGGACCAAAGAAGAAACTTTGATCAAGGGTGTTTCAGAAGATGTGTCGCTTACTGGGAATTTATAAGACAAGAACAACAGCGCTACGTCTACAATCGGACGGAATGATGGAGAGATATAATAAAACCATAGAGGAGCACCTATCCAAAGTGGTTGAGAAACATCAGAGAGATTGAAACCGTCACTTACCTCTGTTCCTTTCATGAAACAACAAAACAGACGCCGGCTCGCGTGATGTTTGGACGTGATATTAGACTGCCATGTGGCTTGGTGCTTGGCACACCAGATGAGGAGCGACTTTCCATAAAGGACTACGCCGATGAAGTTGGTGAACGGCTAAGGAACATTCATGAGCTGGCACGAGACCCAATTACCATAGCATGTGATCGCATGAAGGCTCGTCATGATCTTAAGGCGAATTCAGGAGGGTTCCAGGCTGGAGATTTGGTTTCGCTATATAATCCACAACGGAAGAAAGGCAGGTCCCTGAAATTTCACCCGCCTTGGGAAGGTCCTTACACGGTCGTCACCAGACTAAACGACGTTGTATATAGAATTAAGCAAAGTCCAAAATCCAAGATGAAGGTGGTGCATATAGAGAGACTAGCCAAATATGCAGAGAACAATGAATTGCCAGATCGGGACGTTCAGGCTTAAGGGAGGGCAGTGTTACGCGACTGGACTATGTAGACTGGTTAGATGAGACTGGAATTGTACGCGAACTGCCGGGAATATTCTGGAATACTCTGGACTGTGTGAATGGATGTATAAATAAGACGCACGGTGGGCCGAGCTCAGTCTTAAGTTGAACGAGAAAGAGTAAAGAAGAAATACGAAAGAGACTTATAAGTGTTCAATTGTGATTATAATTAAGACAGTAATTAATCTATTGTTGTTAATTGTTAATTAGTAAATAAAGTAGTGAGTAAGTGTTACCTGGACTTTCAATCAACGAATCTACGAGTATAGGTGTTTGTGAGGATAGCAAACACGTAACAATATATTAAATATCGTTTTGTAAATATTGTGATATGAACTCAAATAATGCGTAATTTTAAACAAACATTGCATATTTTTTTGCAGAAACTTTTTTTTTTAATTGACTTGCTGTCACATCATAAACTCAGAATAAGTATGTTAAAACTATTGTCAACTGGTATATTTGGTCTCCAGTTCTGAAATACTACATTTGTATATCAAGAATTAAAATGAATTTTTTAATCTCGAAGGTAAAATTTCACACGGGAGATTAAAAAATGCATTTTAGCCTCATGATATATGTGCTATTTTTTTTAAGTCCAAAGGTGCCTTCGATATCTAAAGCGTTACTTTCAGTCCCGGGAGATTATAAATGAATTTAATTACTCTGGGAGCAAAAATAAGGATTAAAATGGCACTTTAAACTGCAGAGTGCAATAAAAAATCAAATTTGCTGATCAGTGTTACTATTTAATGTCATAGTAGTCGTTAAATATTTTAAATAATTATTCATCAAATCGTGATAAAAAAATCTGATTTAGACCAATTCAACTCTAATTTAAAGTATGAATTTTGTTGAGCGTTTAAATTATTCTAATTGTTATTAACATTACTTAATAGTGTTTTTAATTTGACAATTTATATGCATGATTTGCAATCTAATATTCTTTAACACTAAAATAATTAAGTACGGGTCACGTAATACTTCCTGAGAACTGTTCACTTTGGGTTTAGCCAAGATATTTTATGTGCGTACCTACGTCAATATAATTTTATTTGTTTTACGGAATTTACAGCGGTTGACGTTCTTGGAGCAAAGAGAGTGCATAGGGGACAAATCAGTTTTGCTGGTGAAATGTATTTTAAACACATATTAAGTGAGTGTTTATTTGTAAATAGTAAAATAATAAGTACCTACCTGCCTAATAGTCTAAGAGCCAGTGACATTTTTCGGTGATGATTTAGTTAAGGCCTATTTTTTGAGAGGATGTTGAGAGGGGCATAACTAAGTGTCCTCCGCGAGGATTAACCCGGATTCCAGTCATAAGGGGGTGGCAGAACACCCCCAACGTGTAAAAAAAACTGCATCTTTTTATTATTTAGTTAAGGCTGAAATTTTCTCCAGTAGTCCTCTGATAGCTCACAATCATCGATATAATATTTGCAGAACGATTGGCCAGTCATAAGGGGGTGGCAGATCACCCCCAACATGTCGTGTGAACGATGAACTTTTTATTATTTAGTTAAGCTTCATCTTTTAGTATGTTACTGTGACAACTATTTTCAAGTGTAAATGCCAATTTGCAGAACAAAATGGCGGCATTAACACCCTGGCAGAACGATTTGAATTTGTAAAAATTATTTACTTTCAGCCGCATACATATATCTTTGGAACTATGCAACATACGAGAAAGTTGTATTATTGTTTTTTATGGGAAATTTAATTCTCTACCAAAAAAGGTCTTTTGACATTTTCATGTATCTCCTTTAGTTTCTGAGATATACTGAAAATAAAAAAAATTTGCAAAAATTTTTTACGTTCAGACGCAAATATCTTTGGCACTATGCTAGATGCGAGAATATGACTCGAAACACTTTTTGTGGGAAATTTAATTCTCTACAAAAATAGTCTCTTGACATTTTCGCGTATCTCCTTTAGTTTCTGAAGTATACTGAAAATAAGGAATTTTCCTCATGAATAGAACATTCGTGAGGAAGGACATTCTGGTGCGCAAGATAGTTATTATCGCAGTTATTTCCAAGTTTCAAGTGTAAATGCCAATTGACAGAACAAAATGGCGGTTTTAACATCCTGGCAGAACTATTTGAATACCCTGTATGCACGCCTTGATTTCGTTACTCCAGCCAAACTTTTCAAATATGAAACATCCGTATGACCACACCATCTCAATACTCTATATCTATACTATAGTATAATACTATATATAAGATATATATGAGTTGTAAGTGGACAGGGGAACTGTGTTCTTGGCTGCATCTAAGTCATCAACGGCATACAATAGTCAAAGGGACTGTCTGTTGGGGATTATGTATCCCTAAAATTTTGACCTGTGACATACTTTTTGTTTTATATTTACTATTATATGTTATTCAAATAAAAATTCAAAAAAATAATCACGAATTCGTTATTATTCAAAAAAATTTGCTTAGTTACACATTTATTTGAAATAATAAAAACAATTATGCGTTGAAATTACGATGTTTTTTGAGATATTTTTTTATTTATTTCGTGTATTTCCTTTTTTGGAACATTTTTGATATGATCAAAAAAAGATATTAATGATTCAACATACATTTACAATGTTTTTTTATCTATCGAGATCGTGGAACTTCAATAATTTCGATTTTTTTTCAAAAAAATTTTCATAATTTTTTTTATGGCAATCGGGTTTTTTTAATTATTATAGTAATACAATTACAATAATATTCATCATATTTTGGGGTTCTCAATAGGCACTGATTATATTTTTCTGAAATCAGTATCATTATGAAAATCAGATAACACAATTGCAACGAAAAAAATTTTTTTCGAGTTCGAGAACGCAACAATAGAAGCATCTGAAAAAAAAATCATTGAACTTTCTTTCAATGGGTACAGAAATATACAAAAAATCGGATGATTCAAAAATAATCGGAAAGAATTTGGCTAAGGTGACTTGTCCTTAACATTTCATCGCATGACTGCGTTGAAAAATGTATAATGGTATAGGGCTCAATTTCACTATTGCTAAAAATGACATTTTTCGACGTTTATGAACTTGTATGAATAAAAAAACATGGTTTTAGGAAAATATTAATTAGTACGTCTCCAACGGTTTGTCGGCAATGGAAAGAAAATTCTTTATTTTCAGCATATCTCAGAGACTAAAGGAGATACACGAAAATATTAAGAGACTATTTTTTATAGAGAATTAAATTTCCTACAAGAAGTGTTTCAAGTCGTATTCTCGCATCTAGCATAGTTCCAAAGATATTTGCGTCTGAACGTAAAAAATGTTTGCAAATTCTTTTAATTTTCAGAAACTAAAGGAGATACACGAAAATGTCAAAAAAATCTTTTTTTGTAGAGAATTAAATTTCCCAAAAAAAATAATAATACAACTTTCTCGTATGTTGCATATTTCCAAAGATATATGCGGTTGAAAGTAAAAAATTTTTACATATTCAAATCGTTCTGCCAGGGTGTTAATGCCGCCATTTTGTTCTGCAAATTGGCATTTACACTTGAAATAGTTGTCACAACAATATACTAAAAGATGAAGCTTAACTAAATAATAAAAAGTTCATCGTTCACACGACATGTTGGGGTGATCTGCCACCCCCTTATGACTGGCCAATCGTTCTGCAAATATTATATCGATGATTGTGAGCTATCAGAGGACTACTGGAGAAAATTTCAGCCTTAACTAAATAATAAAAAGATGCAGTTTTTTTTACACGTTGGGGGCGTTCTGCCACCCCCTTATGACTGGAATCCGGGTTAATCCTCGCGAATGACACTTAGTTATGCCCCTCTCAGCATCCTCTCAACGAATAGGCCTTAACGGTGATGATTTAATCACCGAAAAATGTCACTGGCTCTCCTACTATAACATTAATTTAATAATTATATCTAATTCGAAATTAATTAGGTTTTCCCACATACTTTTCATTTTCTTTTACGAAGTAATGAAATTGTTAACATTTTCGCAATTATGTATTTTGGTATTCTCTGTTACCTAAAAAAAACGAATAAATGAATAGTACGGACTAAAGTCTAAAATATGTTAAACAAATGAGACTTTCAAATCTAAATTGAAAAAATATACAGTACTTTAATTTTTTTGGAAAAAAAAACATGTCAAGTTAGTTTCCGGAGGAAAGTTCGAAACCATTGTTGATTGAATTTTATGTTCCACCACATCATCCTCAGCTACCCCAATTTAGGAGTTTTAAATAGCATCTTCTGACACATTATGAAGGGCATAAAAAGTACTATCGTTCTACTAAAAAAATTAAATCGATTCATCCACTGATTATTTCAGTACAGTGTCTGGTATTTTTTCTTCCTCCGAACTGTGATTTAACGCATTAACACGTTTTTATTTGTTTTATTTTATGATAAACTCAAAAATGGTTTATTTCTTTGCAGAAAGAGTTAAAATAATTTCACTTTAAAACGAATGAATCTGCAAGAATTAATTTAGTGTGACCCATGTAGATAAACATGTCCATCATCCTTATGTTTTGAAATTAGTCATACCGAATCAGTGGCAAATTAAACAAGAAATGGTGAAAATCCTATAAAAAAATGAGGCAGTGGAAGTGGCGGTTCTGGGCTACGTTACTGTTGATCATACAATGAGTACAAGAAAATTGTTTGAGGTTTATTTTATTTATTTATTTAAGTTAAAATCTCCAACGGATTGAAAAAAACAGGATAAGTTTACACAGTAAAAATGCTGTTGTAACAGAAAATAAAAAAGAGAGAGGTAGATAGATTTTAAATTACTTAAAAATAATACTACACAACACAGTCTTGGAATGGAATACAACACAGTGCAATACATTACACTACAATACAATATAATACAATACAGTACAATACAATACAGTACACCAATACATTATAATAAAATACAGTACAAAACTAGATTATTAAATTATTACAATAATTAATTTAAAACACACAGTAGCTGAAGTAATTATATAAGCCATATTATATTACAACGAAGTATATCAAGCTGAGATTCAATACTAGTGTAGTTAGTCACTATTTGATACACTGGAGTACATTTATAAATATTTGTCCTATGGTTCTTCACGCAAAGTAAGTAATTACTTCTGGCATTTAGTCTAGGCACATGAAAGTCAAGTAATGGTACTATATCTGCAGAGTTTATTTTATTATGAACAATGTTATACACGAAAATAACAGAATGCATAGTTCGCCTCTTAATTAGACTACACATTTTAAATTTATTATAAAAGACATCTTACGGGATACCTCTTGGCGGATAAATGTTGTCTAGGGCAAATGTTGCTGATTTAAAAAAGCGTTGTTGAACTCTCTCAATTGAGGAAATGTGAGTGAGTGGAGTATATAGGACTCCATATGACAGTTGAACGTTTTGTTTGGTGGGACGAATGAGTTTGTCCCAACGCGAGCTCATTTAATATCATCCAGAGCATTGGAACACACAAATGCAGCAATAATATGTCAATGTCGACAGCAGTCTTAAAATACTTTGAGGCGAGAACTTTGAAAGCAACAAGCAACAAAGAAAGTGTTTTGCTGTTTGTAACAAACACGTATATAAAGGCATTTGGACAACGCCTAAAAAACATATATTAGTTTTGTTCAAGTGATATGTTTGGCACATGGGCTCCATCGAATTGTCGAAACTGTTAGAGATTGCTATCCTAACGTAGATAAATTAATAGCCAGCGTCAAGAAGGTATTTTTGAAAGCACTAACCTGGATAAAATTATTTTCCGAACATCTTCCAAATACACCACTACCCCTCGGTGAAAAGACTGATAGAACAATTAAATTTGAACGAAGTATTTTCTATTTTATATGCTCAGCAAGCGCTTTTGGACCCAACTGTTCAGGAAGATTTGGCGTACATACACTCTCATTTTTCCAAAATTCCTTAGCACTATATGTCGAATTGTGGACCTTTTTACTGGAAAAGAGGTAGACCTTTCGGAACCTAATATAAACGTGCCCTCTGTGAAGAACTTCATATACTTCAAATATGCCTCTACAGATGTGATATCTGTAGATGTTGAAAGATCGTTTTCTGCATATAAGTAGATATTAAGTAGTAAACGTCACAATTTAACTCCAGACCACATGGAACAGTTGTTAATCATTTATTTTAACTCCAGTGGCAGAAGTGAATAGTTAGTTGTAGAGAACTCTTGTAGGATCGCGGCATTGGCCGCTGTGCAGTGTGTCTTGTGAAATATTTAACTCCTCCAGTATTTGGATACCATAAATATTAGTAACCAGTCACATTTATAAGATAAGAAACCCTTTATCATTTTTGTATGAACGTTTACATACGTGCAGTATTACTCTCTCCTGGATCCACCTCTGATATTAACATTATGTACCCCACGGATCCCAACATTATTCATCATACTACTTGTGTATCGTACCGATATGTGACAATACTTCAATAAAAACGCCAGAAAAAAATTGTCCAAATTCCAAGAAACGGAAAACGTAGAATAGTTTAGTTAAAAATTGTTAAACGGGATCCAAAGGAATTTTGGAAAACAAGTTGCGTTCTTGCATGCGTGGATCTTTTTGATGTGAGTAATTAAAAAAATAATATTAAAAATAAATATTCAATGGCAATAAAAAATAACATGAGTAATGTATGTATATGGCATGGTACCAACAGGGCTCCTGGGTTTCGAACGGTTTTTCTCATTTTTTATGTTATCTTGGGGCGTTAACAAAGATATTTTCCATCGTGGAGTTTGTACACACTACTGGGTGCTACTGAAAATCATCGGACACACAGTTGTTAATTATCCCTTTTGCGGTGAGACTCATTTTTAGCAAATGTTGTTATTTAAATAGATTTCAATCGCAAACACAATTTTTACCTGAAAACGATAAAGGCACGTCCAAAAATATTTTTTCTAAAAATGCATACATAATTAGTGTGTGCATATAAAATTCTTAGACATATCTCACAAAGGTAACTTTTTTATATATAAAAACACATTTAAGTATATAGATTTGGTTCACAAGTTATAAGGAAAAATATGGTGTGACGCCACCCTCAAATTTGGCTAGTGTGAAAATATATAACTTCTGTTTTCTTTGTTACACGTTTTTCGACAGACGACAAAAACTCAAAAGGAATACGTGGGAACATTTGAGGTGATAATTGCAAACTTAAAACAAAATGTGTGAATTTTCAACTGAAAGATGTTTCTCACTGAGATAACGATTAATATCACATAATTTTGCATACCTTGGATTTTTTTTGTAAAATGTCACCAACCCTCTTACTAATGGTGAGTTTATAAAAAGTTCTTAGCCCTAACTTAGTCTTAACTAAAACCTAAATTTTACACTAGAGAGTTAAATATACAGGTTACACGTTTATAATGTATAAAAGTCATAACGATATTAAGACCTGACCTTGAAAAGTTTGAATGTTTCAACTTTTAGGACAAAGACTCAGTTAGTGCTAAGGATTTTTTTTATAAACTCACCATAACTCGTATATCGGGGATATTTCTCAAAGTTTGTAATACTGTTTGTAATAATTCAATAGGGTATGCTAGAGACAAGTAAGAACTTTTTAATTTGTGGATACTGTGGATAACAACTACATTATAGTTGTTATAACTAAGGTGTTTATCATCATTAATATATTGATTGTTAAATAACTGATGAGCCTCAGTGATGGTTTGGAGTCATCATCATGATGGCACAAACGTTTTTACGTCATTAAAATATTACTTGTGATAATAGAAAACTGCCCTCAACGTGTTATATAGGTTGTGGAGGGAGGCCACACGAAAGTTCCAAACACTTTTAGTAGCTTTCACAAAAATCTGTTTTATATTTGCAATTATCGAGTCTATCCCTGTGTATTTTATTTTGATTTCCTTTGCTACCAAATATAGGGCGTCGATCATACATGTTACATTACATGTATTCAACGTGGAAAGACAGCTTTTAGCAACTAGCCGGCTTTAAGCATATCGTGCTGGATCAGTCACTATAGTCTCTGCTAGCACTAACACTTGTGAACTATAGTAATACCCACTAGATTTCGTACAGTTTTCAAATTTACGGCTTCAACTCTTTTACTATGAAGTAAAAATGCAGACGATGGTTCACCAGGATCTAGAAATCGCGCTATCACATTTGCCACATGATTGCTTGTTGCATCCGTCATTTCGTCTACCGCTAACCATTTTTTTTGTTTTAATGTGTCCTCATTTTTTTAGTATCGCAAACAGATGTTTAAAAAATCCTTATCTAAAAATTGCGTTCTAACCATTAAAATCATGTATTATTTCTCACACGTATTTCTTTAGTATGAGAACTATCTTTAGTGTTGTCCGTAATAGATATAAAATTGTCAGCCACAACATAAAACGTGTTTTTCATTATACCTCTTTGCAAACATCATGTTCAGGCCCGCGTCTAGCCTTTTTGGCGTCCTTGTGCATTTTAAAATATTTCGCCCTCAGTTGGGTAAAGGTAGATAAAAAATAAGTAACTAAATGAAATCCATAATATAATAGATTGCAATTCCTTTTTAAATAATTAATTGATTGATTGATTGATTGATTGATTGATTGATTGATTTTAGTTGTATTTTTGGCTGATCACAATCAGATAATACATGTCAAGATAAAAGAAAAAAATATACATGTAACACACAATAAATATGACACAATTAATATCACATCACATCACAGAAATAAAAACAGTATACAGTCCACAATTATTACTAAAACGGTTTGAAATAAATTACTTCATAAAATAATTGTCTGTATACAAGTTAAAAATATTAAAGGTTAATTTAAAAATTACATATAAAGTAACAAGTTATAGATATAAATTGAC
Organism: Rhamnusium bicolor; assembly: GCA_029963845.1. NCBI lineage: Eukaryota > Metazoa > Arthropoda > Insecta > Coleoptera > Cerambycidae > Rhamnusium > Rhamnusium bicolor. The sequence goes on along the minus strand of JANEYF010002984.1, from coordinate 17,696 downwards.
GGAGTAGTAAAAATATTATTTGTTTTAAAGGTACTCCTACAACTTTCAACAGGTGTTTTACAATAAATATTAGGCGTATGAGTTACTTTTGGCCAATAAATATACTGTTCCTTTCTGAGGCCGTACCCCAATGACTTCAAAGTCATTGCCGTACTCCAATACAATATGCTAAAGTTTATGTGTGAATTGGCAAGGGAATAATAAACACTTAGAAGTCCATTTCGTTGCAAATAGTTTTTCATTTGTAGTATAGCAAAGTAGGCTTGGTTTAATTTCTTACAGACTCTATTAATTTCAGATCCCCAAGATAAGTTTGCATCCACAGTAACTCCCAGGAATTTGGCTTTATTACAGAATGTTAAATTGCCTGGGACTACAAATTTTCTATTGAAGAAATTAATATACTTTGTTTTGGTTGTATTTATAATTAATTTGTTACGGTCGCACCATACAGTAAATTCGTCTGTTACGCATTCAATTTTTGTGTTTAATGTTTTTATATCAGAGTCTGTGACTGTTATAGTCGTATCATCTGCATACATGGTAACTGAGCCATTTTTTTATGTAGTCTGGCATATCATTTACAAAGAATAGAAAAAGTAGTGACCCTAGTACCGACCCTTGACGTACTCCGATTGGAACAGTATATTCTCTAGAATAGTGGGAACCAACTTTTACCATTATTTTACGTTCCGCTAAGAAAGAATGAATCCAGTGCAGTATATTTCTACGAATACCGAGATTGGAAAGTTTGGCCAGAACATTATCGGCGTCCACCATGTCAAAAGCCTTAGAGAGGTCGAATTGGATCTATCTACCTTTGTCTAGGTTGGGAAGAATACTGGATAATAGGTAGAAACAAGCATTCTCCACCGACTTACCCTCTCTGAATCCATATTGATAAGGGGTCATCTTATTATATCGGTTCAAAATTTCAAAAAGTTGGTCGTGCATAGCCCTTTCCATAACTTTTGACAGCGAGCTTACAAGTGTTATGAGTCTATAGTTATCAACATCTAAAGGATCCCCAGTTTTTACTTTCTTATACCTAATATAAGGAAGTATATAGTAATCGTAGATTTTTTTGACCTCGAGATTTTGATTGATTTATACGTTTTGAATCCTCCTGAATCCATTCTGACTATTTTCCGAATGATGTCTGTCGGTGCGTGTGTATGTCTGTGTGTATGTGTGTGTATATATGTATGTGTATCCGCGATAACTCAAAAAATACTGAAGGGAGACTTCCCAAATTTAGCAGTTAAGATTGTCAACAACATTTTAGGTGACACATTAAATTTGGTGAATGTGGTACCACCAAACCAAAAAATACTAATGGGAGACTTCCCAAATTTGGCAGTTAAAATTGTCAACAACATTTTAGGTGACACATTAAATTTGGTGAATGTGGTACCACCAGAAGAGACATAATGAATGAAAGAAGAAGAAAGGTACAATTTCGGGGGAAAAAATTATTGCATTTCTGGACGAATCTCGACGAATTATAACGAAAACTTTATGAAAAAAATCTGTCCGCATGTCTGTAGTGTCGCGATAGCGGCCACAGTTTTTGAGATAAAGCTTTCAAATTTGGTACCATGTTCTAAAGGCCAAAGACAATGAAAAATTCCGTGTGCTAACCTTCAGCACCACAATAGCAATTAATTTAGTTAGGAAATAAGCATAATCAGTAAAATGAAATAAATTCATTTATTATCACACTAAAATTGTTAAATTTTAAATATTATAATTATATTAAGTCAATATTTGTTTTTTTTTCTTATTTATAAGATTACCGGTCATAAATATATTAAGGCTGTGCGTGTGCGTGTGTGTGTGTGTATGTGTGTGTGTGTGTGTGTATCCGCGATAACTCAAAAAAATACTAATGGGAGACTTCCCAAATGAGGCAGTTAAAATTGTCAACAACATTTTAGGTGACACATTAAATTTGGTGAATGTGGTACCACCAGAAGAGACATAATGAATGAAAGAAGAAAAAAGTACAATATCGGGAAAAAAAATTAAAAATTTTTATTGCATAACTTTATGAAAAAAAAATCTGTCTGCATGTCTGTAGTATCGCGACAGCAACCACAGTTTTTGAGATAAAACTTTCAAATTTGGTACACTTGCTCTAAAGGCCAAAGACAATGAAAAATTCGGTGATGAGCAAAATTGGCCAAGTGAAAGGAGGTCCACTGGATCCAAACTTTTTTGTATTTGACTTTACAAAAAAATATATTCTTGATGAAAGATTATAAATCATGTCTACTATATCAAGGGAATAAAATATATTTTCCAAGTACTTAAATAAAGCTGATGTAAACTGAAATTTTATACCCATTTGACCTCATAAAATGGGGTTAGGATAAATCTGACAGTCTGATATTTGAAATATCTAATTTAGTTACAAAAATGTCAATGTCAATAAGAAGAAATTATTAAAATATATGACATGATTTATTATTGACAGTACCGAAGGACGCTGATATAATTAATTATTAAAAATTTTTTATGAAACATTTCAAGGCACGTTTTTAAAATTCAATTGAGGTAAGTGAAGAATTAAACACAATGATTTTTTTAGATCAGGATAATATATACTGGTATAAGAAAGTTATGTGCTGGCCACATCAGATATTTTATTAGTGCAATACAGGGCCAACTAGGATGCGTTTTTTAAAGTCAAAAACTACTAATTGCTATTAGAGAATTTTGTTTTCCAAAAAATTGATTACATATTCTTATTCAATCAGTATCCCTTAAAACATCATTACACCAAATTTCATCAAATTCGGATCATCTTCAGGCGATCACTCCATGATGTGGCGCTTAAATTTGATACAAGCCTGCAACTCCTTTATTTTGTGGTCGATTTAAAAAAAAATCAGAATGTAGGGAACAAAAACTCTATCTACGTGTAATACTGCTTTGTTATTAGCACAATACACGACCAACTGGGAAGTGTTTTTTTAACGTCAAAAATTGCTTATGTTATTCATCACTTTGTAAAATATTTCGTCGGAAATCTGTGTCGTTAAGAAAATTTCCTTGCAACCACAAACATAACTCGAAGCATCTGCCTACGTCTCCTTTCAATTTCAAACCAAAATCTGTAATGTTTAAATTGAACGATAAGTGTATTCGCATATTTCATTAATATTCTGCATAGCAGCTGTTTTGATTTTTGAAAATTAAGCGTTGGAAAAAAATATTACATTCTGATTAATGTCAATCACTTAATGTGAAACCATTCAACTTATGGTTCAATGTAAATGTTGCAGTTTTTGGTTTAAAATTGTGAAAATGGCTAGTCAATTGACTTTACAAGAAAAAGTTTCTATAATTAAACTTTTAAAACATGGCGAACGTACGACACGGCAAGTAGCCCATGAATTTAATAACACATTTCCTTAACGAAATATCAATCACTCAACAGTGGCTAGGATTAAAAGACTTTTTGAGGAAACAGGGTCCGTTTCAAGACGCAAAGAAAATCGAGGTAGGATTAAAAATAATAATGAAGAAAACAGCATCTTAAACTATTTTAATAATAATCCAACATCCAGTATCCGTAACGCAAGTTTATATTTAAATATTCACAAAGACAGTATTTGGCGATGTTTGAAAAAGCACAAAATGGTACCATTTACCAAAAAATACTTCACACGTTGGAGCAAGGAGACCTTCACAAACGCCTTGGAATTTTGTTTGTGGTTGCAAGGAAATTTCCTTAACGACACAAATTTTCTGCGAAATATTTTATATAGTGATGAAGCCATATTTACATCAAATAGGACAGTTTTATCAAATAATATAAGGATGTGTGCTGGCGCCGGAGAAAACCCTCATTGGGTTATCAGCATTAATTGGACTAGTTTTTTTTTTCGACAAAATTTAAATGGAAACTTATTTTTACAGTTTCTACAAAATGAACTATGGAATGTGTTACCTAATATACCACTTCAACAAAGAAGACATGTTTATTTTCAGTTAGATGATGCACTCATTCACAATAATGCAGCTGTTAGGCACTGGATAAGTGAAAATTTTCTAAATAGGTGGATAATACAGAACAGTCCTGTTATCAGGTAGCCATCGATCACCTGATCTAACGCCATTAAATTTTTTCCTATGGGGTATGCTAAATTAGAAATCGTATAAGCATCGTCTAGCCACTGTAAATGAACTCATTAATAAAATCACCATTGTTTGTAGCGAGATTACTCCGCAACAACTTAATAATGTTATATTAAACAACAGGAAAAGAATAAAAAAATGCATTTTGTATAATGGGGGATTAATAGAAGCAAACCCAATTTAGAAATGTTAAATATTTAAAATGTTTAGTAGTAATAATTTAGTATTTTACATAAATAATGTATGATTGTATTGGATCAAGTTTCTTAGTGGTATTCGTTTATTTTGTTCTTATAATTTGGGAGAATTGACACATAAAAGGCAATTTACTTATTTATTTATTTAAATCTTTTATTTCCCTGAAATGTCAATCGCAGAGTTGCAGAGATGTTAAATACTTTAAAACTACTTTGTAACAAGAAAACGTTTGAAGTTTGAACTTCCCTCATGACCCCACAGTTCCTATTTTTCTTAATAACTCTAAGCATTTCAAATACAGCAGTGTAGTGTAAAAGCTACAGTGTAGCTTAGATAATAAGATACATATTATTGTATTTTTTGTTCATTGTAGTCTGTCATTTGATTAATTTTTCAGTTTACAATAAGTCAACTTTTTTTTGTAATTTGAAGGTAAAATAGTAGTTTGGACAGTGTTGTTTATTTTACTCAATAGGTGACGAATTTCATTAAACTTTGTAACGTAATATCCATATTTTATCCATATTTTACTTTATAATCCATATTTTACTATTAATAATAAAATTATAAATAATAATACAATTTGTTTCAATTTATACAACACAGTATGTATAAAAAACAATTTTTTGAAATCGGGTCAAAAATAAAGTTATAGGCATGTAACATAGGCTGCTCGCCTGAGGATGATCCGAATTTGATGAAACTTGGTGATAAGACGGTTTAAGGTATGCTGAATAAGAATATGTAATCAACTTTTTAAAAAATAATCGCTAATAATAATTAGCAGTTTTTGACGTTAAAAAACGAATCCTAGTTGGCCGTGTATTGCACCAATAAAAAAAGCAGTATCACACATAGATTGAATTTGTAACCCTACATTCTAAATTTTTTTTTTAATTGGCCAAAAAATAAAGGAGTTACAGTCTTATGTCACATTTAAGCTCGACATCATGAAGTGCTCGCCTGAAGATGATCCGAATTTGATGCAACTTGGTGATAAAACGTTTTAAGGGATGCTAAATAAGAATATATAATCAATTTTTTGAAAAACATAATCGCTACTGGCAATTAGCAATTCTAGACGTAAAAAAACGCATCCCAGTTGTCCATGTATTGCACTAATAAAAAAAGCAGTATCACACGTAGATAGAGTTTTTGTTATCGTGCATTCTAAAAAAATTTTAAATCGGCCAAAAAATAGAGGAGTTACAGACTTGCATCACAATTAAGCGCGACACCTTGTATAAGATCCATTTTTTTTTCGATATTTAAGTTCATCATATTGTGACACTAATTTGTTTTTCCTGCAGAGATTATTTATATTTTCTTTTCCAGTGATGTAAGCAAGCTCGTATACAGTATAATTTTTATGTATCGGAATGACATAAAAGTTATAAAATTTCTAATTTTCTGTAAATGTTTCTTTTATTTGTTTCAATAATCATAAAAATCTGTTTTAGGTTTTATGAGAATCACAAACCATTAAATTATTGGAAGTGGTATTAATGGGACTACTTTTCTGTGTTTCCCTTATAAACATAACATTGTATAATTAATAATTGAGAAGAGTGTTTCACTGCGTAGTCTAAACACAGTGGCGTCCCCAGGAGGGGCTAGGTGGGAGCAAGCCCATGTCTATAATGCTGCCTTAGCGCCCCAATAACAACACGTCGTGAAGATTCGATATATAATTGTAGAAAATAAATAGTTTCTTTCTTGAATGTTTAGTGACCTGCTGTATAATAATGTTACAACTTAGTCGTAATGTAATAGTTCAATTATAACAGAAAAACTACTTTTTAATTTAGTCGACATTTCGCTATATTTATTAGCATTCTCATGGACTAATTAATTTAAATTTTTCTTATTCTTAATCAGTAGTAAATAACAAACAAAAACTGATATAAGGCACAGGTTTAAATAAGTACAACATAAACACATTAAATGGTCTTTAACGTTTCAACGATATACAGCAAATTTGCTCTGTATCGTTAAAAGGTTATACCAAAAATCGAAGGTAGATTACAAAATGTGTCAGCAAAACATTTTGGAAAAACTACCAACATATTGAATGTTTTTGAGTTCAAATTTTTATTAATATTTTTGGAACGATATCCTAAAAAAATTATTTTCACCATCAAAGCTATTTACTAAAATCCAAAATTAATTTAATGCCGTTTGCACTATTATAACATCGATTATCAGTCATACGTCAAAATTATGTATAAACCTCGACGTAGTTGAAAGTATGAAAACAAGAATCATAGTAACATTGTTACTATGATTCTTCTATAAGCTTTGATGAGCCTCAGTCTGTTTCATACTCACAAGGGAGGCACGACCTTGGGAATTTATTTTGGGATGAGACTTCGTGTAATAATTGTACTTATTTAGGGTGTTCACCCCTTGGAATGGCAACGCGCAACGCTCAATCGATTCTGGAGAAAATGACGTTTAAAGATTCAAACTCAGCTTATATACTAGTGAGGTTCTTCGAGTTCCCGCGGCGAAATAGCCTATCCGATAACGTGTGTGCGTACCGCTTGGGCGCTCGGGGTTCGAATCACGTGCACGACTTTTTTTTTAATTATTTATTTAATTGTTTTTACAATTAAATAAATTTATTATTAATATTGTCGATCATTTAAATAACAATAATGTCAATAATGTTGTTTTACTAACGAAAAGGACTTTAAATTTTAAATCATAATTTAATTATAGTAATAATTTAAATTACTACCAAATAAATATACTATAATTTAATAAACTATTATTATTATTATTATTATTATTATTATTATATCCATTAGTAATAGTGTATTTTAAATAATAGTTTATTAAATTATAGTATATTCATTTGGTAGTAATTTAAATTATTACTACTAATTAAATTATGATTTAAAATTTAAAGTTTTCGTTAGCAAAATAACATTATTGACATTATTATTATTTAAATGATCGATAATAATAAATAAAATAAATTTATGTAGATTGTAAAAACAATTAAATAAATAATTAAAAAAAAAGCAAGTCGTGCACGTGATTCGAACCCCGAGGGGGCAAGCGGTACGCAGACACGTTATCAGCTGGCTACTCCGCCCTGGTAGGAAATGAAGAACCTCACTATTAGTAGTAGTAGTAGTAGCTACTTATTTTACTAGGCAAGTAGGCCACAATGGCCCCTTTTTACCTAGGGACCTACAGTTTAGCGTGGACTCCGAACCACGGTCCTCGACTGTCAACTAACCCACCGCCTGGGCCTGTCCGCCTGCACCGCTAGCGGAGTGGCAAACCTCCTGGGTAGGTCTCTTCGACCCTCCACCCGGGCTTGCCTCTCCGCCTGCATCAGGCTAGCGGCCTTCCCCGGGATTGTCTGTTGACAGCCTACCGACTGTTAGATGAGCTATTGTTCATCCATCCAATTGCCGGACTCGATCAGTGCTGCTTAACTTCACTGATCGAATATCGGATATTAAACGGATGCCCATACCTCATCCCCCACCTCACTAGTATATAAGCTGAGTTTGAATTTTTAAACGTCATTTTCTCCGAATCGATTGAGCGTTGCGCGTTGCCATTCCAAGGGGTGAACACCCTAAAGAGAGTACAATTATTACACGAAGTCTCATCCCCAAAATAAATTCCCGGGTCGTGCCCCCCCCTTGTCAGTTGTGTTTATTATTTTATTATTTTAAAATGTCACTAAATCTCTTATCAACCCGCATACCGGGAACATATAGCAAAATTTCTAATTACAGTTTGTACAGTATCAAATAGTTCAAGAGAGAATGCTAGTGACAAGGAAGAACTTTCTAATTTATGGATACTGTCTAATACTACATTATAATTGTTATAAATAACGTGTACAATATCATCCTCAATATCTTGATTGTTAAATAATTGCTGAGTCTCACAGATGGCTTGTGAGTAACCAGGATTTAATTGAAGCACAAAATATTTTACGTCAACAAAATACTTGTGATACTAGAGAACTACGTCCAACCATGTCTCTCAAATGTGTTAAAATACACGAAAGTTCTTCACACGTTTAGTGGTTTTCACAAACATCTGGATTGTATTTGCAATTAGCGCGTGTACTCCTGTGTAATTTTTTTAACTTCCTCTACTACTAAATGTAGGGTGTGGACCATACATGTTATATGTATTAAATGTGAGAAGATAGCTTTTAGCTATTGGCCAGCTGTAAGCATATACCGTGCTGGATTAGTCACTAGCTACAACTAACACTACTATTTATGAACTAGTAATAACTACTGAATTCGTGTTATTACATTTGCCACATGATTGCTTGTTGCGTCTGTAATTTGGTGTACCGCTATCCATATTTTCTTTTTATATCCCCAATTTTTTTAATACCGCTTTTTAAATGGGGGTTAATATTAGATGTGCGGTTATCCATTATCTACTTGATGCAATGCAATATCCGTTCGTTGTTTCACATGTACTTAGTACGTAATACGCGTTCGTTCATTGCGACGTCGCTAATTTACTCGGGATTTGGATCAATCTAATTTTAATATTCCGAGCAGGAAAGAAATATATTATATTCTTTTTGTTTTTTTTTATTAGTTATTTCGTCGAATTATTTTCGCTACAAAAGTCACCGACGACTGTATATGAACTGAACTCAGAATTGGGGAATCTCGCCCAACTTTCGCTTTATCGCAGAGTATGGATCCTTTGCTTGCATCACATCGCAAACTGACAATTTTTTACCCCTTTCGAGAGGGTGTTACAAGCAGGACTACTCATTCATTAAAATTAAAGCTCACCGTCTCAAGTAGGTTTGGTCCAAATATAGTACACTTCCTCACACCACTTGATGCGATTTCTGATTTGAAGACCTTTCTGCTACACGATGGCAGCTCCAGTTTTGGACAAGTTAAACTCTTGGTTCGATGTGCTATTATGAGTTTCAACTCGGTGCAACAATGAGTCAACAGTCACAATAATTAACGGTGTGATTATACGATTTGCACTTACCACCCATTGTTATTTGGTGCAAAACAGATACAGGTTTTTGTTGCTCCTGTAAAGTTGTTGAAAATGAAGCTGCCTCTTTGTTGCAGCAAGCTCTTTACCATCACAATGTAATAAGAATTTATCAACACTATGCTATTTTTAATGGCAGTGTGGGCTATTTCAGATGTCGGTGTTTTTTTTTCACATTTCAAGTGATATGATTCTTTTTCGAAGCTTTATTTAGACTTCGGCTCGAATACGCAGCAAGTGTACACCTGAATTCACGATCCGTTAACCCCTCGGACTTCAATTAATTCGGTATATGTGACAAAACCGCCCTTTCAACATTTCGGAAATGATCTCATTGAATTGAAGTTAATTTTATATACGCATAACTAAGATCCTTGGAACTGGCTTTGAATATTTATTATAATTATTTATTTATGGTCAAATAAACATACTTTTTACATAATTAAATTAAGCCAATCGATTTTCCCAATTTTGTTCTTATTAACAAAAACTTCAAACTCGTACTTACAAACATCCTTGTAAATTGAAAAAGATAAATAACCTAAATATTACTCATGCAAGGTCTAGTTTAAATCGCATTGTTTAAGGTCATTAACACTCCAAACAGGAAACAACTTGGTAATTAGTTAATCAATCGTTTAATTTATTCATTTTCAATGCGACTTTTTTAAAGTGATTAATTAGTGATGGGTCACTACGTTTATTATTGATATTTTTCTGACGAAGTATTTTCAAATGTTTCATTTTATCTAATTATAATACCTAATATTATCTGCCGGTAATTCAAGTAAACAACCTGATCCATAATAGGATATTAAAAGGTGATGTAATTAATCAGGAAATAGTAATAAGAAAAACAAATATATCAGTAATATTTAGAGATCGGACGATAGGTATCGGTTCCAGTGACGGCTTTTATGCAGACGTAATATTATATTATAAACACCTACTGAAACATTCCCAAATAACAAAAAAAACAGAAACGTATACATGATAAAAGTAAATTTAATTTCATTTTAAAATGTTAATACGTAGACTAGTTTGATCGAAAAGTACTGTATTAAATTTATATTAAATAAAAACATAACAGATTTTTTTAGAATTGCACTATGGCAATTCTAGGAATTTACGTAGGAACCTGCGATGTAGGTCAACTGAGAATAGCGGAAAGGTGGAGAACACATGCAGTTCGTCAGTACATTGCATAACATCGAGTCATATGTAACAATCGCGCGCAATTGTATAGAGCCGATCGGTCTTTTAAAATGTCTCATTGTAAACCTTCACAGACTCCAGTAAATTTGTGAATTCACGATATCTCGGAATTGCAATTTAACAGTACACGATTATATTGCAGTAGCTCTGACAAAGCATTTCTTGGGCATGTAACACAAATATTAATAAACACGTTTCCTCAGAGAACCATAAAAGGAGTGTGAATGACTTTTCTGATAGTGAAAGACAACACAATTTTAATTTAGATTTAGTGAAAATGATGGTTGGATGCAACATACTGTGGTTCATAATCCACTTTTTTGACAAGTGTATTAGTAGCGATTATAGCAGTTCAGGTGCTATCGTAGTCGACACTCAGAAAAAATATTTATCAGCGGAGTGTGACAATGTTTGACAGAAAATTTGTAGTCGATCTTCGACAATACGTTTTTCAATTATCAGGAAAAATTGATGAGACAGTACAACAAAAATTCGAAACTGTTTTGAAAAACAATTCTGGATTTGTTACGATAAAGGTGTAATAGACCTTTTAAACGTCAAAGAAGTAGACTTTTCTACACCAGGCATAAATGTGGCTACTTTGCGAAACTTCAGATATGCCCCAGTTACATCTGTCGACATAGTGCGATCTTTCTCACAATATATAGTTTATTTCAAACTTATTTGCAACATAAAAAACATTAGCTTCTTTAACGCCGGTAAAGGGGTCAAAGAAGACGACGTTTTTTATGTTGAAAATAAGTTTGAAATAAACAACACATGGATTTTCAACGAAAGACGTCGAAGTTTAACTCCAAAACATTTAGAACACATGTTATTAATATGCTTTTATTCTTGTAGAGGTAACTAGTAGTAGAAAAATACTTATGTGTGTGTGTATTAGTTTAGTGTTACATTCTTCAATACATCCACTCCTCTTAGAATTAGTGTTTATAATAAATTGACTCTCAACTTCGTATATTATGGAATTCGCTAAAAAAATTACAAGGTAAGATATATTGTGTCATACATGCATGAACATATTTACAGGCTGACACATAACCTACAGTTTTGATATCATCAATATCTAAATTCCGTGCCCTACATATTAGCCATAAGGACAAAAAATAAAATTATAGATGCGTTCTTTGCACCCAACATATATCAATATAAGATTAACTGAGATGAGATTAACTAATATTTCAGTAACTTAAAGAACATCAAATTACAAGTTGAGATATACCCCCTCCTATTTATCTATTCGTGTTCTGTTGTTGACGGTAAAAAATATAAGATAATCAACATTAAACATTAAAATACCAAATTAGAGTTTAATTAGCATGATTTTCTGCACACGAAAAGTTTTAGTTTCAGAAATATACATGAAATTAAGTTAACCTAACCTTGGAATCGTTTGCTAACTGACCAAATGTCAAAGATAAAATTTCCCCTTCCATTCATGTGAAGTGAGATGAGATACTGAAAATATAAAATGAGGTTGTACAGTGGCAAGATCGGTAAGGAGGGTGGGGTACTGAGGGAATTCTCGGCTAATATCAATATGAGATAACTAAAGAAAACATTAACATTCCTACCGAAGTTGAAATCTACCAAAACCTATTGAGATCTTAGTTAGAAAGAACGCATCTTATATTAGGGAATAACCATTAGAACCATGAAACTCCGTATTTTCACTGTTATAACTAACACATATACAGGGTTGGACAAAAGTAACTAATAACATTAAGTTATTTGATTCGGTCGATGATAATAATCATAACTTGCTTTTCTATTTGCACATATGGTTGCCATTTACATATTTTTTTGTGAGTGGTGTTTGATACCTGACATCATTTAATATATTTTTTAAATGTTACCAAATATTTTTCTTTTGTTGTTTTATTGCAATTTTAGTCCTCCTTTCAAGTTGTTTTAAACTGTGTATAAGATAAATGGTCTAAATTTACTGAAAAATTGGGAGTACAATTCTTCGCGAAATTAAATTAATGTTTAAAATGACACAATAAGACGAAAAACTGTTTCAATGCCTATATTCGGTTCTTTTCAGGTTTGCCAGTTTTTCTGTGTTTCCAACAAAAATAACGAAAAGTATAATTCAATCTCTTTGTTCATTCTTTGATCATTAAGTATATTGCTGCAACTTTCTGAACGTAGAGAACTGAAATATTAATAAAGATTGGCTCTGGAGACCATGGACGAACACAACAAGAAGTCTGTAACTTATTTAACCATGTATTCCAAACTCTGAATTGGCAACCAATAATGATAGTACGTTGAAGAAGACTTGTTAAGACTCGAAGAGAATTCACAAAGATCGACACGTAAATGGAAATTTGAATAGTCGCAGTGTTGGTGAGATTTAAAAAATAATAATAAAAACTGTTTCCTACAAGGTTCATTTAGTTGTAGGAGCTTTCCCTGAAGATGATTTTGACGAAGTGAAGAAATGATGGAATGTATAATAATGATAATTTTGCGCATAACAGATCTGAAAAAACGAATGAGATATTAAATTATAAATATCCGAAAATTGTCTAGTAAATTCTGTAAGAGGTTTTGCTTAGATGCAAACGGTATTATCAGTAATTTTTATTCTTCTTCTTTGTTTTATTTTCCATCTTCTTGATTCTTATGTAGATTATTTTAAGGGCATATCTAGTCCCGAACGCGGCACGGTTTAATAAAAAATCCCAATGAGGTGGAGTTTAATGAAAATGTTTTTGTAGTTCGTGTAAAAGTAATACAAAGTTCTGTTGATTATTTTGAGAAAAAAAAACCGGGTGCAATTCTGAAAATGGGTTGCAAAAACAATAACTTCCACAAAGTACCATACCCCTAAAATGTCGAAATTTTTTGTTTCTTTTGGGTACCCTTTCATTAAACACTGTTTGTATGTAGAAATACCCCTGAAAATTTTTTATTAAGTACAAGTTTTGTAATCTACATTGCATAAAAAGTAAAAAACTTTATTGTGTAAATTATTTCTAATTATTTTGCATTTAATAGATTCCTTGTTTTCAGTAAACCACAAGGTAACCATACAAGATGGGGAATATAATTTTTAACAACTGTCCCGGGTTGTGGTTTGCTATTATCTTGAGAAAGTCCCGAACTTTTTCATTAAACCACGCGCTTCGTCGGTATTTTTTAAACGATCCCGTGTTCAGGACTAGACATCCTTATTTTAAATATTAATTAATCGTTGTAGAGCCATTTGCGCAGATCTGTAATTAAATAAATAAAATGAATTTTAATTTTCGTGCTAATTTTATAGGACAAAATCTCTCGTTTTATTCATATGTTTATATGCAAATTTCCCCGACTTAGCTGGCAAAGTGGTTTCTGGGTCTCCTTAGACCTGCTCCCAATATTTCATTTTCTGAAATCGATTCTTCGAAATAGTATTCTCTCTTTAAAATATTCACAAATAAAAGGACATTTTTATTTATTAGAGTTTTTGATCAAAAAGTTAACCTTTTTATTTAGAATTTCATTGTTATTTCCATGGCATTATCTAAAAAGACGTCTGTTGCTGATGATATAGTTGATATGGTGATTCACCAAACAAAATTCACATCAAGTTTTACTTTTTAATAATCTTGTCTTGTTTATTAAAAATGTGGTCGTGGTTATAAAGACTACAGTAGATACTTTTTTTATCAATAATTCCAAACAATTTATGTTGACACATGAGCGCCCGCCGGCGAGGGATGAAGGGGGAGACAGTTGTCCTCTCGTAATGACGTTTTTTAAAAATGAACATACAAAAATGCAAATATTATATTGTTTATTTGTTTACTGCACACTGTATTAAGCTTCTATTTATTTATTTATAAACTAGACAAATCGCAATACAGTCTCGAGTTTAGAAAAATATAAAAATTATGTTGCCTTCCGATCAAAAAATCTAAAATTTAGAATAAATAATTAAAATTTTAATAATCATAAATTTTATTATTTTTATTATTTACATCTTTCATAATTTATAATGAAAATAATACCTCTAACTCATATTCATATTAAAAAGAATTCATGGTATACCTAGACGCATAGTAGCAAAACATGGAATTTATCAACGGATGAATTTTTTGCAATAAAAATTGAGGTTAGAATCGTACGATCGCGTGTTTTCTTTATCAAGACTTCCGTTACCAGTTCTGCACTTAGAAATAAAAGTTATTATTCAATGTTGCCTTCGGGCATCACCTCACTATTTATATTGATATGAATTATTTTTCTCATCTTAATCATACACAGTAGTAGTAGTAGCTACTTATTTTACTAAGCAAGTAGGCCACAATGGGCCCCTTTACCTAGGGACCTACAGTTTAGCGTGGACTCCGAACCACCGCTTCGTCCTCGACTGTCAACTAACCCACCGCCTGGGCCTGCCCGCCTGCACCGCTAGCAGAGTGACAAACCTCCTGAGTAGGTCTCTTCGACCCTCCTCCCGGGCTCGCCTCTCCGCCTGCATCAGGCTAGCGGCTTTCCCGGGATTGTCTGTTGACGAAGCCCTGCACCGACTATTAGACGAGCTATCGTTCATCAATCTAATTGCCGGACTCGACCAGTGCTGCCCAACTTCACTGATCGAATATCCGGGAATTAAACGGATGTCCATACCTCATCCCCACATGTACACAGTAACTATTCGAACGTGGAATGTCACCCTGGAAAAAAATTCTGCGAACGCTCATGCTTTGGAGTGATTTTTAAGAGTTATGTATACTGTAATTTCCTGTTATCTCAGCAATATGCAATCCTAGAAACAAGTGATTTTATTCGTTTCAATTCATAAACAATCTTTGTCTCGGTATAAGTATAAAACGTAACGAATAAATTCATTTTTTTGACGTTAATATGCATATTTATGAAAAACACTGGAATATGTCGACTTTTTGTTTTCCATTTTACGTAAGTTACAATGAAAATTATTTTGCTCTCCCTCCTCCTCTTTAAAATATAACCCCTCACTATGTTTTTTTAATTATAAGGGGGTCGAGTGGCACCACTTTTTAAAGGTAATTTCACCCTCGGTTCATACCTCAATTTTTTTTAAATCAAAATCAACCGATATTAATATGTTTCAATACATTGACAATGACAATGACATACGTAAAAAAATATTACGAAAATCGATAGAACTTGTTACAATAATAAAGGGTGTTTTATACAGAAAGATTAGTATACTTTATTTATTCATTTAGTGTTTTTTGAGTAAGTATCAAGTTAAAACATTAAAAAGTAATTAATTTTTTAAGTTCAGGATATTCTATCACTACTTCGGTGCTAAGATTACTTACAGAATTTGACATGGAAGTCACCTATGTGACTGAAAAAGACACTAACAATCTTAAATATATTTGTGTCAGTTTCATAAGCCTCAATTTACCTGAAATCATTCATCAAGAGATAGACTATAATTTTCAAGTTAGCCAAAATACAAAAATGGAATGAGATAAGTGATTTGCATATACCAGTAAGGATTGTAATCTAAAGTATACTGAATCATGTAATGTAAAATACTAAAGAGCTAGTTAGCATTCACGGTAAAAACTGTATTAACCTCATACTGTCAAGTACGAGAAACTTGTCATTTTATACTGATTACTACAAAAACAACATTAGTCAATAACTTATGTTGTTTTTACAGTCACTCCCAGAGATACTGATAATCTTACAACTGTTGGTCTGAAATTTGAGCAAACATTTCAGTTTGCTGTAACGTCTCACGGTGGTAAATTTGTATATGATAATGTATGTCATCAAGTGAATCGGAAAGTGATCATAAGCCAAGAAGAAAAGGACATATAATTCGCAGAATTACAAAAGAAATGTTAGAAGCTCTAAGGCAGGGGGTTACACCCTAGAGAAAAGGTAAACTATGCGAAAGGAAAAGCCAGGACTGGAAGTGTCATTTTATGATTTATACTGTACTATTATTATCTTAATAGAACACTGTTAAATACGCCCATATAACAACTTTCTTGATTACAGAAGTACAAGAACTTGCGTATTTCATTAACCTTTAAGAAAGGCTTTATTAAGAAAAATATCAGAAAACATGATCGGGTTTAAGTTGGTGATGAATCAAGTGGTAAATTACCAATAATACAGCTTCAATCAGATCGTTGTTATGATTTTAAAAGTGGTGGCCGTCTTTTCTAGAAAAAAAAATGTTGTTTGTCCGTTGAATCATACGGCAAGAAAGTTCCAAAGGATTAGAAATGTTCCTTCAATCCCACTTCCTCTTATACATACGAGTTTGAAATATGATGCAACGAAAAAGGGAACCATGAATTTACACGGGATTTTTTCGATAGTATGGTTAAAAATACCTTCCAATTGTTAAAAATACACTATAGCTAATATATCCAACGCTACATTGATCCAAGGCCTATACCAACAAAGTGCCAATAAATAAAAAAATGGAAAACTTAAAAAAGTTGAAAACAACATCATCTTTGAGCATAAGCAGTTTTATCAAGAAATATTCAATACAGCCAGTAGAAGTAGAGGAAATGTCAAGTCTGATGCAGAATATGATTATATATCGTTATATAAAATGTTCTAATTTTAATTTAGTTTGTGTTAATGATTTCTGTTTAATAAAAAAATGTCTAAAAAATAAAAAAAATAACATATGTACGGGATGATTAGTTGAAAATTCTACTTTTTAAACCCATTTTTTGAGCTTAAAAATATATAGCTAGAACAAATTAAAAAAATGTCATCTGTGGCATATTTTGCAAGTTTTCTATATGCGTCTATCTCAAAGATATGAAGGGTGTGCCACATAGTCAAGTTTTTTTAAACGGGACCCTATATATTTTCATATATTTGGATAGTTCCTTTCCTCCCCGTTATAAATATATATGATTCATTATATATTCCATCTTCAAATAACTAAGTTATTCAACTAAATGCACCTATATGCATCAAAACTCAAGTTTGCATTATAAAAGATTTTTAAATAATATTAACAATTTAAATACACATAACAACATACAAGTTAAGCAAGAATTATATATAACAAATGTTCAAAAATTCCACCATTATTTACAAAATAAAGGTTTCATATTTTTATGTAATTTTCTCTAATCCGT